>CANXME010002564.1:0-187208 GCA_948144175.1 Closterium sp. NIES-65
CCACGACCTGACGTGCCCCTACACTCCGCAGCAGAATGGCATGGCCGAGCGGGAGATGCGTACGGCCGTCGAGTCTGTGCGGACGATGTTGCTGCACATGGGCGTGCAGCACCATTGGTGGCACCTGGCTCTACGACAAGCTGTCTGGGTGCGCAACTGCTTGGAGCGGTCGACGACGCCGCCCGGGGACGACTCCGTACCAGCTGCTGACCGGACAGAAGCCCGACCTTACGCTGGCGCGGGTGTGGGGCTGCATGGTGCAGTTCATGGTTCCCGAGCAGCAACGAGGTGGAAAGCTGGCGCCGAAGGCTCGCTGGGGACTTCACCTGGGTGTGTCGCCAGCGAGCAAGGGCTGGGAGGTGCTCGACCTGTCCGACAACAAGATGGTCACGTTGGTCGAGGTGATCTTCTATGAGACGCTGTCGCTGGAGGTGTGGAAGGCGAAGTATGGGCCGGCGTCTGAGCGGACGCAGGCGCACCCCGCCGACGGGACACCTCGACGGCGACGGTTCCCCTGCTCGCCGAAGTCGACGAGCCTGCTGATGAAGATGCTGTGGAGGTCCTTCCACCTCCCCCTGTTCTTGCTCCTCCGTCTCCCGTCGCCGATCTGCCTGCGCCGACACCTGTGTCGGCCACCGACGATGAGGGGAGCCTAGAGGCGTCGCCTGTGGCGCCGGCCAGTGGCATCGCCGGCGGACGACAAGGCGCCAAGCTCGACGACTACGATGGAAAGCAGTCGAAGACAGGGGAGCCGGTCGAACAGGAGCCATCGGCAGGGGTACACTCGATAGGGGAGCGGCAGCCGGAGCGGTCGACAGGAGAATTGTCGAAGGTAGCAGCAGAGGAACAGCCGGTCGAAGGGTCGAAGCAGCTGGTCGACGACGTTCTAGTTGAAACGAAAGGGGAGCTATCGGCAGGTGAGGAGTCCACCGACAGCGACGTGATGGAAGTGCCGATCACGAAGCCTGAGCTGCGACGCTCAGGTCGAGCTCGACGGCCGCCGGAGCGGTTTAGCTTTCACGCCTGCTTACCGCCAGCTGCCTTCACCACGGTGTATGACGAGGTCGACGACGACCTGCTGTACGACGATGCCGAGGAGGATGAAGACCTGTCGGAGCTCGACCCTGACGTGCATGCCGACCCCGAACACCGCTGGGACATCGCCACGATGACGGTGAAGGAGGCGCTGTCAAGATGGAAGGGCGAGGCGGTGAAGGCCGCCATGGAAGAAGAAATCCGTAGCCTCATCGCTATGGGGACTTGGGAGCTGGTCGAACGCCCACGCGGGGTGAACATTATGAAGAACCGATGGGTGCTGACGACCAAGTACCGCATCGACGACACCGTCGAGCGCGAGAAGGCGAGGCTGGTCGTAAAGGGCTTCACGCAGGTGTACGGCGCCGACTACGACGAGACGTACTCGCCGGTGAGCAGCTACGTCACGCTGAGGATCTTCCTCAGCATAGTCGCTGTCCTCGACCTCAACCTGATGCAGCTCGACATGAAGAACGCTTTCCTGCAGAGCAAGCTCGACAGAGTGCTCTACATGTACCAGCCGGACTACTTCGACGACGGGACCGGCCGGGTGTGTAAGCTGCTGAAAAGCCTCTACGGGCTGAAGCAGTCGCCGCTGCTGTGGTACAGGGCTCTTGACGATGTGCTGCTGGGCGCTGGCTGGAAGAAGAGCCAGGTCGACGAGGCGCTCTACTTCAAGACCGGCGACGACGGTGTGACCTGCTGGGTCTTGGTCTACGTCGACGACCTGCTCGCCGCTAGCAGCAACACCGCGATGCTGAAGGAGCAGAAGGAGCTGCTGGAGGCCGCCTTCGAGCTGCGTGAGATCTCGCCGGTGGAAAAGTACCTTGGGCTGGAGATCGTGCGCGACAGGCCGGCCAGGAAGTTGTGGCTGCACCAGCAGGGCTACGCCGACAAGCTCCGCAGGCGCTTCGTCGACGAGGAGCTAGGCGGTCGAGTCCCGAAGACGCCGGTCTCGGTCGACGCCTACGTTCATCTGACGTTCGACGACGAGGAGGCTCAGGAGCGCGAAGCGGAGGAGTACCGCCAGAAGGTCGGCTCGCTGCAGTTCGCGGCGACGACGACGAGGCCGGACATTGCGTTCGCCTGCAGCAAGCTGGGGAGCGGCCTCACGCTGAGGAGCGACCAGCATTGGCGTGAGGTCGACCGTTGCCTCGCCTTCCTCGCCGACACCCGCGACACCGCCCTGGAGTTCGGCGGTGGACCAGAATCGTTGGAGCTGATCGGCTACGTCGACGCCGACGACGTGGGCGACAAGCAGAACCGGACGAGCACGGGAGGCTACGTGTTCGTCTACGGAGGGGCCGCCGTCTCCTGGTCGAGCTCGCGCATCAAGTGCGCGACATTATCATCGACCGAGTCGCAGTACGTGGCGGCCACGGATGCCGGCAAGGAGGGGCGTCAACTTCGCTTCCTCCTTGCGGAATTCAAGCTGCTCGACGCTGGGAAGCCGACCATCCTCCGCGTCGACAACAAGTCGGCAATCACGGTCGCTGAGGGCTTGGGGCTGACGGGCAACCTCAAGCACATGGAGCGACGCTACGCCTGGCTGCAGCACATGGTGAGGCGCGGGAAATTTGTGCTGAACTACATCCCTACCACCGAGCAGCCGGCGGATTTCCTGACGAAGGCGCTGCATTTTCCGGCTTTCAACTGGTGCTCTGTCGCCATCGGCCAAGCTCGCCTGGTGGACGTCGGCGACGGCGATGACGAGGTGCAGCAGTAGGTGCCGTGCCCTTCTGCACGGCTGGTGCGGTGACGGCGTGCTGTGTATGGGGTGCATGCCGAGGACAAGCTTTCTGCGTGGAGTACTGCCGTGTGGGCTGGAGGCCCAAGTGTGAGCGCGGCAGGGGAGTGTTAACGGGAATGGAGTGTTGGCCCCGCCCTCGCTTGGGCAACGCCGACGACTTGGTCGGATGCACGGGAGTAGCAGCCGAATGTTCACAGTGGGATAGCTGCTCGACAGGTAACGTCGAGCGGCAGCGGACCGCTGTGGTGTTGCTGTCGACCAGGATGCTCGACAGCTGCAACTGACTGGCCTGGGCGACGGGTGAGCCGTCCGGGAGGTCGACGAAGCAGTCCGTCGACCTACAGTTCGACGGGGAGGTCTACGGAGCATCCCGTCGAACTGCAGTTCAACCGGGAGGTCGACGGAGCAGTTCTGGTCGACGGAAGGGGTCCGTCGACCAAGGGGTAGCTTGACGGGAGGTGTGGTCGACCAGGAGCATCCGGTGGTCGACCAGAGAGACCTAGTGGTTGACGGGAGGCACCTGGGAGTCGACCAGAGCACCAGGGGTCGACCAGGTCGACCGGGTAACCTGCTCGACGAGTTCTGCGGAGGCACGCGAATGCCGTCGAGATCGCGATGGCGCAGGCGACTTCGGGCTGGTATCCCGAAGTCGATGTGGCTCGTCAGGCGCAGACAACAGCCGACGGATGCCCAACGAGGCAAGTCGGACCAATCGTCTGCGCACACCTGCGAGCGCGCGCACTGCTGTGTTCTACGGGGCACGCCGTCGACCTGCTTTGTTGGCAGGTCGCCCTTCTGCAGTGCTGGCGCGGCTCCTCTACGCAATGCTGGCAGGCGGTCGACCGAGCTGCGCTGGCGGTCGACCGAGCTGAGCAGGGTTGCTAGGTGCCTGATGTAGTCATTGTTGTCATTGCTTCTTTTATTCAATTCTGTAATTCCAACTTTGCTAGTGGAAACTCTTGCCAATTTCTCCAGTGAATGTGCAAGCACTAAGGAACCAAGCAAAGCTGAGATCACCTCTAGTAGTTCGTGCCAACCCTGTAGTCTAGCTCACTGCCGTTGTAGAGTGAATCTCCGCAGACTTCACGTGGGCGAGTGCCGCAGTGTCAGCAGTGGCAAAGACCGAGTCGTCGACGTACACGAGGATGTAGAACGGCGGTTGTGAGGTGTCGGTGCGTAGAAACAGCGACGGATCAGCAGTAGAAGGCGCGAACCCAAGAGCCGCAAGTGTAGTCCTCAGTGGGTCGTGCCACGCACGTGGCGCCTGGCGGAGACCGTAGACTGGCCGTCGGAGGCTCCACTGGGTACCAGGAGGGAACGACCCAGTGAAGCCAGGTGGGCGGCGCAGCCAGATCTCCTCGTGCAGGCTGCCCTGTAGGAAAGCAGTGCTGAAGTCAAGAGAGTGGAGCTCGTAGTCATGCTGAGGGGCGACGTGCAGCAGAACCCGAAGAGTGGTCACCTTCGGGGTCGGGGAGAAAGTCTGGAAGAAGTCAACTCCCTCTTGCTGACTGAAGCCTCGTGCAACGTAACGCGCCTTGAAGACAGGCAGAGAACCCGGCGGCCGCTTCACCCTGAAAATCCACATGCCACTGACGATGTTCGCCCCAGGCGGGGGAACCTCGTCGTCATAGGTGGCTGTGGACTTCTAGGAAGCCATCTCTGTGTTCATGGCTATTTGCCACTGAGAGGAGTAGGGACCGGCCATCGCCTCTGCGTAAGAGCGTGGGGTCGGGATGTATGGTGCATCCGGGTCTCCCTCAAGGGCAAGAAGCATGGACACGAGATGGGGCAAAGCGGCAGCAAAGCACTCAAACTCCTCCTGCCTGTCCTCAAGGACGTCAGTGCGAAGAGCACACTCACCCCCTACGGACGGAGAACAGACAGACTCAGACTCAGCAACTAGGCTAGCGGCGTAGTCTAGACGACAGGTGGCAACAAAGTCGACAAGCTCAGCAACTAAGGCAGTCGCAGCAGCGGACTCAAAGGAAGGGTCAGTGACAGCAGTAGCCAGGAGACGCGTGACAGTAGGACTGGCAGCACAAAGGGAGTCTGACTCCGGGTCAGCAAGAGCAGGAAGAGAGGACACAGGAGGAGACGGCAGTGGGACACGCTGTGGAGCAGTAGAAGGACGAAGCGCCATCCGGTGAGTGCCAAGGACAGCAGGAAGACGCTGACGCGGGACGCGACTACCAGTGAGAGCAGCACGGACAGGCGACGCACGACGAGACTCAGGCTCACGACGCTCAGTAAGACCTCCAGTCGGACCAGTGTAAGGAGCAAGACCAGGGAGAGAGGAGGGAGACGGTAGCTGCGACTGCAGCTGGACAGACGGAGGACACCCTAAGGAGGGAGGAGGACAAGGAGGAGGAAGCTGACCAAGAACCTGCTGAAGGAGCGGAATGAAGTACGGCCGCGGCCGTGCAGCGACTCCAGAACCAGCAGAGACACCAGCGCCAGGGTCCTCAGCACCAGCAGCAGCTCCAACTCCCGGGTCCTCAGCACCAGCAGCAGCTCCAACGCCCGAATCCACAGCACTAGCAGCAGCACCAGCGCCAGGGTCCTTAGCACGAGCAGCAGCTCCAACGCCCGGGTCCGCAGCACCAGCAGGAGCTCCAACGCCCAAGTCCTCAGCACCTGCAGCAGCTCCAACGCCCGGGTCCTCAGCACCAGCAGCAGCTCCAACGCCCGGGTCCTCATCACCAGCGCCCGGGTCCTCAGCACTAGCCGTAGCTCCAACGCCCGGGTCCGCAGCACCAGAAGCAGCTCCAACCTCTGGAGCCGCAGCACCAGCAGCACCAGTAGAGTCTCCAGCACCAGCAGCACCACCAGCAGCAGCGGGGTCCGCGACACCAGGTGCGCCACTCCGTAGAGCGCAGCATCGCTCGTACCACTCACGGATCCACTCACGGGAGGGGAGCTTCCGACTAGGAGGAGAAGCACAAACACCAGTCCCAGTAGTACGCCCGGCTCCAGAGGTACCTCTCCTGAGGCTGCAGTACTGTTAGTACCACTCACGCAGCTGCTCCGAGGAGAGGGCTCCTCCAGGTGTAGGACTCCCAGGCTCAGCACCTCCAGACTCAGAACCCCCAGACTTCGGACTCTGCGGCTCAGCACCCCCAAGCTCAGCACCCCCAGGCTCAGTACCCCCAGGCTCAGCACCCCCAGGCCCCGCAACCCCAAGCTCCGCACCCCCAGGCTCAGCACCCCCAGGCTCCGCACCACCAGGCTCCGCACCCCTAGGCTCCGCACCCGCAGCAGGACAAGAGTCGACAGCTACCTCAATAGGCTCAACCGGGTCTACCTGAGACACACCTGAGGGAGCGGCACCCTGAGGGGGGAGGGGGTCTACGACAGCAGCACCTGGCGCGAGGAAGAGAGGCGGGGGGGGGAGCGGGGCAGTGCGGTAGGGGAAGAGGCGGTAGTAGGGGACGGACTCGTCAAAAGTGACGTCCTGAGAGGGCAAGACTCGGCGCGAGGTGGCGTGGTAAAACTGCCAACCTGGCGTGTCCGGGACAAAGCCGAGGAAGACGCAGGGAACAGCACGGGAGGAGAGCTTGTCCGCAGACGTATCGCGGACAAAAGCTCGAGATCCCCAGACCCGGAAACGCGATGCATCGCCAACCTCCCCCGTCCACAGCAGTGTGGGCGAGGTCTCCGGCAAGGAGACACGGGGCCAGAGGTTGAGCTGATGCGCAGCGTACCGGACCGCAAACGGCCACAGAAAGTGAGGGGCAGCCGCATGGATCAAGGAGGTACGGGCGACCTCCATGACCAGGCCAATGTGGCGCTCCGCAATCCCATTCTCCTGTGGAGAGGCCGGAAGCGTAAACGACTGCTCAATGCCGTGCTCAGAAGAGTAGGCTGCCAAGAGGTCGGAGGAGAACTCACCACCTTTGTCAGAGTGCAAGCGCAGGACAGGAAAGTCCGAGTGGAAACGCTCGCTGAGCTGGAGACGGGCTCTGCGGATCCAAGGGATCAAGACATCAGGGACCTCACCCTTGGTGCGCAAGGGGAAGACCGTGGTGTAGCGCGAGTAGTCGTCAACAACAATCAGGAAGTACCTCTCCTGACCCTGACCACGGACGCGGGTTGGGCCCCACACGTCCATGTGGAGCGTCTGCAAGGGAGCAGTCGTCGGGGGAAACGAGGAGGAGTGAGGAGCGGCGCGTTGCCGCCCCTCGACACAGGGAAGACACGGAGGAGCAGGTGAGGGAGTGAGGGGAGTAAGGACCCTGGGAAGGCTAGAGACAAGGTATCGGGAGTGCATGGCACGAAGCCGCTGCACAGACGGGTGGCCAAGGCGGTGGTGCCAGAGGACAGTCTCGTGTGCCAGAGAGCGACACGAGCAGGGGGCCGACAGCTGACCTGACGCGGACGCAGACGCAGCGACTTGAGGGGACTCAGTGGTCAGTGTGTACAGGTCCGACCCCGGCTGCCAAGTGAAGGTAGCCAAGTGACGGCCCGTACGAGCACACGTGCAGTGTGTCGCTCGCTCGTAGGCAGGGGTGAACTGGTGAACACCCCCGTCCTGGAGAGCACATCCTGCCACCAGGTTCGTAGAGAACGAGGGGAGGTGGAGACCTGACAGTGTGCCCGACGGGACTGCAGGACAGGGGAGGATAGTGGAGGAGGTCGCAATGACCGGACCCCCAGAGGGGTCAGCGAGGGAGACAGCAACTGGCCGAGCAAGCGGCTCAAGGGCAGTGCGGTCACGAAAGAAGCAGCGAGAAGCACCTGAGTCCAGTGTGAAGGTGTGCAGTGCTGCAGTCGACTCAGTACCAGGGGGGGGCAGACGCACAAGCACCTAGAGCAGCTGCCTCACCAGCACCTGGGGTAGCAGACACGCGAGTACCTGGAGCGGCAGACGCACTAGTCCTAATGCCCGGGTCGGGCGGCACACACAGGTACTCAGCACCCTCTCCACTAGTAGGCATCACATACATAGCAGTGAGAATAGCATCAAAGTCTAGAGCATAGATATCAATCCCGTTCTTACAATTTATCGATCTACACCACAAGCCACGCACCACACCTTCCGTTCTCAAATCCCATCGCTGACATGGCAGGATCCTAGCCGCAGAGAAAGGCCGTCAGTATTTCCTTTCACCGGAACATCGACCAAGTACATCCATCCAACCGTCACTCCTCCACAGCTATTTCCTTGAGTGAGGTGAGGCGAGGTGCAGGGCTGTCGATTCAAGGGCATTTGCCCTTAATGCCTTGAACATTCCGGGTTATGTTCGGGGCAGCTCGACCATTTTAAGGGTTCGATTTGACTGGCACCCGTGCCAGTTAAGGGCATCGTTTGGCCCTTCCCCGGACGCGTTAAGTGCTCAATCTGGGCCATCCCCTGAATCTAATTTCTACTTTCGATTCCGCAGACCTCCCCCCCCCCAAAATCTTGCGAAACATCCCCCCTCCCCTTACCCCCCCTTTCCATGAAAGTTGCACAATAGGGCGCCAGGTGGAGGATGTTTCACTCGATTCTATCCAATCTAGTGTGTGTAGTGTCGAAGTCAGCAGATGATTCGAAATGCAGTAGGCTGTGCAGCTATAGTTGTAGTTGGAAATTGTGACATACAGGTTGACTGGAGTAGTTAGTAATGAAAAGTATGTGATTTTCTTGTCTAGGACGTTGTTTGGGTTGGTTAAGTACACAACACTTTGGAGCCCGGATTTCAAGTTTACACTTCGGCCTGCACCCGCGACCGCCCGCGTCTCATATTTCCGCCCCCCCAACCAAGTGTAATATGGTTGAAATCGGGTAACCAGTTTTAGGTCGCCCGACGACCACTGTTGGTGGGCACAGGTTTGGGGTCAGGTTGGGAAAGAGACTCGAGAGGAAAAGGTTGTCGTACGTGCCAGCCCCAGCAATTGAACGTGCACCACCCCAAGGTGTGGAAATGCACATGACGACTCAAAATGCTAAGTGCATGATTCGATCGTGCGACACAACCACCCTGTGCGATTTTCCAGCACCAGGGGGAACAAACATATTACAACAGCTCGAGGAAATTAGAGACGCAGTTTCGAACAGCAAACAAGCGGAGGCACTCACGCAGCCTAACAAGCATATTACACTAGATATAGACAGCAGAAAACGTCCACGCGACCCTATAATATGGCGCAGCAATGCCGCCACCAACAGGACCGTCGTATCACCAACATTTAGAGCGAGAACCAGCATTGAAGCTCATGCGCGGCGAGTGCTAACGGACCATATCCGTAACGTGCGGACCCACCACCATAAAGCTTTACGGTTAGGAACTCGACGAGGCGACGCGAGGCATTTTCCTTCGCCACCATCTACGAGTGTGTGCTACTCGTCAGGACGGTGAGCACGAGCTGCTAATTACGGTAGCTCCGCAAAAACGAAGATATCGACCGCGTCAGTCAAATGCCACGGCATAATCAAAGCTCTCGACCTGTTTAGGGTTGCTTCTGGTATAGGGCAAATCACTGGACGTCTTGAGAAGAGCAGCCAAAGCGCGAATAGCCTCATTGCTGGCTCATGCGATTGTTTAGCATGTAGCCCCAATAAAACGCGGCGTCGTTCCGCAGCTCGCATTGGGGGCGAGGCTGTAATCTTGCACCAGTAAATTTCGCGCCCCGCCTCAACGCGTGAAGTGCGCAGCAGCCATGACACCGCCGACTGGGGCAAAGCAGGCGGGAGGCGCGCCTCTGCCTGACTGCCCCGCTACCCCCCTACTCACCCTATCACGACGGCTCCTCCTCTCCCCCCGCACTTCCCGTGCATGCAACTCCCAGGGCATGACTGGTGGCGCACTCAGCAGGCGGGAGGCGCGCGTCTGCCTGACTGCCGCGCTCCCCCCCTTCTCTTCCGTTCACCCCAATCCCGCTTCCCCCCATCTTCCCCCGCATGCGCCTCCCAGGTGTGGTCTGGTGGCGCACTCAGCAGGCGGGAGGTGTGCCTCCCCCTGTTTGCGGCGCTCCCCCCCTTCTCTTCCTATCACCCCAACCCCTGCCTGACTGCCCCGCTAGATCCCCCTTCTCTTCCTGTCACCCCAACCCCTCTCCCCCCGCCTATCCCCTACATGCGGCCCCCAGGTGTGGTCTGGTGGCGCACTCAGCAGGCGGGAGGCGCGCCTTTGCCTGTCTGCCGCACTCCCCCCCTTCTCTTCCTATCACCCCAATCCCGCTTCCCCCCATCTTCCCCCGCATGCGCCTCTCAGGGCAGGTCTGGTGCCGCACTCAGCAGGTGGGAGGCGCGCCTCTGCCTGACTGCCCCGCTAGATCCCCCTTCTCATCCTATCACCCCAACCCCGCTTCCCCCGCCTATCCCCCGCATGCGGCCCCCACGTGTGGTCTGGTGGCGCACTCAGCAGGTGGGAGGTGCGCCTCTGCCTGACTGCCGCGCTCCCCTCCTTCTCTACCTATCACCCCAATCCCGCAGGTCCCCCTCCCCGTGCACCCTCCCCCCTCTCTCCCCAGCTCACCCTCCCTTTCGAGGTGGCTCCCATATGACGCTCGTGGCACACTCTGCAGACGGGTACGTGGAATGCCTCTTCTAGACTAAGTACCCGCCGCTACTCCCTCTCCCCGTGCCCCAAACCCTGAAACTTCCTGCTGACTCCCCATCTGCGGCATCACATACCATCGAGTGCCCTCCCAGGAGCTTGGTTGCACAACCTCAAGCATGGCTAGCAGCAGCAACAGTGCGAGAGACGATTTGAAGAAACACCTGAAGAACATTATGGATAAGGATCCACAGAAGATGTTGTCAGTCAACAAACACATGACCCTGCCTGTTGCCATCATGCGGTGCGGTTTAACCGCGCTGTTGGGGAGAGAGGCGTCTTTCAATGATCTGATGCACGTACTGGTAACTTCATCACCCGACGTCGTCAACAAACTCTTTGATGCAGCAACAAATTCATGTGACTTTGTGCCCACGGTACCATCCATAACATCCCCACCCTTTCGTGGTCAGTGAACCCCAATCCAACCCATTGTCTCCCTCTACACTATTTCCTCTTCTCCCCGCACTCTCCCCCCCTTCCCCAACCCCCGTTTGCCCAAACGTCTAACACAAGGCAACACCTTAGCCTCTAATTCATCTCTGGGGAAGCAGGGCAGGGGATGGGGGGAAGCAGGAAAGGGGATGGGGGGAAGCAGAGAAGGGGAGGGGGGGAAGCAGGGCAGGGGATGGGGGGGAGCAGCGCAGAGGACATGGGGGGAAGCAGGGAAGGGGATGGGGGGTAGCAGGGCAGGGGATGGGGGGAAGCAGGGAGGGGGATGAGGGGAAGCAGGGAGGGGGATGAGGGGGAGCAAGGAGGGGGATGGGGGCGAGGCGGGAATCTGATGGGGGGAAGCAGGGAAGGGGATGGGGGGAAGCAGGCAAGGGGAGGGGGGGAAGCAGGGCAGGGGATGGGGGGAAGCATGAAAGGGGATGGGGGGAAGCAGGGAAGGGGAGGAGGGGAAGCAGGGCAGGGGAGGGGGGGAAGCAGGGCAGGGGACAAGGGGAAGGTGGTAAGGGGATGGGGGGAAGCAGGGAAGGGGAGGGGGGGAAGCCGGGAAGGAGATGGCGGGAAGCAGGGAAGGGGAGGGGGGGAAGCACGGCAGGGGGATGAGGGGGAGCAGGGAGGGGGATGGGGCCGAGGCGGGAATCTGATGGGGGGAAGCAGGGAAGGGGATGGGGGGAAGCAGGCAAGGGGAGGGGGGGGAGCAGGGCAGGGGATGAGGGGAAGCAGCGCAGGGGACATGGGGGGAAGCAGGGCAGGGGATGGGGGGAAGCAGGGAGGGGGATGAGGGGGAGCAGGGAGGGGGATGGGGGCGAGGCGGGAATCTGATGGGGGGAAGCAGGGAAGGGGATGGGGGGAAGCAGGCAAGGGGATGGGGGGAAGCAGGCAAGGGGAGGGGGGGAAGCAGGGCAGGGGATGGGGGGAAGCAGCGCAGGGGACATGGGGGGAAGCAGGGCAGGGGATGGGGGGAAGCAGGAAAGGGGATGGGGGAAGCAGAGAAGGGGAGGGGGGGGAAGCAGGGCAGGGGATGGGGGGGTAGCAGCGCAGGGGACATGGGGGGAAGCAGGGAAGGGGATGGGGGGTAGCAGGGCAGGGGATGGGGGGAAGCAGGGAGGGGGATGAGGGGGAGCAGGGAGGGGGATGGGGGCGAGGCGGGAATCTGATGGGGGGAAGCAGGGAAGGGGATGGGGGGAAGCAGGGCAGGGGATGGGGGGAAGCAGGGCAGGGGATGGGGGGAAGCAGGACAGGGGAGGGGGGGATGCAGAAAACCGGATGGGGGGAAGCAGAGCTTGGGATAAGGGGAAAGAACGAAGAGGATGGGGGGACGCAGGGAGGGGGTTAGGGGAAGCAGGGCAGGGGATGGGGGTTCATGGGCCAGGGGACATGGGGAAGGTGGGAAGGGTACATGGGGAAGCAGGGAAGGAGAGGGGGGGATGGAGAGAACCGGATGGGGGGAAGCAGGGATTGGGATAAGGGGAAAGAATGAAGAGGATGGGGGGACATGGAGAAGGAGGGAAGGGGAGAGGGGGAAGCAGAAAACCGGATGGGGGGAAGCTATTGGGAAGGGAGGCGGGAGGGAAGGCGAAGGCGACGAGCAGTGGATGGCGGGGGTGGGGGGGGGGGGGGGTCGGGGCTCCATGAGTGTGGAGGGGGCAGGGGTGAGAATGCGGATGTGAAGGGGAGTGATATCAACGAGGGAAGGGGCGGTGGCACAGGTGGGGGTAACGTGCCTGCAAGCGAGGGGGTAGGGGAGAGAACGCGACATCGTGCGGGGGTGATCGTGACGGGGGAGGGGGAATGGCCGCGTGGGGGAAGGGGAGTGAGATGGACGGGGACAGAGAGATAGCAGTGGGGAGGGAGATGGCTAGCGGTGGGCCTTAGGGAGAGCTAGCGAGGGGGAAAGGAGGAGATGGCGAAGGGGAAGGGGAGGGCGGGCGATTGGGGGGGGGGGGAGGGGTGGCACGAGTGTGGAGGGGGAGCGGGTGAGAATGCGACGGTGAAGGGCAGTGATATTGATGGGGGAAGGGGAATGGCCGCGAGGGGGAAGGGTAGTGTTGGGGACGGACGGGGAGTGATAGCAGTGGGGAAGGAGATGGCTAGCAGTGGGGAAAGGGAGAGATAGCTCAGGAGCAATCATCGTGCCTTGCAAAGGGGAAGGGGAAGGCGTGAGGTTGGGGGGGGGGGGGGGGGGACGAGTGTGGAGGGGGGAGGGGAGAGAGGGCGACGTGGAAGGGGAGTGATAGCAGTGGGGGAGGAGAGAGCTAGCGGCGGGGGCAGGGGGAGCTATCGAGGGGGGAAGGAAGCGATAGCGAAGGAGCGGGATAGTGTTTGCGGAGGGGAAGGGGAGGGCGGCAATCGCGTGGAGGGGGAAAAGGAGAGAGTATGACGAGGAAGGGGCGTGCTGGTGACGTGGGAAGGGGAGGGCGCACAGGTGGGGGGAACGTGCACGCGAGCGAGGGGGAAGGGGCGAGAACGTGTCAGCGAGAGGGGGTGATCGTGACGGGGAATGGGGAATGGTCGCGTGAGGGGCAGGGGAGTGATAGGGACAGGGGAGGGGAGTGCTTGCAGTGGGGAAAGGGGGAGTTATCGATGGGGCAGGGCATTGATAGCCCTTTGAAAGGGGTGAGCGCGACGTGGAAGGGGAGTGGTTGGGAGGAGGGGGAAAGTGAACGCGACACGGTAGGGGAGTGTTAGCGTGGGGAAAGGGAGGGATGGAGACGGGGAAGGGGAGTGATCGCGAGGGGGCGGGGGCCGGCGCGCATGGGGGAAAACGGGGACGCTCGCGAGGGGGTAGGGGAGAGACAGCGACGGGGGAAGGGGAGTGATTGCGAGGGGACTGGGGAGTTGAGGCTGTGAGGAAGCGCGTAGGGGGACGGTGGGGAATAAGAGAGTGATCCCGGGGGAGCGCGGTGTTGGCGCCAGTGGGGTTGCAGGCGCGAAATCGTGGAGGCTGATGCGCGGAACACTTTCGGGGGGGGGGGGGGGGGGGGGGGGGATACGCGACCGCTAATACGGCGCGTTGTTGTACTCACGGGAGGTTTCGACGGCGGATCGTTCGGCATCGCATTTCCTTGAACCCGCCTCGTCCCCATTAGGCGCGTGGAGCGACATTGCTAATAATGAAGCGAGATTTCCGTCGAGCTTTTATACGTGCGAAAGAGTTGTATTCGGGAGGTGTAGAACTCTAATGACGATAGTGGCTGGGGCGGGTGTCTGCCGTAATGATAGTAGTATTGGGGAGGTGTGACTAGTGCTACTTTAGTAATCAGAAGTGATTCCCATCGCCCACGTGCGGGGGGGGTTCTGTTTGTCGCATGGGTGGGTCGCAGGGTGTGTTTTCGCTTACGAAACAGTGTTGTACCAGGTTGGGGTGTGCCCAGGTTAGGGCGTGTGGTTTGGTGTTGTCTGTACAGTGTTCTGGTTTCGTGCGAATGACCCTTCCTCTCGTGCTGAATTTCGCTGCTCGTGGACCAATCCCAGGTGCCCCCACCCAACCAAGTGTAATACGGAAGAAATCATGAGACGCGGGTTTTAAGGGCAAAAAATTGGTCACCTCGCTGAATAGCTCATCCGACAGAGTTCCGGCGGCCCAGTTTGCCAGGGACGACGGACGAGTTCGACGGGCCCAGCACCGCCGAGGCGGGGAACTGGCGCGCGTGCCTGCCCGCCAGGCTGGCCCGGGGCTGGGCCGAGCGCACGCTCGCCGCCCCTCAACCCCCCTGCGTAATTGAACAGCACCCCACATTACCGGGTGGGGGCGGCGAACTCACTCCACCTCGCGCGAGGGGAAGTAACCCAAGGGCAAAGGCAGCCCTCGCCGTGGCCCTGCCCTCGACGACCTAGTAACCCTCTCGCGCTGCCCCTACGGGCAGGCGAGGGCCCGGCGAAATACTGATGCTCCCCTCGGGACCCTCGGCCAATTCGCGACCCGCTGGCGTGTGGACACGTGTCTGCCCAGGGACGACGCTGCATGCCAGGCCCTTGTGACGCTGCATGCCACCAGACCCCCACGCCTACCCACGCGAGCGGGCGTGATGGGGCCGATGTGGCCCGGCGTCCGACGAGCATGCGATTGGAGGAGGTTGCTGCTCATCGTGCCGAGCCACTTCGGCCTCCGGGCCGGTTTTGGCCACCGCCTTGGTCTGGGTCCGTCGTGCCTTATCTTCGTGGACGGAGTGACCGACGCCCCATTTTGCTCTTCTCATTTCGCCTTTCACATTTCTCACCTCTGCGCCTTCCTCTGTCCTGCTGCTGCTAGATAGATAGCCAGTAGTGTCGTGCCTTCGGTCGCCGGTAGTGTCGTGCCTTCGCAATCATGGAGTTGAATAGCGGCGCTGCTCACCCGACGCCGGGCGCCGCAACGCCGACGCCGTCCTCGGCGGACTTCCCCCTGTACTTCAACATGGGCCGTGGCCTCACCTTCTCTTTTGACGAGAAGGACTTCGCCGTGCTGCGCGCCACGAAAAAAGACTTCAACGAGCCTTGCTTCGCACTCGCGCTCAAGTGAGTCCCTCCTTCAGTCAAGGCGGAACCCTTGTCCACTTTTGCTTTCCGTCGACTTAGTAGCTCTTTTTTAACACGCCGCTGCACCGACCTAGTAACTAATCCGGCGTGCGAGTTAGGGACGGTGTCCATGTCCATTTCCCGCCGACCTGGAAACTTCACTGTTCCGCCGACTTAGTTACTGCATGATATAGCTCAGCCGACGAATTCCCCCGGCCATTTTTTATCCCGACGACCTATAGGATGTTATTATTTGGAGCGCGTTACTAATTCGGCGTGCGAGTAAGCGACGACGTCCGTGTCTCTTTGTTCCGCCGACTTAGTAACTGCAGGCCGACTCAACGTTGCAGAATTAGTTACTACCGGTCGATAGGGTTTCGGTCAACGAAAGGTTTTCACGCCTAGGTTTGTCGTGAGCGCGTCCATGTCGGCGTTCAAGGCCGCTATCCTAACTACTTTCGCCGGCAACGAGTTCGCAATCCTGAACCGATGCCACATGTCCCCACGAGTTTGTTGACTGCAGGTACATGTGGATTCGCGAAGCTCCGATGGACTTGAAGCCGTGGATCATAGGGTGCAGGCGTCTTCGCGAGGCGATTAAGAAGAACGACCTCACCTGTTTTGAGTCGGTGTTCGACGCCGACATTGCCGTGCTACCTATAATCACGACGTGAGAAAGTGCGATGTTGCGTTGTCGTTGACGTCATGTTGAACTTCGATGTTATATATCGGCATCACATGGTTCATGTGTAGGATCGGGCTGCTTCCCGGGGTCCACTGCAGCGTCGTCGTGGTTCTTCGGCCCAGCGACTTGCTGAAGGCCGTCGACGTTGACAGCGAGACCTCGTTCCGCCACCTGGACCCGAAGACTGCAAACCGGCTGCATTCGTCTGAGGCGCTCGCCGTGCTAAGGTAGGCATGCTTAAATTGGGAAGGCTCTTTACCAGGTTACTGGTTTCTCGACGGCGTCCCCACTGACTCTTTCGTGCATTGCTGTTGCAGCTTTTTCGGGCGCTGTGTTTTGGCCGAGCTTGGAAGAAGTGACAGGACATGGAAGTGGGCGCCTCCCGCTGAGGAGGTCGTGGTGGCTCGACTCGCCGGTTGCGACTGGCCCACGCGCGACGTGAGTTTCTGTCGACCTTGTAGCCGACTTTAATTGGTCGTCTAACTGTGCTTGCGCTAGTACACCCTCGGCTCACCTAGCCTGCCCTTGCAACGGTTGTACGCAGAGATTGCCGGACATTGTGAAGAAAGAACAGGTCGGCACCGGATTGCATGTTGTGAGCGCGTTCGGATGGGTGGTCAGAGAGCGCGGAGCCCTACTCAAGTCACGTGCACCGGCGAGCGCTGAGAACCCTATGGTTCAGGGGTTGAGGGCACTCAAATCGGCGCTAGTGGAATACGTCAAGAGATGCGTTGCTGAGAGGCGGTCGGCGCCGTCCAATCACCCTACTGGGCCAAGTACCTCCCCCCTCGACGACGACGGAATCGTAACTAAGACGGCGTCTCAAGCTGGCGTGTTTTGCCCGGCGTATTCCGGCGCGCACGACACTAGAACTAGCGGTCATGTTGGCGGCGGTGGCGAGGCCGACCTGGTAGGAGAAGAGGAGCAGATGGCAGGGTCTGTTGAGTCATCTACTGACTCAGAGTCAGAGTCGGGATCCGAGGAGGAGGAGGAGGATGAAGAGGAGGAGGAGCGTGCAGGGAAGATGGCTGTTGGTGCTGAGGCGGACACAGACGCCGACCGCGGTGCTGGTCGCGACCCGACGTCGACCGGCGGGACAGGCGCAACTGCAGCGTTGGCTGGGGACAAGCCTCGTAGGAAGGCGCCGGTGCATGGTCAGCCTGCGTCGACCACATCTTCAAAGTCGGCGTTTGCAGCCGCACTTGCTCACGTGAAGCGACTGGAAGAGGAGAACATGAAACTGAGGGACGAGAATGCGGGGTTGCGGTCGGATCTGGTTACCGAGAGGTGTCGGACGGAGGGGTTGTTGGCGACGGCGGTTGAGTGCCTCGCGGCTATCAAGTCGCTTACCGAACGCGTCGCCGCCGCCGAGCAGACTGCGGGGACACACATCTCCACAGCCACAGCAGCCATGACCGGCGTCTTCACCAAGGTGCTGGACGATCGGGTTGCTCTGGTCAAGGCGTGCAGCAGCATGGCGACGCCGTTGTTGGGGGAAATCACAAAGGGCTTGGACAAGCTGGCCGTCGCCCGCCGTGATGCCGACGTGTGGTTGGGGAACCACGTGACCAACGTGGGGGATGACGTTAAGGCGGTGTTGGCCGAATACATCCAGACCAAGTTAGCCTCAACTTCCACCAACATCGTCGGCGGCTTATCGCGCAGCATCGTGCCGCCGCCGCCCGGTCCATCCCCCGCGCTGCCTGAAGAAGTCATCAAAGCAATGAGGGATGACATTGTTCAGGTGGTAACCGCCGTCACGCAGCAGGCGCTGGGAACCGTCGGCTTCACGCTTCTGCCCAACGTGCTTGCTACAATGAGGCTGGGGCGGCGTGGTTCGTCCCCGTTGGCCGGCGACCCGGAGACCGCGCAAAGGCATAGGCCGGAAAAAAGGGCTGCCAGCGGAAGTGCAGCCGACGGCGACAACGCGGGAAATTCGAAGCGGAGTAAAGGTGCTGGTGTGGAGCGAGCAGTCGGCGGCGACGTTCCAGATCGTGCCCAGTCCGGATCTCCCGTCCTCGACATGCTGAAGAGAAAAGGGGCGACAACTCGGCTCCTTGGCCCGCATAGTAGAGGCGGAGCTGGCGGCAGCTCGGAGGGCAGGACTGCCGCCGAGGAGGGTGTGCGAGCCGGCGGGTCTTCCACTCACGGCGGTGGAAGGAAAGGTCTGGAGATTCCACGTCCTGGAGCAAGCGAGGTAGCACCACCGCCGTTCTGTCGTGGTAACGTCGCCGTTGAATCGGTTGAAGTGCAGGCCGACGCGGCGATAGGCGTTGATCGCGGGCCGCCATTCGATGTTGAGGCTCCGTCAATCGGCGATCAGACTCACCAGGCTCCTGTGGTCGGCGTAGGGGTGGACACGGGCGCCCTCGGCGCGGAGGATGATCCCGTGGCGAGAGCGTTGATGGAGGAGCTTCTTGCTTTTCAGGCGCCCTCGCAGCAGCAGCCCGTCACCATCGACAACGCCACTGTCCCAACAACTCGTCGGGGGGCGCAACCTGTCGCCGGTACAGCACCAACAGCCCCGGTCTCGGCCGATGTCACCGCGCGTCACACGGCAGCACCATATGGTGATCCGCCGACAGGTGGGCCCGTCGCAGCGCCAAGCACGGGGCAAGACAACGCCGGTCAGACCCTCACGGACCCGGTCGCGGCCATGCTTCTGGCCGCGATCAACTCGTTTCAAGAGGCGGCACCTTCATCGCATCCGCCAACTACTGTCACCAGCGCTGCGCCGACTATGCAGCTCCTTGCCGCTGTTGCCACGCCGTCGGACCCAGTCTCGGACATGCTGATGGCCGAGGTCAACGCGCTTTCAGCAGGTGCACAATCCGCTCAACCGCAGACTCACGGCACGCGCATTGTGCCGACCACGGTGAACTTGGCGGAGCCCGTACACCAAGAAGCGGCAAACGAGACGGTTCCAACGGCGGTGCCAACGCATCACCAGGTCGGCGCGGCGTCTGGACAAGGTGATTGGGGCGCGGTGGCAGGAGACGATGGTGCGGGGGAGATCTCTCTCATCATCGAGGACGAGGATGTGGAATTGATACAAGCGGCGATAGAAGCAGACGAAGTTGCCGCACTTTGGTCTGTGGGAGGTACGTCGGGCATCAGTGGCGCGGAGGGTCGGCTTGCCGTTGTTACAGCGTCCACCCAGGCCGGGCCGACCGTGGAGCCGGCCCGTTTGGCTGTTCCGCCCATTCAGAGTCATCCTGCCGGCTTCATATAGGCGGATAGGGCCTTCCAGACCGGCCCGATCGGCGTCACTGGTTCTGACCAGGCTGGTCTGGCGGGAGAGTCCACTCGGCCCACCGCCGTTACAGTGGCTAGTCAGGCCGGCCAGGCCGGGCCTTCGGACAGGTCGGCGGGCGTCACTGTTGCGGTCCGGGCGGGTCAGGCGGGGACGTCCACTGCTCTGGCCGGTGGACCAGTGGGTGAACACGCCGACAAGGATGGACAGACCGATCGTGCGGCTGGAGTCGGCGAAAAAAAGAATAAACGGAAGGGTAAAGCCGCCGCGTCGCAGAAGGCCGTCGTTCCGAAAGATCGCAGGGGGCATGGTATTAGGCTGGACAGGACAAGCGGTGGCGGGTGGCAAGGCGAGGTAAACCTGGCTGGAAAGAGTCGCTACACGGGGAGATCGGACGACAGGATGGAAGTGGCGTACCTCAACGGCGTTGCGACGACCATCTTCGACGGACACGCCAGCCAAGTCCTGCTGGCCGAAATGACCGGCGTTAAAGCCGAAGAAATGACGCGGTGGAAGGCGGAGTGGGAGGAGGCAAAGGTGATGCCGAAGGGTATGTGGACGGTGATGTGGTCCCGCGGCGCCACCATGTTTCGTGCACGGTAAGAATCGTGGGACTCGATGTGTTTTGAGCGGCGTGATTAGGTCTGACTGTGGGGTTTTACGCCGACTAACCACGTTCACGTTCCACGTCGTGCGTGACAGGTTCCAGAAAGTCCTCGCCGACTTCAAACAGAAGAAGTCATCAGGGCCCCCGCTGATGAAAGTGCTGAGGCCGGCGGTGTGGTTCGGCACTGGTTGGGAGCCGGCCAAGCGCAAGCAGCAGCTCAGCGACATCATCAACCGCGCTTGCTTGTGCGCGGCGTTTGGGCCAGTCGCGGCAGATGCCGTCCCCAAAACAAATGGAGACGCCAAGCGCATAGGCCAAGCCGTCGCCGCTTCATCCTGCGCCGTGTGGTGCTTCGCCGAGACCGCGGCCGAGGTCGGCAATGCGGCGGGTGAAGCGAAGGCAGCGGCACTGCTGTGTGAAGCGAGCACCGATTTTGCTGACACTTGTCACGACGTCATGGTTGCGGTGCTAGAAACGGCGGTTGCGAGACAACCCGTCCTGGGAGAGGTCTCGTGCAACGTCACCGACGCACTGCAGAAGGATGCTCTTCGGAAGGCGTGCAAGGGCTGTGACCCCACACCCGACGCCGAGATTATCGCGAGGGCGACTATCGAGACCCTCGCTTTCTGGGGGTCGTGCAACGCCGGCGGCCCCCTCCTCCGAGCACGCGGCATTCAAGTGCCGCTGGACAAGCAGATGGAGAAGGATATGGATAACAGGGGAAAGAAGGGGCAGAAGGGGAAGCACGCCGCGTAGATGGGTTTTGTTGTTGTGTCTGTCGTTGTGTTCTGGACCGTTGTCGCAATGTGTAGCAAGATTGTTGACTGATTGTGGGGTTTTGGTGGGCGCCGACTTTTATTGTGCACTTTTGCTGTGTTTCTAGCACGTAGGTTAATTTGCTGTTCATGAAACGCCCTCGTGTTTTCGGTTCTTTGCCAAATTCTCAACTGTTGGGAACATTGAATCCACAGTAAGTCGGAAACAAAAGTAACAATTGAGCTAAAAGAAAGTAGCTAAGCGGCGACAAAACATCAGCCCGGCTTCCGACGCTTGGACGTCTTCGTCGGCAGCGGCGGCGGTCTTCCAGCGGCCGCTTCGGCCGCCACAGCTTTCTGCTCTTCCCACGTGGTCGGGAACATGTCCTCGCCCCACTTGTGCGTCATGTATCCCGCCGCCACCAGTCCCCAAGCAACCGTCAGCTTGGGATTTTCACCCTCAGAAAGCCCCTTGATGCCCAGGTTCCCCTCCGTGCGTATCGGAAGCGCGTCGGCGTCGATGATCTTGAGAGCATCGCAGAAGGTCACAATTCCCGACGCAGCGAGCTCGTCGAGTTTCTTGATGACGGCGGCGGTGTCGGCCTCTCCGTCTGACGAGCGGAAGCGGCGCACGGCCTCCATCGCCCTCCTCATTCGGCGCATCTCACCCTGTTTTGCGTTGGCCGACGACTTGCCCAGGAGGCTGTGCCGCCCGATGAAACCTGGCTCGTTGATCCTGTCGCAGAGACGCCGGCGGTCCGTGGTGGTGGGGCAGTTCCAGAAGCGCCAGGCCTCTGCCACAGTCTCGGCCCTTCTCCATGGGTCGACAACCAGGGCCTCGTAGTGAGCGTCGGCGTCCAACTGAGCTTGCTTAGCGGCCGCAGCTGCCTCCTCTTCCAGGGTCGTCGGCCTAGCAGCACGCGCCTCCTCGAGCTCCTTCTCCACCTTCATCTGCTTGAGCGTCGCTTTGTGCCTCTCGTAGGCCAGCGTCTCGTTCAGAAGGTCGACTTGAAATTCGGCGTCCAGGCGGGCTGAGATTTCCTGCGAACAGCAGCGGAGCGGGTTAGGAGTCAGGTGATACAAGCACGCTTGCCGTCAAGTCACGCGGAGTTCATCTTGTGCTTACAGCTGGCTGGGTCGGGATCGGCGACCGGCGCTTGGCGATCGTCTCGGTGTCAATCTTCTCGATGTCCTTCGCCCACGCCTGAAAGTCGCGATCCCGACAAAGCCTCGAAGCCTGGACCTGAGGGTGCCACGGAGTGCGGACGAGTTTCACCGCGAGGTCCTCGGCCGCAATGCGGCGTGCATCCAGCATGGTCTGGATAAAGTGCACCGCGGCCGTGTTCGCCTCAGGCCCTTGTGCGAGCTCTTCCGCCTGCATGAAATAGAGGAATGTCGGTGTGAACCGGTGAAGAGAGACGACAAGATGCATGAGGACGGCGTCGCTACACTCACCGCCCCCAACTGTTCCTCGACGCCGGGAAATATGTGCGCGGCGATGGTTTTTTCGAGGTCTGCGCTGGGAGGTAGCCTGCTGCGGCCCAGGAAGTAGTCGCTTCGGGCTCCGGAGTAGCCGGCCTTCCTCATCACCACCCCGACTGGAATTGAAGTGATGTAACTCCTCGTCATCTTGTCAATAGCCCAGTGACCCAATTCGGCTATCTCGGCGCGCGGCGTGCCTTGGTCAGCCAGCTCTTGTGCCCCGCCAGCGCGAGCGGCGTGCACGTTGTGCTTGATGAAAACCTTGTTGGCCGTCCACAGCTGCCGAGTGATTCGTTGCTGGCTCGACGACGGCAGCAAACCCTGATCCTTGTCGTAGCGGGCGAAGAAGAGATGCTTGTCGTACCAAAGCTCCGGTCGGCGTACGTCCAGCGGCGGAATTATGGGGACGCCGAAGATCTGGGGGACCTGGTCGTAGATGAAGTGCAGCCAGAGGATTGTATCGCCCACAGCACACTGTTCCGCCTCTAAGTGCCTCGCCGCGTAGCTGTGATGAAGACGGGCGTCCTTGCACGTCTTCGAGTTGCGCTGCGCAATGACCATGACCATTGGCCGGTTGTCAGGGTTCACCGACGACCCGCTAGCAAGGCGGTACAGAAAGATGTCGGCGAGCGTGATCTCGCGTACGCTGGCACCGCGGAGCAGTGTGTGGTGCGATAGCAGGGTCATCATTCTCATAAGCATGAACTTCCACAGAGTCTGGGAAGGACCTGTTCCCCTCGGATTCCACGCCGTCGCCGACCAGTGCGGCAACACCTTGAACATGATTTTGCGGAACTGCTCGGTGGTGTAAGTGTCGCCGATGGTTCCGCGATGTCGGTCGACATATTTTCTGCGCAAGAGGAGAGTGCGAGGGTGATGATTGAGTGTGAGCGGCGTCGGTGAGCATTGGAGGGAATACTAGAGAGGACTGGCAAAGTCGGCGATGTTAAAACATCTTACTTGTTGTCGGCTTTGTTTTTTCCGCGAACCATGACGCGCACTTCCGTCCGGACGACCGAGATGTCCTGCATGATGTACAGCTCCTTCTCCTTGTACAGGGTCGCCTCTACCCTGGCCGCCATCTGAAGGGCCTTGATGCGGCCGAGTAGCATGTTGACCGTGCAAGGCTTGATCGGCTGCGTGCGCATGGCGGTGTTGCCCTCTTCGCTCCTCATTGCCTCGATGAGGGTCTCTCGCGCTCTGAACAAGACGTAAGCGCGAATTCGAGGCTCGTTGGTCCTCGGGCCGTGCAACCAGATGAACTGGCGCGGGGCGGTGTGCCAACGTTCGCCCAAATCATCGCCGATGTGCTTGCCGGTTTCGTCCTTGTCAGTGAGTATGGACCCCGGCTCCAGGTCGTCACCTTCTGACGGAAGAGCATCCACCGCCCACCGCTTGTAATCTAGTATCCACGATATGTACTGCCGCAGCGACGACCCTTCCTCGAGCGTCTCCGTGTGGCGAAGGGCATTGGCTGTCAGCACTTCGGGGTCGCTGTTCTTCAGATCCTCGACCACAAACTCAGCCGCCGTAAACTCTCCTCGCGGGACGCTCGCGTGCAGCCTATCCTCGGCTTCGTCCTCGGCCAACGCCGCCTCTATCTCTCTTCGATCCCTCTCGGCTCGAGTGAGCGGCCGACGTTGGCGTCTAGGTCCCGGGCCGGGCTGGGGTTCCTCCTCCTCATCGCTAGACGAGGAGTCCTCCTCCGGCTGGATAGGACGTCGCTTTTGGGGATCGCCTACAGGTGGCGGCGGAATGTCAGGGTCGACGGGAATTGCAGCCAATGCATTTAGATCGTAAATCAGACGCAGCGTCACTGCCGGAATGGTGGTGGGGCGGACGCCGGCCGGCGTTGTGGCGTCACCGGTCAGGTTCACCCGCGCCTGGGCTGCCAGCGGAACGTAGTCCGACATGTTGGCCTCGGCCGTACGTCCTAACAGCGCTTGTTGTCTACTGAGGGCCAGCCGGCGAGTTGGTCGGCGGGTCGGGCATAAAATGGCGGTTTTGGGTAACGGCGGCGGCGTACCGCTGCTGCGTTGTGTTCGCCTCTAGTGACCTAGTGACCCTCTGTATCTAAGCGGGCGGCGAGAGAAGCTTGCGCCAACTGCGCGGCGATGTCCCCCTCAGATGGGTTTGTTTCCGGCGGCGTTGCACCAGGCCGGTCGCCGACCACGCACAGCGCAACCCTAAACCAGTCTCGGCCTTTCTCCACGGATCTGGCCGATTGTGCTTCCCGTTTAAAACGGGCGACGAAACTGTGAAATCGGCTGCTACGACCAACGAAACCCAATGGCCCGATAATCGGTGTCACCTGCTGGTCGGCGTCAAACGCCGGAGCCGCGGAGTTCGCCGCAGAGCGTGTCCTGGTGGAGAAAAACTAAGTGTGAGAGCGCAGGCGTAAGAAGTGACGAAAGGAAGCGGGAGTAGGGAAAATGGCTAGTGGCAGCTTGGCTCCGGAGAGGTCATGGACGTGCGCGGCTCGGCACATGCCACCGTGCAGGCAAGGTTCTGTACACTTGGCATTCATGCCGCTGTCCACGCGAGGCGGCGTATTCTCCGACGTGACACGGCTCTCACATGGCCACTACAACGCCGCCGTGACTGTCCATGACGGTGTTTCGTAAGGCATGCCACGGCAGCAATACAAGGCGCGCCGGGGCTTGTGGCATTGGTCCAGAGTCCATTCACCGGTGATTGGCGTCACGAGATACTTTGACGCCGACTTTGCGGCCACCGCGGGTTCATCACGAGATACTTTGACGCCGACTTTGCGGACAGCTCGGGTTCATTTTTCCCGCGCAAATAGTCCTCCGATGTTCGACACTTGGACCCGGCATCGCCGTTCGATGTACGCCGCGTGTCCGGCGCCGACATTTATCCTGCCGTTCGATTTCTTCCACGTAGACTTACAGAATTACGCCGTGACGCCGATTGACGCCGCGTGTCACGCACCGACATTCTGACGGCCTGCGCGTTCTTTCCCGCGCGACGCTTGAGGCGTGGTCGGGTGACGCGTGGACGCCAGTGTGGACGCCGACATTCGAGGGAGGTCGGACATGATCCACGTCATCCGTAACCCGCCGCGTGTCGTGCATCCGCGGTCTACGTGTCCTGCTGGCAACTCGGCACGCGTTGAGATATACCCTGTGGGTATTTCTCAGCCCACGGGAATGTCGATGGTCGTTCGGCGTTCCTTAGGGCTCCGTGCCCCAGTCTACCATGCAGTTTCCGACGGTCGGACGGCGAGCTGAAATGGAACCCTGTCGGTTCTGTGCGGCGAAAACGGGCGGGGGAATTCGTCGGCTAAGCTATATCATGCTGAAAATCAGGGTCAGAATTTCAGCAGCTAAGGGCCTCAAAGTTCTGCCCCCAGGGATATCGACAGCCCTGGTGAGGTGGTGTGTGCTGTGCTTCCTCACAGCACAACTTCACGTCCATGACACGCACATCAGGAGGAAATGACAGAGCGCCGTGTTTTCAAATTTCCAATTCCAATGGGCAGTGGTTTTGACAGCGCATTGCTCTGCACTCGCGTCCAATACCTTGGGGCATATTCTTTCTCAATTTCCCCTTTTAAGTCCACAAATACAAGTTGGTTTTATACGGGGTATTAAAAATGTATTCGTCGAGTCCATGGCAAACACTCAGCTCGGGACAAGAAAAATATCACCCTCATGGATGGTATGCCACGAAGAGAGCATCAACCCTAAACACCATGAGGCAAGGTGTTTAGGGTTGATGCCTCCCAAATGGCTTGTCATCCGAGTGGGTTTTAGTTTTTCCACTGGCCTCTATACTGAGCCCAGGTACTGGATATTTGCCCTTCTATACGTTTAGTCATGAAAAACGGGAAACAGCAATATAAACTGACCGCGGGAATTGGGCGCGATCGCGGTGGGAGTCGCTGTCAAAGCCACTGCCGAAAGGAATCGAAAACGTGCAAACACGGCGGTCCGTCATTTCCTCCGCACATCAGACTTGAACTTCCAGAAAATTGGGGATGGGGAGCGGGGGCGCGTGGTCACTCCAATGCTGTCTGCTTCGGCTCGAAACTAGCAGCCGCAACGAGACAACAACTGCGTAACCTTCTTCCATATTTATTCTCATAGTTGCTGTCGATTGATGGCGATGCGACGTAGATAATTCTCCATAGCGCCACTAATCATAATGCGGACTGGGTATCCCCAGCTGTCGAAGTGGCTCCTTAGCGCCACTAACCCAGCGCTCGTTTTAATTCTCGCGCCATTTCGCCAAAAAAACCAGATTCGAGCCGCGCGCGCCATGGATTTCGACGAGTTTCACATCTTGCCCGTCGAGCACGCGAGCCAGGCCCATCGATGGCTCGCGGTCGCGTCGTGCAATCTCGTCACAGCCTCGCTCGTCTTCTTCCTCATTCGCCACCTACCCAAAGGCCTCCCTCGCCTCCTCGCCCTCTCCCCCATAATCCTCCTCAACATCGCCCTCCCCTGCGTTTTTTCCGCCACGAAACGCGGCGAGTGCATCGAGAAGGGCCTCGTGTTCTGGACCGTGTCGTGGCTCGGCAATTTCCGCCTGCTCGCTCTCGCGTGGAACCGCGGCTCGCTCATGGACCCGGGTTACTCCTCCAGCTTTCTTCAATTCCTCATCGCGCTATACATGCCCATGCGAAATCGCGTTCGCGAAACGGCGAAAACCGCCGTCTTTTCGCCTGAAACCCCCAACAGATAGCAGTCCCGCCGCCACAAGCAGCCCGCATCCGAATCCTCGCCGCAGCTGCTTCTGCGAGGCGCATTAAAAGCATTCCTCCTCTCTCTCACCATCCGAGCATACGCTTTCAACCTCCCCGCGCCGGCCGTGACGCTGCTGCACAGCGCGAACCTCTTCCTCTTCGTCACGCTCCTCTGCGAACTCGTCGCACGGGTCGTCGCCGCCGTCGCCCCGCGCTTCGCCGTGGAGCCGCACTTCCGTCGCCCGTACCTGGCGACGTCGCTGGGGTCGTTCTGGGCGCGCCGGTGGAACCTCGTGGTGAGCGGCAGCCTCAGAGAGACCGTCTTCGAACCCATCTTGGACTGGCTTGAAGGCCCTAGCTGGTCGGACGGAGAGCGGGCAGCTGAGAAGAGAGCGGGAGGGAAGGAGGGTAATTCTGAGTTTGGAAATGGGTATCCAGCAGCCAATGGGGGGCATGATGCGGTGAATGGTCGCGGCTGCGGGGTTTCTGATGGGTTAGAAGCGGTTGAGAAGATAAATGGCTGCAGTGAGAAAGTGAATGGTTACAGTGAGAAGATGAACAGCTGCAGTGAGAAGGTGAATGGTTATAGTGAGAAGATGAACGGCTGCAATGAGAAGGTGAATGGTTACAGTGAGAGGATCAACGGTTGCTACCAAAGGAGCAGTCGGAAGCAGGAAATGGGTTGTGTGAACGGGGCTGGAGAGAATCAGAAAGGGCTCACTGACAACTGTGGTGACACTTGTTGGTTACACAAGGCAAAAGCAACGAAGCAGAACGGATGCGCTGCACCTGCTGCCGCTGCTGGTACTACCGGTACTTCTCCAAACAGGCACAGACGCCATGTGAGCTTCCCCAGGGCAGCAGCAACAATAGCCTCGTTTGCTGTATCCGGAGTGATGCACGAGCTGGTGATTCTGTACATAGGCGGAGCCATGACAGGCGAGCAGATGGTGTTTTTCACCCTACATGGAGTACTGACTGTGGCAGAGGCATGGGTGAGGAAGGAGTGGGGGAGGAGAGAGCTGGTGCCGATACCTAAGGTGGTGGCAGGAGGGCTGGCTCTTGGGTTGCTGCTGTCCACAGGCCATGTGCTCTTCTTTGAGCCGTACCAGCGGTTAGGTGTCATAGGGTGTGTTGTGGAGGGGCTTCAAGCCCACTTCTCGCAACTCATAAAGTTAACTTCATAAGGAAGACAATGCAAAAGCTGTTTTTTACAACCATGCATGCCAGACTTTTCACAGTACCGAACATTGCAGTCTGCAAGAACCTCTCCCACCACGTTCCCAGTTGAATATCTTCACTCCCTAGTCCTACCCGCTGCCCCCAACCCCGACCCAGCCCTAATGGCCAACTTCTCTGCTGCTACTGCTTGCGCCAGCCTCTGCAGATACCTGGGAAACAGCAAAACCCTAGTCATTTCGAAGCCCTAGTCACCAGAGTCGCAAACCTTGCTGCACATGGCGTTGGCTCCACACTTCATCTAAGCACAATTATTTATCTGCGACGCAAGTGACATGAGAAAGAAACGTTGGGCCCAGATGGGTTTGGGAATAGGAAAAGGAAGCAATGAGACAAAGGCCCTCTGAGCAACAAGACTGAGCTTGCGTTACGATGATTTTGTGAAGGAAACGAGCCATCATGAACGAAGCACTGCAAGTTGGCCTGAAATGATCCATTCAAGCACGGCATGGTAAGGTGGCATCGAGACGGACCGGGCAGGAGAAAAGACGGAAGGGGCAGGAGAAAGCAGAGCGCAAGAGGGGGTATCACAAGCACTGCAAGTTGAGTCATCACAAGCACTGCAGTGGGTGAAACCAAATTTTCATATGCCTGGCGGCAAGTGGCAAGGTGACACGATGAAAAGGAGGCACAGTACGCACCAGCGTCGCAGGAAAGAGAAGCAAATTGGGGGACCTCCAGCTTGCTGCGAGGACGGAAGGAACAGCACGTTCAGAGGAGATGTTGATAGGATACGTTAGAAACAAGTTAAGACGATGTTGATCATAAGGAGTCATGACCCGAGGCACGACAGTCACAACAGTGGCTCACAGCAATACCACCCCGCATCACCCACCCAGGGACATGCCGCATCACCCACCTGGGCCGGAGGAAGTTTTTCTTTAGATTGGGGACTTGCGGCTTCACGGTTTCGGCCACCGGCGCACCCTGGCAAGCACCCTTCGTGAAGAACCTGACCTTGCTGCACACCGCTTGCTGCTTCCCGTTTAAGCCGTTGCTCTGCCGCGGCGCTCCCAGCCACCACACTTCCACGCCCTGGCTCCCCTCGTTGAGAGACGCCTGGGCAGAAGGGTCAAGGGTGACGCACGCGGCTGGGGCGTCAAAGTTGACGAGGCGGTGAGCTTGCACCACGTTGACCTGCGTGGCCACCCGCACCAGCGCCTTCACTGGCCGGCCCATGCTGTGGGCATTCCCATTGTCCACAGCCATAGTAAATCTGGTCTTTATTTTGAGGCTCCTCCTCGCAGTCACAGCGCTGCTCGCGCCGCCGCCCACTTGCACGCGCGGCGTGTTCCGGCGATCCGCGCCGCGCTCGCCTGACGCCACGTGAGCCGTGGCGACCGCTGGACGCAGAGAGAGCAGACGGGCGAGAGAGAGCAGACGGGCGAGAGGATTAGAGCGTGCACCTTTCCCGAAGCTTGAGAAAACGCGGCAGCCGAAACAGGGAGAGAATGTTATAAACGACTCACCGGAGGTGACGCCAAGGACAAGTAACGGACGTAGAAAAAAAAAAAAAAAAAAAAAGAGACGTTTTGAGACGTTTTGAAACGTCTCAAAAAGCTGTCACGTCTCAAAACGAGAACCGACTCACCGCAGATGACGGCAAGGACGAGGAGCGGAAGCAGCGCGGGAGGGGAAGCGGCCATGATGACCAGCGGGTTCAAGCTACCACGTCAGCAGTGGGTGCACGCACAACCGAGTGACTGGAGCCTCCGGCGACAAGCGACAGGCTCTCGGGTGACGGGTAATATAGCCGATACAGGTATAGATAGTCGGTGGTATGACTGTTGGCGCTACTAGTACTAAGATATGGCAGAAGCGGCGGAAGCGTTGAGTCCATGGCTGATCTAGCCGGTGGCTTATAAACGAAATTCGGACGCTCCCAGTGGGAGAGCCCAGCACTCGAGGCTCGCAGTCCCATTAGGAGCGCTAGGAACGCGATCGCGCGTGGCTGGAACGGGTCACAGCGCAATCGTCGGCCTTCGCGCTGGAAATGGAGTTGGTGTTCAAAATGAAGCGAGAAATGTGGTGGCAGTGCGAGCACCGAGGAACGCGTACATCAGTGCTGGAAATGGGGTTGGTGATCAGAGCGTGGTTGAACACGGTCAAGCGCTTGGGCGTGGTTTTGGTTGTTCACCGCATTAGACCATTGCGCACCAGGTTGAACCATTTTCTGACGAACCAGGAACAACAACCCGCTCTCATCAGTGTGAGCAAACCTGGCTGATGAGCAGCGATGGGGCTTGGCTGCCCATAAAAGTCTTTTGACTGGGATGGGAGGGAGGGAATTCCGCTTTGGGCAGCCATTCTGTGCGAGTAGAGAATGTGTTCGAGCAATAGAACTGTGCGGGCAGATTCAAATCTGCAATAATGCAGCTTCTTGTTCTGTGATTGGCTTCCGCGACAACTCATAAGATCTTTTTTTTTTTTGAATTGAAGTATACATTAATGAGGCCAATGCACACAACAATAGCAGTCGTAAGGGCAGACACCTTGAGCTGCCCAACAGGGTATCTAGGGCGGTAAGAAAACCCTTCTTGGACAACAACTCATAAGATCTGTATTTGCGACAAGAGACAGGTTACACTACGCACAAGCGAGCCAATGAAAACATTCTGCGAAAGAAGTGCGACATGTCCCAGCTCGCAAGTTCTGCTCACCACGATCAGCATGGGAGGTTTTTTTTTCGGAAGGACGTTTTTATAAACATCTGAATATCGTATGGCGAATAAAGTAGCACACCTCGCGAGTCGCGCCTCTCGCTGCCTCACGACGGGTCCTTGTGAGCGGCCTCGCGCTGACTAGATAAATAGCTATGACATCGGAGCCGTAGCAGCCGCTTCTTTCTGCGAACCGTCGCTCGTCTTGAGGCATGGTCGAACCATGCGTGTCAACGGAAGGCAGCGCGTCAGGAGAACAGACGCCAAGTGTTTTTCCGCTGGACCCGACGGCTCCTCGCTCCCTGCAGCCGCAAAACCCGCCTCACACCCCGTTAGCGCCGCAAGAAATCGGGCAATCGCGGTGGAGCTTCGCCGTCGTCAACGTGTTCCTGTAGTGAGTGTCTCGCTAAGGAGTTGTTTTCTCTCGTAATACTACTATTAGCGATCGCTGTGTAGCGGCATGCCGCCACCGTCGATGGGTACACGCGACGGCGTGAACGCGACGGTGTGAATGCGACGCAATCAAAACGGCTACTTACTCAACCCAAAGTCATCGTTGAATCGCCTCATGGGCAGTCGGCCAAGGAAGTAGTAAACGCGCAGCCAGGCAGCCGAACGGTTCTGTAACGCCCCTTGCCCTTCCCTCTGTGAAGAAGAGAACGAGAGAATGTGTGAACTATGAACGAAGTGAGTACAAATAGGAAACCCTAGCTGGGTTGTACCCCCTATGGGATACCCCACTATAGCCTACACAAATAAGTAAGCTATAATGTTCTGACACACCCCCATAGGCAAAGTGGGGGAGAACAAGGGGTCACAAGACCAGTCAAGCAAAGCAAAGCAAAGCTCAGGGTGGATCACAAAGTCACCACACATTCCGAGCACAAGTTCAAGGGCCACAAGGCCAGTTCACATGCAAGATCATATATATAGAGATATACAAGAGTCAAGCAAGCAAGAGCAAGACTATATATATGTGACGGTACAAGAAAGGTCAAGAAGTGAGCAAGTGAGGCAAGACAGACACAAGACCCAGCTGCGTGCAGCAACGCTGATGATCACAAGGCGCAAGTGCCTTGGTGAACACATCAGCAGTGTTGGCCTCAGAGGCCACGTACGCAAGTCGCAACTGTCCACGCTGCTATAGCTCACGAGCAAGAAAGTAGCGGAGAGCAATGTGCTTTGTCCTGTGCTCCAGTCTCTGCTCTCGACACAAGGCCAGCATGGCCTTGTTGTCTACGTACAGGACTGGAGGAGAACGAGGCTGCTCTCCAAGGTCGGTCAGCAGGTAGGTGAGCCAGCGTAACTCCTGTGCAGCCATAGCCCCAGCGTAGATCTCAGCCTCACAACTGGAGCCGAGAACAGAAGACGAGCGGGTAGCCCGCCACGAAACAGAGCCGGAACCAAGGCTGAAGGTGTAACCCTGTGACGACCGCTGCGTAGCCTGGTCGTCAGCCCAAGAAGCGTCTGCGTGCCCAGTGAGGACCACTGGACTGCGCCCTCCAAGCACTAGCCCCATGCCCGACGTACTGCACAAGTAGCGCAACACCCTCTTCGCTGCAGCCATGTGCTCTGGTCGGTGTCTCCCAGGAGCAACATAGCGTGCGAGAATGCTAAGAGGGTATGCAAGGTCAGGTCGAGTGCAGGTCATCAGGTACATGAGGCAGCCAACAAGCTCTGCATACGGGCCACTCGACTCTACGGACTCATCCGAAGGCAGAGCTGAGAGCGAGTGGCGAGTAGGCAGAGGAGTGGCCTGAGGCGAGGAGTACGTGAAGCCGAAGCGCTGAAGGACCTGCTGCACCATGTGTGACTGAGTCAGGGTAATGGTGCGGCGTGCTCTGTCCCGGGTGATCTGCAAGCCAAGGTAGCTGCGCAGTTCACCCAGGTCAGTGCACGTGTGTCTCTTCTGCAGCTCGGACTTCACGTAGGCGAGTCCAGCAGTGTCAGCTGTGGCAAAGACCAAGTCGTCGACGTACACGAGGATGTAGAACGGCGGCAGAGAGGTGTCGGTGCGTAGAAATAGCGACGGGTCGGCAGTAGACGGAGCAAACCCAAGTGCCGCGAGCGTAGTCCTCAGTGTGTCGTGCCACTCACGTGGCGCCTGGCGGAGACCGTAGACTGGACGCCGGAGACTCCACTGGGTACCATGAGGGAAAGACCCAGTGAAGCCAGGTGGGCGGCGCAGCCAGATCTCCTCGTGCAGACTGCCCTGCAAGAAAGCTGTGCTGAAGTCGAGAGAGTGCAGCTCGTAGTCACGGTGAGCAGCAACGTGCAGCAGAACCCGAAGAGTGGTCATCTTCGGGGTGGGGGAGAAGGTCTGAAAGTAGTCAACCCCCTGCCGCTGACTGAAGCCACGAGCCACGTAACGCGCCTTGAAGACAGGCGGAGAACCCGGCGGCCGCTTCACCCTGAAAATCCACATGCCACTGACGATGTTCGCCCCAGGAGGGGGGACAGCGTCGACGTAGGTGCCTGTGGACTTCCAGGAAGCCATCTCTGCGTCCATAGCTGCCTGCCACTGAGAGGAGTAGGGACCCTCTATCGCCTCCGCGTAAGAGCGCGGAGTCGGGATGTCTGGTGCATCCGGGTCTCCCTCAGGGGCTAGCAGTACAGACGCGAGATGGGGTGAAGTGGCGGCCAGACACTGGAACTCCTCCTGCCTGTCCTCAAGGACGTCCGTGCCGAGGGCACACTCACCCCCGACGGACGGAGGACAGGCAGACTCAGACTCAGCGACAAGACTGGCAGCGTAGTCTAGACGACAGCGCGCAGCAAAGTCGACAAGCTCAGTGACAAGGGCAGACGCAGCAGACGACTCGAAGGAAGGGTCAGTGACAGCAGTAGCAAGGAGACGCGTGACAGTAGGACTGGCAGCACGAAGAGAGTCCGACTCCGGGTCGGCAAGAGCAGGAAGAGAGGAAGCAGGAGGAGAAGGCAAAGGGGCACGCAGAGGAGCAGTGGACGGACGCAGAGACATCCGGTGCGTGCCAGGGACAGGAGGAGGACGCTGACGCGAACCGCGACCACTAGCGCGCTCTGGACGAACAGGCGACGCAGGACGAGACGCAGGCTCACGACGCTCAGTAAGACCTCCAGTCGGACCAGCGTAGGGAGAAGGAGCAGGCAAAGGGGAGGCAGGCTGTAGCTGTGGCTGTGACCGGACAGGCTGCGGACCCTCTAAGGGAGGAGGAGAAAGTGGAAGACCAAGAACCTGCTGCAGGAGCGGAACGAAGTACGGTCGGGGCCGCGCGGCGACCCCAGAAACAGCAGGAACAGCACCAGCACCCGCGGCAGGAGCACCCACTCCAGTAGCACCTCCAGCAGCACCACCAGAAGCTCCAGAACCTCCAGCAGCAGCACCAGGAGCACTGTCAGTCGGACCGCCAGCAGTAGGCTCAGCGCCAACACCCTCAGCAGCACCAGCTCCAGGAGAACTCGCAGACCCAACAGCTCCAGCACCCACAGGACGAGCACAGCCCGGACGCGCGGCAGCAGTGCCCTCTGCAGCCGAAGAACCACCAGCACTAGCAGCACGCCTCCAGCGCCTGGCAAACCACTCACGCAGCTCCTGCGGGGAGAGTGGCTCCCGGCGAGACGAAGCACCCCCAGACTCAGCACTCCCAGGCACAGCAGTCCCAGGCACAGCACCCCCAGGCACAGCACCCCCAGGCTCAGCACCCCCAGGCTCAGCACCCCCAGGCTCAGCACCCCCAGGCGCAGCACCCCCAGACTCAGCACCCCCAGACTCCGCACCCCCAGACTCCGCACCCCCAGGCTCAGCACCCCCAGACTCCGCACCCCCAGGCTCAGCTCCCGCAGCAGCACCAGAGTCACCAGTGACCTCGACAGGCTCGACCGCATCTACCTGGGACACACCTGACGGGGCAGGACCCTGAGGGGGGAGGGGGTCTACCGGGGGGGGACCTGGTACCAGGAAAAGCGGGGGCGGGGGGAGGGACGGAGTGCGGTAGGGGAAGAGGCGGTAGTAGGGTACCGACTCGTCGAACGTGACGTCCTGGGAGGACAGAACACGTCGAGAGGTGGGGTGGTAGAACTGCCACCCAGGGGCGTCGGGGGGGAACCCCAGGAAGACGCAGGGAGCAGCGCGAGGGGACAGCTTGTCCGCAGACAAGTCGCGGACAAACGCCCGAGATCCCCAGACCCGGAACGCCGACGCATCGCCAACCTTCCCCGTCCACAGCAGGGCTGGGGAGGTCTCCGGCCTGGAGACCCTGGGGTGGAGGTTGATCTGATGCGCTGCGTACCTGACCGCAAACGGCCACAGAAAATGGGGGGCAGCCGCATGCATCATGGACGTACGGGCGACGTCCATGACCATGCCAATGCGGCGCTCAGCAATCCCATTTTGCTGTGGGGAGTCCGGAAGCGTGAAGGACTGGCGGATGCCTCGCGCTCGACAGTAGGCACGAAGAAGGCCAGAGGAGAACTCTCCGCCTCTGTCAGAGTGCAGACGCAACACAGGAAAGTCGGAGCCAAAGCTCTGCCTGAGCTGAAGACGAGCTGCGCGGATCCAGTCGATCAGCACCTCAGTAACCTCACCCTTGCTGCGCAAGGGGAAGACTGTGGTGTAACGCGAGTAGTCGTCAACAACGAGCAGGAAGTAGCGCTCGTGACCCTGTCCAAGGACGCGGGCCGGGCCCCACACGTCCATGTGAAGTGTCTGCAGCGGGGCCTCTGTCGGAGGAAACTGGGAGGAGTGAGGGGCAGCACGCTGGCGCCCCTCGACACAGGGGACACAGGCAGGGCCAGGGCCCTGAGGAAGGGGAGGTAGGGACCGGGGGAGACCAGACACAAGAAGACGGGAGGCCATGCCTCTGAGCCTAAGCAGAGAGGGGTGGCCAAGGCGGTGGTGCCAGAGGAGGGTCTCGTGAGACAGACGACGACACGAACAGGGGGAAGACTCAGGACCAGACCTGGACGCTGCTGCAAACACCTGACCAGACGAAGGGACCGTACCAGACTCAGTACCTGGAGGAGAAGCAGTGGTCAGTGTGTACAGGCTCGACCCTGGCCGACGTGTAAACGTAGCCAGGTGACGTCCCGTGCTAGCCTCCGTGCAGTGGGTCACCCGCTGACGAGCAGGAGTGAACTGGTGGACACCCGCATCCTGTAGGTCAGCACCACTCACCAGGTTCGTCGAGAACGAGGGGAGGTAGAGACCAGACAGGGTGCCAGAGGGGGCCGCCGGACACGGAAGTACCGTGGAGAAGCGAGACAGGACAGGTCCCCCAGAGGGGTCAGCCAGGGACACCGCAACCGGCCGACTCAGCGGCGTGAGAGTGGTGCGGTCCCGAAAGAAGGAGCGAGACGCTCCAGAGTCAAGTGTGAAGGTGTGAGAGGCCGAAGCCGACACAGTACCTGAGAGGGCAGACTCACCAGTACCTGAGAGCTCAGACGCACTGGCACCTAGAGCAGCAGCCTCACTAGTACCTGACGCAGCAGTACCAATGCCCGGGTCGGGCGGGAAACACCGGTAACAGTCATCCTCATCACTACCAGTCACAACATACATAGCAGAAAGAATAGCATCAAAGTCAAGATCATAAATGGCTACACCAGCCCTAGACAGCTCCCCCCAGCAGGGGATCTCAGCGGCCTCCGGAAACTGCTGACGCCAGGCGTCGGTCAGGCGGCCAAAGCAGCGGCGGGCCGTGTGGGTGCCTCCACACCTCTCCCCCGCACGGTCGCCGGTGCGAAGAACGTAGGGGCAGGGACCAAACGCACCACCACGCTGACGCTGCAAGTACCACTCACGGAGCTGCTAAGGGGCGGGGACGGTGCGAGAGCGTTGCTGCTGCTGCTGCTGCTGCTGCTGGCGCTGACCACCCCCAGAGCTGCTGCGCTGGGACGAGACACTCCGACCCCCGCCGCCACCGCCACTCCCGCCTCCACCACCGCCCCCGTCTCCACCTCCACCGCCCCCACTGGTACCCTCGCCCCCGCCTCCTCCGCTACCGCCCCCGCCGCCACCTCCGCCTCCACCGCCTCCACCAGTACCTCCACTCCCGCCACCACCTCCACCGCCACCCCCACTCCCCCCGCCACCCCCACCTCCCCCGCCACTGCCCCCTCTAGCTCCACCCGCTCCCTTGCCCCCCTTGCCCTTGCCAGAGCGGCGTCTACCGCTGGGGGCAGACGCCGCACCGACCGACTCAAAACCAGCGAGGTCGGCCGCAGCGGCAGAGGCGACAGAGGGCAGCAGGGGGGAAGGAGAGCACCCCTCAAAGATGGGGGTGCGAGGGTCACCCCGAGAGGCCCCTACAGCGACTATGCTCTTCTCAGCCGCTAGCAGGGACTCCTCAAGGAGGTCGACAGTGAGGGTGGTGGGACAGACAGAGAGAAACTGGTCCCTAACGACACGGAGGGACTCAGGGAGACGGGTGACAAGAAAGTAGAGAGTGATGTACATGGGAGGAGGGTTGGCGGCGCGGAACTCAGCAGGAAGGGCAGCGCGGTAGCGAGCGTCACTAGCGCGGAGGTGGGTAATGAGTTCAGCGACAGTGGGAAAGGCAGCGAGGTCAGGGAAGAGAAAAGGTAGCATGAGGCGGCTCAGCGTAGCGGAGGAAGGGGAGGAGTAGCGTGCAACTACAGCGTCGTACAAGGCCTGAGCGGTCTTGCACTGACTAAAGTGGGCACGCTCGGAGGTAGGGAGGTGGCGACGCACAGCAAGACGTGCAGCAGCATCGCGGGTCGCCCACTTGGAGCGAACGGCAGAATCAGCATCAGGAGGAGGGGCAGGGACAGCGCCAGAGACAAAGTCAAAGAGAGAGACCTCATCGACCGCATCACACAGTAAGTACAGCTGCAGGTCCTCAATCCAGACTGCAAAGTCAATGGCTCTACCCTCAGCGTCAAAAGCTAGGACATTGGGGGTGGCCATGACAGCAGCTGACAGTCTCACCGGGCAGGAAGAGTCGAGTAGGTCAGCGGCGCAGGTGCACAGCCCAGGAGCAGCAGTAGCCCGACAGGAGCAGGAGAGCAGCTCCTCTGGCGGCTCGGGCAGCTCGGGCGGCTCGGGCGGCTCGGGCGGCTCGGGCGGCGCGGGCGGCTCGGGCGGCTAGGGCGGCTCGGGCGGCTCGGGCGGCTCGGGCGGCTCAGGCGGCTCGGGCGGCGGCACGGGCGGCTGGGGCAGCTCGGTGGCGGCTCACGGGCGGCTGGGCGGGCGGCCAGGGCGGCTCACGGGCGGCGGCGGCGGCTTCGGCGGCTCAAGGGCGGCGGCGGCGGCGTCGGCGGCTCACGGGCGACGGCGGCTCACGGGCGGCGGCGGCGGCGTCGGCGGCTCAAGGGCGGCGGCGGCGTCGGCGGCTCACGGGCGGCGGCGGCGTCGGCGGCTCACGGGCGACGGCGGCTCACGGGCGGCGGCGGCGGCGTCGGCGGCTCAAGGGCGGCGGCGGCGGCGTCGGCGGCTCACGGGCGACGGCAGCGGCGTCGGCGGCTCACGGGTGGCGGCGGCGGCGCGGCTGCTCACAGGCGGCGTCGGCAGATCACGGGCGGGCTGAAGGCCCACGGGTGGGCGGTTCGCGGGCAGCGTCGGCTCACGGGCGGGCGGCGTGACGGGCGGGCGGCGGGACGGGCGGCGGCGTCACGGGGGGGGGGCGACGGGACGGGCGGCGGCGTCACGGGCGGCGGCGTCACGGGCGGCGGTTCACGGGCGGCTGCGTCACGGGCGGCGCTCACGGGCGGCGCTAAAGGGTGGCCACGGGCGGCGGCTCACGGGCGGCGCTACGGGCGGCGGCTCACGGGGGGCGCTACGGGCGGCCGCACGGGCGGCGCGAACGGGCGGCCGCACGGGCGGCGCTACAGGCTGCGCAAAGGGCGGCGCGAAGGGGCAGCCGCACGGGCGGCGCTAACGGGCGGCGCTAACGGGCGGCTCGAAAGGGCGGGCGCTAGGGCGGGCGCTAGGGCGGGCACTAGGGCGGGCGCCAGGGCAGAAAAAAAAAAAGTTCTAGGTGGTGGGCCCGAAGCACAGTTCCCACAGGGGAACCTGCTCTGATTCCATGTGAAGAAGAGAACGAGAGAATGTGTGAACTATGAACGAAGTGAGTACAAATAGGAAACCCTAGCTGGGTTGTACCCCCTATGGGATACCCCACTATAGCCTACACAAATAAGTAAGCTATAATGTTCTGACACCCTCCCCCCCCACCCCCCCGCCTCCCCACTTCCGCACACAAACCTTCGATACCCCCCTCCCTCTCGCCATACCCTCCCTCCTGCATCCCCCACCCCCCCAACCCTATCTGACATCCCCCATCTGCCTTCTCCCGTCCGCTTTCCCCGTCAACCCCATCCGCCTTCCCGCTTCCGCCTTCCTCCTGCCGCCCTTCCCCCATCCGCCTTCCCCCCCATCTGCCGCCCCCCATCCGCTTTCCCCCATCCGCTTTCCCCCATCCGCATTCCCCCATCCACATTCCCATCCGCGTTCCCCCATCCGCCTTCCTCCATCCGCCTTCCCCTATCCGTCTTCCCCCATCCACATCCCACATCCGCCTTCCCCCATCCGCCTTCCCCTATCCGCCTTCCCCCATTCATCCACATCCCCCCATCCGCGTTCCCCCATCCGCGTTCCCCCATCCGCGTTCCCCCATCCGCATTCCCCCATCTGCCTTCCCCCGTCCGGCTTCCCCTGTCCGCATTCCCCCACCCGTTTTCCCCCGTCCTCAAATCCCCCCATTCTCTCGCATTGGTAGCCGGGAACCGGTCCTTATGCAACGAGCTATGCAACGAGTTGCAGCGTAGCACGGTGCAAGTTGGTGCAGTGGAGGCAAGCCAACGTAAAGATCACCCTTCCCACTCCCCCATATCCTCAACTCCCCCCTCCCTCTCTCAGGACCCTCCCCCTATTCCCCCTCCTGGCTCCCCTGTTCCCGTTCTCCATACTTCCCTTCTCTCCCAGTGACAATCGCTCCAGGCGCCGCCCTCATGGAACCCTCATACAATGAGCGACAGTGCAACCCTTGTTCCCCCTCACCTCCTCCCTTCTCTCCCAGTGGCAATCGCTCCAAGCGCCACCCTCATGCAACGAGCAGGTGGTGCCTTGTAGAGCAGCCGAAGATCACCCTTCCCCGCCCCATACCTCCAACTCCCTCTCCCTCTACCTCTCCCGGGACCCTCCCTTGTTCCCCCTCTCCGCTTCCTTCTCTCGTAGTGACGATCGTGCTGCGGAGATAACTACTACAACGGGAGCTTGACTACGGGCTAGGCACGGGTGCTCGTGTGATCTCTGTGTTCGTTGGTCCTTAGTTGTTTTCCTAGTGCACACACAGCTTGCTAGTTCACGGGGAGAATTGGCAAGAGTTTCACTAGAGAAAGATGACAACAATGGTACAAAAAAGTTGGCATGGCAAGACTACATCAGAACTAGCATTCAGGTCGGTCGACTGCCAGCGCAGCATGGTCGACCGCGTTCCAGCACGACTTGGTCGACCGCGCTCCAGCGGTGCAAAGCCGACGGCGTGTCAACACTGCAGGTTGACGGCGTGCCAACGTTGCTCCCACAGAACAGAAGCGCACCTACTTCGCAGGTGCTCGCAGATAATTGGCAGGCTAAGCCTCGTCACTTGCACAGCGCACACACCGTATCAACCTGGCGCTGACGACTGCATCTGATCAGCCACATCGACCTCGAGATACCACCACCGAGATCGGACTCGCCAACTTCGTCTGGGCGACCGGCGCACTCCTCCGCAGAACCTCGTCACCCAGGTAACCTGGTCGACCAAGCAACCACGTCGACCAGCTGCTCCTGTATGTGCCCGTCGACCTCCCAAGTCGACGACCACCCCAAGTCGACGTCACTCCTGGTCGACCAGCTCCACGTCAACTAGCACTCCTGGTCGACAAGCTCCATGTCGACCAGCGCAGTTGTCAGCCGACCGCCCAAGTCCGCTTCCCAAAGTCGGCGTCACCAAGTTGACGTCCTGCTACTCTACGCCCAACTGCTCGGCGTCCTGAGTCGAGGTCGACGTCGACCCCTCCTTCGTCGACCACCAGGTCAGGTCGACCAGCAGGTCTGGTCGACCAACCGCCAGGTCGACCAGCAGTCCTATCAGCCGACCACCCAAGTCGGCTGCCCCCAAGTTGGCGTCACCAAGTTGACGCCCTCCGAAGGTCGACTTCCCAGGTCGACCTCCCTGAAGTCGGTGCCACCGTGAAGTTGGCGCGCGTGCAGTGGTCCCCGTGCAGGTCGACCTCTTCGTCAACCAACTCTCTTTTGAAGTGAACGAACAGGAATGATTGAACTAACAGTGAAATCAGTACAAGTACCTAACCCTAGAATTATGTACCCCCTATAGGCTAACCCACTGTAGCCTAAAAAAATACAACACATATAATGTTTGACACACCCCCATAGGCGAAGTGGGGGAGAACTAGGGGTCACAAGACCAGTCAAGTAAAGCAAAGCAAAGCAAGCTTAGGGTGGATCACAAAGTCACCACACATTCCGAGCACAAGTTCAACGCCACAAGGCCAGTTCACATGCAGGAGTACATATATATATAAGGCTAGACAAGCAAGAGCAGGTATATATATATGTAACAGTACAAGCAAGGTCAAGAGGTGAGCAAGTAAGGCAAGACAGGCACAAGGCCCAGCTGGGTGCAGAAGCGCTGATGATCACAAGGCGCAAGTGCCTTGGTGAAGACATCAGCAGTGTTGGCCTCAGAGGCCACGTACGCAACCCGCAACTGACCACGCTGCTGTAGCTCACGAGCAAGGAAGTAGCGGAGAGCAATGTGCTTTGTCCTGTGCTCCAGTCTCTGCTCTCGACACAATGCCAGCATGGCCTTGTTGTCTACGTACAGGACTGGAGGAGAACGAGGCGGCTCTCCAAGGTCGGTCAGCAGGTAGGTGAGCCAGCGAAGCTCCTGAGCAGCCATGGCCCCTGCGTAGATCTCAGCCTCACATCTGGAGCCGAGAACAGAAGACGAGCGAGTAGCCCACCACGAAACAGAGCCGGAACCAAGGCTGAAGGTGTAACCATGTGACGACCGCTGCGTAGCCTGGTCGTCAGCCCAAGAAGCGTCTGCGTGCCACGTGAGGACCACTGGACTCCGCCCTCCAAGCACTAGCCCCATGCCCGACGAACTGCACAGGTAGCGCAACACCCTCTTCGCTTCAGCCATATGCTCTGGTCGGTGTCTCCCAGGAGCAACATAGCGTGCGAGAATGCTAAGAGGGTATGCAAGGCCAGGTCGTGTGAAGGTCATCAGGTACATGAGGCAGCCAACAAGCTCTGGGTACGGGCCACTCGACTTTACGGACTCATCCGAAGGTAGAGCTGAGAGCGAGTGGCGAGTAGGCAGAGGAGTGGCCTGAGGCGAGGAGTACGTGAAGCCGAAGCGCTGAAGGACCTGCTGCACCATGTGTGACTGAGTCAGTGTAATGGTGCGGCGTGCTCTGTCCCGGGTGATCTGCAAGCCAAGGTAGCTGCGCAGTTCACCCAGGTCTGTGCACGTGTGTCTCTTCTGCAGCTCGGATTCACGTAGGCGAGTCCAGCAGTGTCAGCTGTGGCAAAGACCAAGTCGTCGACGTACACGAGGATGTAGAACGGCGGCAGAGAAGTGTCGGTGCGTAGAAACAGTGACGGGTCGGCAGTAGAGGCAGCAAACCCAAGAGCCGCAAGCGTAGTCCTCAGTGTGTCGTGCCACTCACGCGGAGCCTGGCGGAGACCGTAGACTAGCCGCCGAAGGCTCCACTGGGTGCCAGGAGGAAAAGTCCCAGTGAAGCCAAGTGGGCGGCGCAGCCAGATCTCCTCGTGCAGGCTGCCTTGTAGGAAAGCAGTGCTGAAGTCAAGAGAGTGTAGCTCGTAGTCACGGTGAGCAGCTACGTGCAGCAGTACGCGTAGAGTGGTCATCTTTGAGGTGGGAGAGAAGGTCTGAAAGTAGTCAACTCCCGACCGCTGACTGAAGCCACCAGCCACGTAACGCGCCTTGAAGACAGGCGGAGAAACCGGCGGCCGCTTCACCCTGAAAATCCACATGCCACTGACGATGTTCGCCCAAGGAGGGGGGACAGCGTCAACGTAGGTGCCTGTGGACTTCTAGGAAGCCATCTGTGCATCCATAACTGCTAGCCACTGAGAAGAGTAGGGACCGTCTATCGCCTCCGCGTAAGAGCGCGGAGTCGGGATATCAAGTGCATCCGGGTCTCCCTCAGGGATAAGCAATACGGACACGAGATAAGGTGAAGCAGCGGCCAAGCACTGGAACTCATCCTGCCTGTCCTCAAGGACGTCCGTGCCAAGGGCACACTCACCCCCGACGGACGGAGGACAGACAGACTCAGACTTAGCAACTAGGCTAGCGGCGTAGTCTAGACGACAGGTGGCAGCAAAGTCGACAAGCTCAGCAACTAAGGCAGACGCAGCAGCGGACTCAAAGGAAGGGTCAGTGACAACAGTAGCCAGGAGACGCATGACAGTAGGACTGGCAGAACGAAGGGAGTCTGACCCCGGGTCACCAACAGCAGGAAGAGAGGACGCAAGAGGAGACGGCAGTGGGACACGCTGTGGAGCAGTGGAAGGACGAAGCGCCATCCGGTGAGTGCCTGGGACAGCAGGAAGACGCTGACACGGGACACGACAACCAGTGAGAGCAGCACGGATATGCGACGCACGCCGAGACTCAGGCGACGCAGGACGAGACTCAGGCTCATGACGCTCAGTAAGACCTCCAGTCGGACCAGTGTAAGGAGCAGGACAAGGGAGAGAGGAGGCAGACGGTAGATGCGACTACAGCTGGACAGACGGAGGACACCCTAAGGAGGGAGGAGGAGAAGGAGGAGGGAGCTGACCAAGAACCTGCTGAAGGAGCGGAACGAAGTACGGCCGTGTAGCGACTCCAGAACCAGCAGAGACATCAGCGCCAGGGTCCTCAGCACCAGCAGCAGCTCCAACTCCCGGGTCCTCAGCACCAGCAGCTGCTCCAACGCCCTACTCCACAGCACCAGCAGCAGCACCAGTGCCAGGGTCCTCAGCATCAGCAGCAGCTCCAACGCCTGGGTCCGCGGCACCAGCAGGAGCTCCAACGCCCGGGTCCTCAGCACCAGCAGCAGCTCCAACGCCCGGGTCCTCAGCACCAGCAGCAGCTCCAACGCCCGCGTCCTCAGCACCAGCAGCAGCACCAGCGCCTGGGTCCTCAGCACCAGCCGTAGCTCCATCGCCCGGGTCCGCAGCACCAGAAGCAGCTCCAACCTCTGGGGCCGCAGCACCAGCAGAACCAGTAGAGTCTCCAGCACCAGCAGCACCACCAGCAGCAGCGGGGTCCGCGACACCAGGCGCGCCACTCCGAAGAGTGCAGCGCCGCTCGTACCACTCACGGATCCGCTCACGGGAGGGGAGCTCCCGACTAGGAGGAGAAGCACTAGCACCAGTCCCAGTAGTACGCCTGGCTCCAGAGGTACCTCTCCTGAGGCTACAGTACTGTAAGTACCACTCACGCAGCTGCTCCGAGGAGAGGCCTCCTCCAGGTGTAGGACTCCCAGGCTCAGCACCTCCAGACTCAGAACCCCCAGACTCCGGACTCTGCGGCTCAGCACCCCCAGGCTCAGCACCCCCAGGCTCAATACCCCCAGGCTCAGCACCCCCAGGCCCCGCACCCCCAGGCTCCGCATCCCCAGGCTCAGCACCCCCCGGCTCCGCACCCCCAGGCTCCGCACCTATGGGCTCCGCACCCACAGCAGGACGAGAGTCGACAGCTACCTCAACAGGCTCAACCGGGTCTACCTGAGACACACCTGAGGGAGCGGCACCCTGAGGGGGGAGGGGGTCTACGACAGCAGCACCTGGCGCGAGGAAGAGAGGCGGGGGGGGGGAGCGGGGCAGTGCGGTAGGGGAAGAGGCGGTAGTAGGGGACGGACTCGTCAAAAGTGACGTCCTGAGAGGGCAAGACTCAGCGCGAGGTGGCGTGGTAAAACTGCCAACCAGGCGCGTCCGGGACAATGCCGAGGAAGACGCAGGGAACAGCACGGGAGGAGAGCTTGTCCGCAGACGTATCGCGGACAAAAGCTCGAGATCCCCAGACCCGGAAACGCGACGCATCGCCAACCTCCCCCGTCCACAGTAGCGTGGGCGAGGTCTCCGGCAAGGAGACACGGGCCCAGAGGTTGAGCTGATGCGCAGCGTACCGGACCGCAAACGGCCACAGAAAGTGAGGGGCAGCCGCATGGATCAAGGAGGTACGGGCGACCTCCATGACCAGGCCAATGCGGCGCTCCGCAATCCCATTCTGCTGTGGAGAGGCCGGAAGCGTGAACGACTGCTCAATGCCGCGCTCAGCACAGTAGGCTGCCAAGCGGTCGGAGGAGAACTCACCACCTCTGTCAGAGTGCAAGCGCAGGACAGGAAAGTCCGAGTGGAAATGCTCGCTGAGCTGGAGACGGGCTCTACGGATCCAAGGGATCAAGACATCAGGGACCTCGCCCTTGGTGCGCAAGGGGAAGACCGTGGTGTAGCGCGAGTAGTCGTCAACAACAATCAGGAAGTACCTCTCCTGACCCTGACCACGGACGCGGGTTGGGCCCCACACGTCCATGTGGAGCGTCTGCAAGGGAGCAGCCGTCGGGGGAAACGAGGAGGAGTGAGGAGCGGCGCGCTGCCGCCCCTCAACACAGGGAAGACAAGGAGGAGCAGGTGAGGGAGGGAGGGGAGGAAGGACCCTGGGAAGGCCAGAGACAAGGTATCGGGAGTGCATGGCACGAAGGTGCTGCACAGACGGGTGGCGAAGGCGGTTGTGCCAGAGGACAGTCTCGTGTGCCAAAGAGCGACACGAGCAGGGGGCCGACAGCTGACTTGACGCAGACGCAGACGCAGACGCAGACGCAGCAACCTGAGGGGACTCAGTGGTCAGTGTGTACAGGTCCGACCCCGGCTGCCGAGTGAAGGTAGCCAAGTGACGGCCCGTACGAGCACACGTGCAGTGTGTCACCCGCTTGTAGGCAGGGGTGAACTGGTGAACACCCCCATCCTGGAGCGCACATCCTGCCACCAGGTTCGTAGAGAACGAGGGGAGGTGGAGACCTGACAGTGTGCCCGACGGGACCGCAGGACAGGGGAGGACAGTGGAGGAGGTCGCAATGACCGGACCCCCAGAGGGGTCAGCGAGGGAGACAGCAACTGGCCGAGCAAGCGGCTCAAGGGCAGTGCAGTCACGAAAGAAGCAGCGAGAAGCACCTGAGTCCAGTGTGAAGGTGTGCAGTGCTGCAGTCGACTCAGTACCAGGGGGGGCAGACGCACAAGCACCTAGAGCAGGTGCCTCACCAGCACCTGGGGTAGCAGACACGCGAGTACCTGGAGCGGCAGATGCACTAGTCCTAATGCCCGGGTCGGGCGGCACACACAGGTACTCAGCACCCTCTCCACAAGTAGACATAACATACATAGCAGTGAGAATAGCATCAAAGTCTAGAGCATAGATATCAATCCCCTTCTTCAGGAGATCAACCCTGCGGGGCAGCTCAGTGGCCTGAGGGAAGTGAACACGCCAAGCGTCGTTGAGACGAGCGAAGCAGCGCTGTGTGGCGTGCAGTCCCCCACACGGCTGACAAGTGCGGTCACCAGTGCGAATGACGTACGTGCAGCTAAAGCCACCCCCCCCCCCCCCCCCGTGCTGAGAGTACCACTCACGGACATCCTGGGGCGAGGGAGTGTGCTGCTGGCCCTGGCCACCGCCAGCGCCTCCACGACCACCACCGTCGCCGCCACCTCCTCGACCACCCCAACCCCTGCCGCCGCCACGTCCACCGCCACCCCCACCACCGCCTCCGCCCCTGCCACCTCCCCCGCCACTGCCGCCACCACCCCCACCGCTGCCACTAGCCCCTCCAGTCGCGCCACCACCCCCACCGCCCCCACCACCGCCTCCCCCGCCGTCACCGCCACCGCCCTTGCCCCCTTTGCCCTTGCCGTTGCGGCGCCCGCTCGAAGCAGACGCAGTCCCGACCTTCTCAGCACCAAGGAGGTCGACAGCAGCAACAGAGGCGACAGAGGGAAGAAGGGGGGGAGGAGAACACCCCTCAAAGAACGGGGTACGGGGGTCGCCACGAGAGGCACCTACAGCGACTATGCTAGCCTCAGCTGGAAGGAGTTCCTTCTCGAGGAGGGCAATGGTGAGCTCATTGGGGCAGCAAGCTAGGAAGTGGTCCCTGACTGAGCGCAGAGTGTCAGGGAGGCGGGTGACTAGGTGGTAGAGAGTGAGCCAGAGCGGGGGTGGGTTCTTGGCAAGGAACTCATCAGGCATAGCGGCGCGGAAGCGAGCCTCACTAGTGCGGAGGTGCATAATGAGGTCAGCGGCTGTGTGGAAAGAGGCTAAGTCGGGGAACATGTAGGGAAGAGAGAGACGGCCTAGTGCGGCAGAGGCCGGTGAGGAGTAGCGGGCAACGACAGCACTGTACAGTGCCTGTGCAGTCTTGTGCTGCCCAAAGTGCTCGCGCTCATCTATCGGCAGGGAGTTGCGAATAGCAAAACGAGCGTGGGCGTCACGAGTCTGCCACTGTGAGCAGGCAGTGCTGTCAGCAGTAGCAGCAGGGGCAGTGACATGGTCTAGGGCGTGGTCGTACAGTGAGATGTTGTCCTTGGCAGTGAGCTGTAGATAGAGGTGCAAGTCATCTAGCCAGGTGTCAAACTTCACTGTGCGGGTTTCAACATCGAAAGCTAGCACAGGTGGGCTAGCCATAGGAGAAGTAGGACCAGCAGTAGGAGTAGGAGGGTGAGACAGGCAGGGCGGCTCGGACAGTACGCGCGGCGCGGTTCAGTTCAGGTAGGGCGGCGCGGCTCGGGTAGGGCGGCGCGGTTCGGTTCGGGTCGCGCGGCTCGGCTCGTACTGGGCGGCTCGGTTTGGGTCGCGTGGCCCGGCTCGGTCCTGGAGGGGCTGTGGCGGTCACGGGCCGTTCGGGGCCTCTAGGGGCGAGCGCAGGGCCGTAAGGGGTCGCTACGGGCGAGCGCGGGGCCGTAAGGGGCCGCTAGGGGCGAGCGTGGGGGCCGTTCGGGGCCTCTAGGGGTGAGCGCGGGGCCGTAAAGGGCCTCTAAAGGCAATCGCGGGGGCGTTCGGGGCCTCTAGGGGCGAGCGCAGGGCCGTAAGGGGCCTCTAGGGGCGAGTGCGGGGCCGACGGGGGCCTCTAGGGAGGTGAGCGCGGAGCCGATGGGGCCGTTAGGGGCGATCGCGGGGCCGACGGGGTCGCTAAGGGGCGAGCGCGGGGCCGTAAGGGGCGAGCGCGTTGGCCGACGGGGCCTTAATGGGCGGCGCGCAGGTCGCTAAGGGGCGGGTCGCGGGTCACGGGGCCTTAGGGGGCCATGAAGAACGAGGCGCCCTAGGGCGCAGTTAGGTAGGTAGGTAGGTAGTGGTGGGCCCTAAAAAAAAAAAAACGGTCCTAGCGAAGGACCTGCTCTATACCATGTTGAAATGAACAAACAGGAATGATTGAACTAACAGTGAAATCAGTACAAGTACCTAACCCTAGAATTGTGTACCCCCTATAAGCTAACCCATTGTAGCCTAAACAAGCACAACATATATAATGTTTGACACTCGCCACTCGCTCTCAGCTCTCCCTTCGGATGAGTCCGTAGAGCCGAGTGGCTCGTACCCAGAGCTTGTTGGCTGCCTCATGTACCTGATGACTTGCACTCGACCTGACCTTGCATACCCTCTTAGCATCTTGGCATGCTATGTTGCTCCTGGGAGACACCGACCAGAGCACATGGCTGCAGCGAAGAGGGTGTTGCGCTACTTGTGCAGTACGTCGGGCATGGGGCTCGTGCTTGGAGGGCGGCGTCCAGTGGTCCTCACTGGTCACGCGGACGCTTCTTGGGTTGACGACCAGGCTACGCAGTGGTCGTCACAGGGTTACACCTTCAGCCTTGGTTCCGGCTCTGTTTCGTGGCGGTCTACCCGCTCGTCTTCTGTTCTCGGCTCCAGCTGTGAGGCTGAGATCTACGCAGGGGCCATGGCTGCACAGGTGCTATGCTGGCTCACCTACCTGCTGACTGACCTAGGAGAGCCGCCTCGTTCTCCTCCAGTTCTGTACGTAGACAGCAAGGCCATGCTGGCCTTGTGTCAAGAGCACAGACTGGAGCACAGAACGAAGCACATTGCTCTTCGCTACTTCCTTGCTCGTGAGCTGCAGCAGCGTGGTCAGCTGCGCCTTGCTTACGTGGCCTCTAGGGCCAACACTGCTGATATCTTTACCAAGGCACTTCAGCCTTGTGATCATCAGCACTTTTGTACGATGCTAGGTCTTGTGCCTACTTGGCCTCACTTGCTCACTTCTTGACCTTACTTGTACTGTGATCTATCTATACCTGCACTTGCTTGTTTACCTTTATATATAATCCTTCATGTGAACCGGCCTTGTGGCCTTGAACTTGTGCTCGGAATGTGTGGTGACGTTGTGATCCACCCTGAGCTTGCCTTGCTTGACTGGACTTGTGACCCCTTGTTCTCCCCCACTTTGCCTATGGGGGTGTGTCAAACATTTATGCTATAGTCTTTCTATGCTGTAGTGGGGTAGACAGTATGGGGTACAGTTTTCTAGGGTTACATATTTGTACCCAACTCATTTCCTAGTCCATCATTCCTCGTTCTTCCACATTAGGCTTAGTACTTGTACCCACATTTCATTCAATGCAGTCATCCTTGCTTTTTCTAACATGGTTTCAGAGCAGTAGGTCCATAGGACCGTTTTTTTTTTTTTTTGCCCACCATTCCGACTGCTGTTACTGCGTTAACCCACTGCCCTACCCCGCCTCGCGCTGCCCCGCGCACGCCACCTACGTGCTGCCCCTGCTGGCCGCGCTCCACTGCTGTAGCGCCCTTTTCCCTAGCACGCTTCCCCCGCAACGCCCTGCGCGCCGCCTTTTGCGCACGCACGCTGCTCCGCCGGCCGTCCGTAGCCCCGCGCGCCGCGTGCCCCTGCGGCGGCCGCCCTCTACGCCCCGCGCGCCGCCCGTCGCGCTGCCCCGCCGGCCGCCCGCAGCCCCGTGCGCTGCGTGCCCCTGCTGCGGCTGCCCGCTACGCCCTGCACGCCGCCCTTCGCGCTGCCTCGCCGGCCGCCCGCAGCCCCGCGCACCGCCTGCCCCTGCTGCAGCCGCCCGCTACGCCCCACGCGCCTCCCGTCGCGATGCCCCGCCGGCTGCCTGTAGCCCCGCGCGCTTCCTGCCACTGCTGCGGCCACCCGCTAGGCCCCGCGCCCCGCCGGCCGCCCGCAGGCCCACGCGCCGCCTGCCTTTGCCGCGACAGCCCGTCTACTAAGCCCGCGCGCCGCCTCTACGCCTGCCCTTGTTGCGGCTGCCCGCTACAGCCCTGCGCGCCACCCTTGCAGCTGCTGCTTGCCTGCAATCGCTCTGCCCTGCCAGTCCTGCTCCAACAGCTATGGCCAATCTTAGCCTTCTGTCGTTCGATACTGAGGGCCGCCCGATTCAGTTCGAAATCTGGCTCGATGACCTGCACCTGTTCCTAATATGCGATAGTAAGGACAACATCTCACTGTTTGACCATGTGCCTCAGTCGCTCCTGCTGCCACAGCTGACCTTAGCGCCCGTTCCCATTGGCAGACCCGTGACTCTGCTACTTGCCTAGCCGTTCGCAAACCATCTGCGGTTAGCCGAACGTGCGCACTTTGGCGAGCACAAAACCGCTAAGGCCCTGTACGACGTTGTAGTCGCTCGCTACTCTTCCCCTGCCACTGCTGCACTTAGTCACCTCATGTTGCCCTACCTATTTCTTGAGCTGTCCACTTTTTCCACGGTTGCCAATCTTATGACTCACCTTCGCACTAGTGACACTCGCCTTCTCGCCGCCCTCCCCAAAGAGTTCTAAGCAAAGAACCAGCCCCCGATGTACTTCACCCACCACTTCATAGTGACCCGTCTCGCTGACTCTCTTCGCTCGGCCAGGGACCACTTTCTCGCACTTTCCCCCACCAATCTGACTGTCGAACTCCTAGAGGAACAGCTTCTAGCAGCCGAGACTAGCATAGTCACTGTAAGTGCTGCTCGTGGAGCTCCTTGTACCCCCATATTTTAGGGGTGCTCTCCCTCTCCCCTCACACCCTCCTACACTACTGCTGCTGCTGTTGACTTCCTTGGTGCTGAGTCTGTTGGTGCTGCTTCCGCTCCTAGTGGGAGGCGCCGCCGCAGAGGCGCCGCCGTGGCGGAGGTGGCGCCGAGGAGGGTGGTGGTGGAGGAGGTGGAGGAGGAGGAGGTGGCGGAGGGAGTGTTGGCGGTGGTGGCGGGAGCGCTGGCGGGAGTGGTGGCATCGGTAGCGGTGGTGGGAGTGGCGGTGGAGGCGGTGGCGGCGGAGGGGGTGGCGGCGGTGGTGGCGGCGGCGGTGGCGTCAGTGGTGGCGGTCGGGGTGGAGGCTCTGGCGTTGGCCAGAGACAGCAGCAGCAGCAGCGTCCCCGTGAGGCTCTTACGCCCCAGAAGCTTCGTGAGTGGCTTGCTCAGCGTGGGACATCTGGGGGTAGTGGTCGCTGCCCGTGTGTCATTCGCACAGGTGACCGCGCTGGTCAGACATGCCGAAAGTTCCACACCCAGCACCACTTCTTCTCCCTGTCAGAATCAACAAGAGTGATTGCACTAGGAAAGAGTTGGGTACAAGTAGGAAACCCTAAACTTACTGTACCCCATAGTAACTACCCCACTACAACCTAAACAAATTGTAGCAGACATAACATCTACACACCCCCATAGGCAAAGTGGGGGAGAGCAAGGGGTCACAAGACCAGTCTAGAAAGGCAAAGCAAGCTCAGGGTGGATCACAACGTCACCACACACTCCGAGCACAAGCAAAGGGCCACAAGGCCAGTTCACTTGCAAAGGCTATATATGCAACACAAACAGCACAGTGATCTCTACCTAGCAAAGCAAGCATGCAGGTATATATATAGATCACAGTACAAGCAAAGCCTACAGCAAGTGAGGAAAAGTGAGCACAAGCCCTAGCATAGTGCAGAAACGCTGATGATCACCAGACTGAAGTGCCTTGGTGAATATATCAGCAGTGTTGGCCCGAGTGGCCATGTAACGCAGACGAAGCTGACCACGCTGCTGCAGCTCTCGAGCAAGGAAGTAACGGAGAGTGATGTGCTTCGTTCTGTGCTCTAGTCTGTGCTCCTCACACAAGGCAATGGCAGCCTTGTTGTCGACGTACAGCACTGGAGGAGAACTAGGCCGCTCCCCAAGGTCGGTCAGCAGGTAGGTGAGCCAGCGTACCTCCTGTGCAGCCATGGCTGTGGCGTAGATCTCAGCCTCACAACTGGAGCTGAGAACTGAAGACGAGCGTGTAGAACGCCAAGAAACTGAACCAGAGCCAAGGCTGAAGGTGTAACCCTCTGACGACCGCTTAGTAGCCTGGTCGTCAACCCAAGAAGCGTCTAAGTGCCCAGTGAGAACAACTGAGCTCCTCTATCCAAGCACGAGCCCCATGCCTGATGTACTGCACAAGTAGCGCAGTACCCTCTTAGCAGCATCCATGTGCACCTTTTGGTGCCGACCAGGAGCCACGTAGCGAGCCAGAAGGCCAAGAGGCTACGCGAGGTCAGGACGAGTGCAAGTCATCAGATACATGAGGCAGCGAACTAGCTCTGGGTAAGGACCACTCGGCTCTACGGACTCGTTCGAAGGTGGAGCTGAGAGCGAGTGACCTGTAGCCAGAGGAGTGGCCTATGCCGAGGACCAAGTGAAGCCGAAGTGCTGAAGGACCTGCTGCACCATGTGTGACTGAGTCAGTGTGATGGTGCGGCGTGCTCTGTCCCGGGTAATCTGCAAGCCAAGGTAGCTGCGCAGTTCACCCAGGTCTGTGCACGTGTGTCTCTTCTACAGCTCCGACTACACCAGGGCGAGAGCCTCAGTGTCAGCAGTGGCAAAGACCAAGTCGTCGACGTACACGAGGATGTAGAACAGCGGTAGCGAAGTGTCGGTGTGCAGAAACAGCGACGGGTAAGCAGTAGAAGGCGCGAACCCAAGAGGTGCAAGTGTAGTCCTCAGTGTGTCGTGCCACTCACGTGGCGCCTAGCAGAGACCGTAGACTGGCCACCGGAGGCTCCACTGGGTACCAGGAGGGAACGACCCAGTGAAGCCAGGTGCGTGGCGCAGCCAAATCTCCTCGTGCAGGCTGCCTTGCAAGAACGCTGTGCTGAAGTCAAGAGAGTGAAGCTCGTAGTCACGCTGAGCGGCAACGTGTAGTAGCACCCGAAGAGTGGTCATCTTCGGGGTGGGGGAGAAGGTATGGAAGAAGTCAACTCCCTCTCGCTGACTAAAGCCTCGAGCAACGTAACGAGCCTTGAAGATAGGCGGAGAACCTGGCGGCCGCTTCACCCTGAAAATCCACATGCCACTGACGATGTTCGCCCCAAGAGGGGGAACCTCGCCGACGTAAGTGCCAGTGGCCTTCCAGGATGCCATCTCTACGTCCATGGCTGACTGCCACTAAGAGGAGTACTCACCCGCGATCGCCTCACCACAACGTAAGAGCGCGGGGTGGGGATGTCTGGTGCATCCGGGTCTCCCTCAGGTGCAATCAGCATGGACACGAGATGAGGTACAGCGCCGGCAAAGCACTCAAACTCCTCCTGCCTGTCCTCAAGGACGTCCGTGCCAAGAGCACACTCACCCCCGACGGACGGAGGACAGACAGACTCAGACTCAGCAACAAGACTCGCAGCGTAGTCTAGATGACAGTGAGCAGCAAAGTCGACAAGCTCAGCAACCAAGGCAGACGCAGCAGCTGACTCAAAGGAAGGGTCAGTGACAGCAGTGGCCAGGAGACGCATGACAGTAGGAATAGTTGCACGAAGAGAGTCAGACTCTGGGTCGGCAAGGGCAGGAAGAGAGGACGCAGGAGGAGAAGGCAGCGGGACACGCTGTGGAGCAGTGGAAGGACGAAGCGCCATCTGGTGAGTGCCTAGGACAGCAGGAGGACGCTGATGCGGGACACGACGACCAGTACAAGCAGCACGAACAGGTGACGCAGACCGAGACTGAGGCGACACAGGACGAGACTCAGGCTCACGACGCTCTGTAAGACCACCTGTCTGACCAGTGTAGGGAGAAGGACCAGGGAGTGGCGAGGCAGGCGGTAGCTGTGACAGCGACTGGACAGGTGGAGGACACTCTAAGGAGGGGGCAGGACAAGGAGGAGGCGGCTGACCAAGAACCTGCTGAAGGAGGGGAACGAATCACGGCTGTGGCCGTGAAGTGCCCCCAGAACCAGCAGAGACCGCACCAGAACCTCCAGCAGCAGCTCCAACTCCCTCAGCACCACCAGCAGCTCCAGTACCTCCAGCAGCACCAGCAGCACCTCCAGCAGCACCAGCACCAGCAGCACCTCCAGCAGCACCAGTACCTCCAGCAGCACCAGCCCCAGTACCAGTAGCACCACCAGCAGCTCCAACAGCTCCAGTACCTCTAGCAGCACTAGCAGCACCTCCAGCAGGACCAGCTCTAGCAGCTCCAGTAGCACCCCCAGTCCCAATAGCTCAAGTACCGCCAGTACGAGCACCTCCAGGACCAGTGGCTCCAACACCTCCAGTGCCCACCCCAGGGTCAGCAGCAACACCAGCTCCAGTAGGCTCAGCGCCCTCACCTCCAGCTCCAGTAGCACCTCCAGCTCCCACAGCACCATGGCGGCGGCGACAGTACCGAGAGTACCACTCACGCAGCTGTTGGGAAGAGAGAACGCCCCCAGGCGCAGCACCCCCAAGCTCAGGACCTCCAGACTCAGCACCCCCAGGGACAGCACCCCCAATCTCAGCACCCCCAGGCTCAGCACCCGCAGTCTCTGCACCCCCAGGCTCAGCACCCCCAGTCTCCGCACCCCCAAGCTCAGCAATCCCAGTCGCAGTACCCCTAGACTCAGCACCACCATGCTCAGCAGCTCAGGCTCAGCACGCTCAGGCTTAGCACGCTAAGTACCTCGCGCAGGACCAGAGTCAACAGCTACCTCGACAGGCTCGACCGGGTCTACCTGGGAAACACCTGGGAGCAGGACCCTAGGGAGGCAGGGGGTCTACTGAAGCAGCACCCGGCATGAGGAAGAGCGGCGGAGGGGGAGGCGGGGCAGTGCGGTAGGGAAAGAGACGGTAAAAGGGGACCGACTCGTCAAACGTGACGTCCTGAGAGGGGAAGACACGGCGCGAGGTGGGGTGGTAAAACTGCCAGCCAGGCGCGTCAAGGACAAAGCCCAGGAAGACACAAGGAACGGCACGGGAGGAGAGCTTTTCCCTGGACGTATCGCGGACAAAGGCACGAGATCCCCAACCACGGAACACAGACGCATCACCAACCGCTCCCGTCCAACGCAGTGTCGGCGAGGTCTCCGGAACGGAGACACGGGGCCAGAGATTGAGCTGATGCGCGGCGTACCGGACCACAAACGGCCACAGAAAATGGGGGGCAGCCGCATGGATCAAGGAGGTACGAGCGACCTCCATGACCAAGCCAATGCGGCGCTCAGCAACCCCATTCTGCTGAGTAGAGGTCGGAAGCGTGAACTTCTGCTCAATACCCTCCCCCTGACAGAAGGCCTCCAAGAGGCCGGAGGAAAACTCACCACCTCTGTCAGAGTGCAGTCGCAGGACGGGAAGGTCCGTGCGAAAGCGCCTCTCTAGCTAGAGACGAGTAGCGCGGATCCAAGGGATCAAGAAAGCAGGGACCTCTCCCTTGGTGCGCAAGGGGAAGACCGCGGTGTAACGCGTGTATTCGTCAACTACCAGCAAGAAGTAGCGCTCTCCGCCCTGTCCACGGACGCGGGCTGGGCCCCACACGTCCATGTGAAGGGTCTGCAGAGGAGCCTCCGTCGGGGGGAACTCAGAGGAGTGAGGAGTGGCACGCTGTCGCCCCTCGACACAGGGAAGGCAAGGAGGGGCAGGGGACGGTGGCAGGGGAGGCAGTGACCTGGGGAGACCAGAGACAAGGAACCGAGAGTGCATGCCACGAAGGCGCTGCATCGAAGGGTGCCCAAGGCGGTGGTGCCAGAGGACCGTCCGGTGCGACAGGGTGCGACACGAGCAAGGGGAAGACAACTGACCTGACGCAGACGCAGACGCCGCTACCTGAGGGGACTCAGAGGTCAGTGTGTACAAGTCCGACCCTGGCTGCCGAGTGAAGGTAGCCAGGTGACGACCCGTCTGGGCACACGTGCAGTGTGTCACACGCTCGTAGGCAGGGGTGAACTGGTGAACACCCGCGTCCTGGAGCGCGGAACCCGCCACCAAGTTTGTAGAGAATGAGGGGAGGTAAAGGCCCGATAGTGTGCCGGACGGGACAGCAGGACAAGGGAGGGCAGTGGTGGAGGTCGCAAGGACCGGACCCCCGGAGGGGTCAGCCAGGGAGACAGCAACCGGCCTAGGGAGCTGCTCGAGGGCAGTGCAGTCGCGAAAGAGACAACGGGAAGCACCTGAGTCCAGTGTGAAGGTGTGTAGTGCCTCGGTAGACGCAGTACCTGAAGGCGCAGACTCACAAGCACCTGAAGCAGCACACACACCTCCACCTAGGGCAGCACCCTCACCAGGACCAGGGGCAGCAGACGCACTAGCACCTAGAGCGGCAGCCTCACTGGCACCTGGAGCAGCAGACTGGATACCGGGGTCAGGCGGCACACACAGGTGACAGGCTCCCTTAGCACTAGTAGACAATGCATACATTGCAGTGAGAATAGCATCATAGTCAAGAGCAAAGATATCTACCCTCTGCCCAAGCAGCTCCACCCAATCGGGGAGCTCAACGGCGTCGCCAAACTCTGTACGCCAAGCGTCGCTCAGACGGGCGAAGCAGCGGGAATCTGTGTGACCACGCGTCCCGCAAGGCTGACTAGTCCGGACACCCGTGCTAATAACGTACGGGCAGCGAGCAGAACTCAGCGACCCTGTACTCTGAGCGTACTACTCACGAAGCTGTTGGGGCGAAAGAGTCTCGCGCGGACGACGCTGCTGCTGCACAGGGCCACTACAAGAAGCTCCCGAACTACCCACTCCAGGACGACGCCCACTACTGCCATCGCGACAACCCCAACTGGCGTACCACTCACGAAGCTGCTGGGGCGTGAGGGACACATGCGGACAGCCCTGGAGCTGCATCTGGCCATGCCAGGAGCAGTAGTAGAAGTAAGAGCAGCAAGAGCAGCAGTAGCAGTAGCAGAAGCAGTAACAGCAGTAGTAGCACGGGCAGGGCAGTGCTCACCAGTGGTGGGAAGGGCAGGCGCACGACGGAGGCGACTGCGGGGCCGCTACAGCGGCAGGGCGGGGCCGCGACCGCGGCAAGAAGCTCCGTGGCAGTTGCTGCAGGCAGGACTGGGCCGCAACGGCGGCTGGTGCAGGGGAGGGACAGGGCCGCGACGGTCGCTGCTGCAGGGGCGGCTGCTCCAGGGGCGGCTGCTCCAGGGGCCAGGGGCGGCTCCTGCAGTGGCGGCTGCTGCAGGGGCGGCCGCTCCAGGGGCCAGGGGCGGCTGCTGCAGTGGCGGCCGCTCCAAGGGCCAGGGGCGGCTGCTGCTGGGGCGGTTGCTCCAGGGGCGGCTGCTCCAGAGGCCCGGCGCGGGGTAGGGCAAGGCGATGCGGCGGGCAGGGGCGACGCCGCGGGCAGGGCGATGCGGCGGGCAGGGGCGACGCCGCGGGGAGGGGCGACACGGCGGGCAGGGCGACACGGCAGGCAGTGGCGACGCCGCGGGCAGGGGCGACGCGGCGGGCAGGGGCGACGCCGCGTCAGTAGGAGGACGCGGCTGCGTTAGCTGCAGGGCTGGTGGGGCCACGTCACGGCAGGGCGGGGCCGCGTCTGCGTTGACAGCAGGGCGGGGCCGCGACTGCGGCCTGACGGGGCCGCGACTGCGGCCTGACGGGGCCGCGACTGCGACCCGACGGGGTCGCGCGCTGGCCTGTCGGGCCTGCAGAGGCTGCGTGCGGGCGGCGCGGGCCTGCAGGGGCGGTGCGCGGTCGGGCAGAAGCTGAGCGCGGGCGGTGTGGTCCTGCAGGGGCAGCGCGCCGACCTAACGGGCCTGCAGGGCTGGCTCTCGGGCCTGACAGGCCTGCAAAGGCGGCTCGGGGACCTGACGGGCCTGCAGAGGCGGCTCGGGGGCCTGACGGACCTGCAGGGGCGGCTAGAGGGTCGTACAAGCTTGCAGGGGCGGTGCACTGGCCTAGGGCAGAAGGAGGCAGCGCGAGGGCTGCAGGACGGCGCATAGGCATAACAAAGGGCGGGGCGCGCGAGGGCGCACTAGCAGAAAAAAGGGCGCACGAGGGCGCACGAGCAGAGACAGGCGCACGAGGGCGCACGAGCAGAGACAGGCGCACGAGGGCGCACGAGCAGAGACAGGCGCACGAGGGCGCACGTAAGGTAGGGCGCACGAGGGCGCTTCTAGCGGAATAGTGGGCCCGTAGTAGTAAGCGGTCCTAGGTGGCAACCTAGGCTTGTGATACCATGTCAGAATCAACAAGAGTGATTGCACTAGGAAAGAGTTGGGTACAACCCTAAACTTACTGTACCCCGTAGTAACTACCCCACTACAGCCTTAACAAACTGTATCAGACAGAACATTTGACACTCCCGCCTTGACGACGCCTGGCATGAGGAGATGGGCGAGGAGGTCGAGTGCCCCCGCTGGCATAAGCTGCTTAGGGCTGGTGTAGACATCTTTGCTCTTGCTATCCTTGCTACCATGTATGCATTGACTGTTAGTGCTGAGGCAGACTGTTACCTGTGTGTGCCGCCTGACCCAGGTATAGAGGCTGCTCCCTTAGGTGCGAGCGAGTCTGCTCTCTCAGGTACTGCGCCTTCTGAGGCCTTGCACACCTTCACGCTTGACTTGGGTGCTTCCCGCTGTTTCTTTCATGACAGTACTGCTCTCACACAACTCTCTGGACCTGTTGCTGTCTCTCTGGCTGACCCCTCAGGGGGCCCAATTCTTGCACGCTCCACCACTGTGCTCCTGTGCTCGGCGGTTCCGTCTGGCTCACTGTCAGGCCTCCACCTCCCCTCGTTCTCTACGAACTTGGTGAGCAAGGATCAGTGGGTTGACACCTTTACCCCTGGGGGACAGCATGTGGCGATCTGTACGTGCTCCCGGACCGGCCCTTTTCTGGTCACGTTCACCCGTCGGCCAGTGTCGAGTCTTTACACTGACTACTGCGCCTCCTTTGGTAGCTGCTACTGGTTAGGTAGCCTCCCCTTGTTCGTATCGCTCCCTGTCGCACCAGACTCTTCTCTCGCACCACCGCCTAGGTTACCCCTCCTTGCCACGTCTACGTGGCATGCACCATCGACTCCTTGTGTCTGGTCTTCCCAGGTCTCTCCCTCCCCTCCCTGCCTCGCCTGCGCCGCCCTGCCTTCCTTGTGTCGAGGGGCAGCAGCGCGCCGCTCCTCACTCCTCCTCGTTTCCCCCGACAGAGGCTCCTCTGCAGACCCTCCACATGGACGTGTGGGGCCGAGCCCGCATTCGTGGACAAGGAGGCGAGTGGTACTTTCTGCTGGTTGTCGACGACTACTCGTGTTACACCACGGTCTTCCCCTTGCGCACCAAGGGTGAGGTCCCTGATGTACTGATCCCTTTGATCCGAGCAGTTCGTCTCCAGCTCCGCGAGCAGTTCCGCTAGGACCTCCCTGTCCTGCGTCTGCACTCTAACAGAGGTGGGGAGTTCTCCTCCAACCTCTTGCGGGCCTTCTATCGTGGGAAGGGCATTTGCCAGCTGTTTACGCTTCCGGGCTCACCACAGAAAAATGGGGTTGCTGAGCACCGCATTGGCTTGGTCATGGAGATCGCTCGTACCTCCTTGATCCATGTGGCGGCTCCCCGTTTTCTGTGGTCATTTGCGGTCCGGTTCGCCGCGCAACAGCTCAACCTCTGGCCCCGTGTATCCTTGCCGGAGACCTCGCCCACACTACGTTGGACAGGAGAGCAGCGGTTTTTCAGCGGGTAATGGGCGCGGTGTTGAGAGGAGTCAAGGGGGCAGCGTGCTACATAGATGATGTGATTATCCACAGCGAGAACGCGGTAGCACATCTGCGAGACGTGGAGAACACTCTGGCGGCAATAGAGGCGCCAAGGTTGACATGTCATCCAGGGAAGTGCCGCTTTGGTCACTGCAGCGTCATGTACCTGGGATTTGAGGTGGCGGGGGGAATGCTGAGCATCCAGAAAGCAAAGGTGGATGTTTTGGACAGGGTGAGCAGGCCAAAGGACCGGAGTGGGCTGAGGGCGCTCTTAGGCTTCCTGAACTACTACAGGAAGTTCATCGCGGACTTCAGCAGGAAGGCAGCCCCGCTCAACTGCCTGCTTAAGGAGAATCATAAGTGGGAGTGGGGAGAGAAACAGGAGATAGCTCTGAAGGGGCTGATGGAAGCTGTGAAACAGGGGGCAGTGTTGAAGCTGCCGGACGAGAAGGTGCCCTTCGTCCTCTACACTGACTAGAGCAGCATAGGGATGGGGGCAGTGTTGAGCCAGATGGAGGAGGGGGTGGAGAAGGTAGTAGCGTTTGCAAGCCGGACATGCAGTCCAGCAGAGGCCAACTATTCATCCTACGAAGGGGAGGGGCTGGCAGCAGTCTGGGCGATGGGGCACTTCAGAGTATACTTGCAAGGCAGGCACTTCATGCTAGTGACGGATCACCAGCCATTGCTGTGGCTGATGCTGAATCAGAGTCTGACTGGGAGGAATGCAAGACGGGCAATGAAGCTACAGGAATATGACTTTACCGTGAGGCACAGGCCGGGCAAGACGATGTAGCACGTGGACGGGTTGTCCAGGAACCCGCCACCCAAAGAAGCAGAAGCATAAAAGGCAGACGGGCTGCCGTTGGCAGCCCTCACCGCCATGCTGAAGGAGAAGGGGGCTGCAAACGCGCCCGCGCGAGGAGCGGCGGATGTATGGCAGGATCCGGAGATGCTGACGTGTATCAAAGGGGAGACCACAGAAGATGGGGGAGCCGCAGCGAGAGCGAGAGCTAGGGGGCAACACTAGGAATGGTATCAAGGACAGGTGCAGCTACAGACGAAGGATGGCTGGAAGAGGGTGCCCAAGCCAGTAGAGAGGGAAGGCATCATCAAGGAAGTGCATGGCAAGCTGGGGCATTTCGGCCCCCTTAGGACTTTGCAGCTGCTACAGACAGGGTGGTGGTGGGCAGGCATGAGGCAAGAGGTTAAAGAGTGGGTAGAAAAGTGCGAGCTGTGCTGCAGGAATAAGGCGAGTCTACTGAAGAGCCAGGAAGAGCTGCAGCCGTTAGGCATAGTTGAGCTGGGATACCGGTGGTCCCTGGATATCGCGGGAGAGCTGCCAGTGACAAGGAGAGGGAGAAGATACATTGTGATATCCTCACCAATTTACCTGATTCTCAGACTTCCTTCACAATGTATCTCCGAAGTGCCCCACTGCCCAGACTGCCGCCAACCCCTCCCCTTTGTAGGATGAATAGTTGGCCTCTGCTGGGCTGCATTGCAGAGATAACTACTCCAACGGGAGCTAGTTTACGGGCTAGGCACGTGTGCTCGTGTAATCTCTGCATTCGTTCGTTCCTTAGTCATTTCCTTATGCGCACACACTTGCTGGTTCACGAGGAAAGTTGGCAAGAGTTCCACTAGGAAAAGTTTAGAATAATGGTAGCAACAACATTGGCATCAAAGACTACATTAGAGCTAGCTAGGCTGCTGGTCGACCTCCAGCGTAGCATGGTCGACCGCGCTCCAGCGCAGTAGCACTCGCACCACTCCAGCGTTGCAGAGTAGCGGTTCGCAAACGTTGCAAGTCCACGGTGTTGAGAAAGTGAGAACGAGAATGAATCAACTATGAATGAAGTGAGTACAAGTACTAACCCTAATTGGGTTGTGACAAAGTTTGAAGAAAGAAAGAGGATTGAACTAGCAGAAATGGGGATACAAATAGCAAACCCTAGAAGGGTTGTACTCGCTATAGAGCACCCCACTACAGGCTAGAACAATAAGATAATATTCTGACACACCCCCATAGCCAAAGTGGGGTGTAATCAGCAGAGCAGGCAAAGTAGTACAAGCTCAGGGTGGATCACAATGTCACCACACATTCTGAGCACAAGTTCAAGAAGAGATAGTTTAGAGTTCACAATTATGAGCAGAGCTAGTGGTAGTCACAACGGGCAAGTGAGGAGGAGGAGAGAGAGTGAGGGGAGAGGAGATAGGAGGCGACGGCTGAAGCTGCAGGCACACGGGCAACAGGAGGCACACTGGCACAGCGGCTACCGGAACAGCGCTCCGGACTACTGGAGTAACTGGCCCCGCGGCTCAAGTAGCGGCAGACGGGCAACGGACCCACGGGCGGCTGGCACAGCTGGCTACGACTGGGCTACCGGGACAGCGCCCCGGACTACAGGTGCTGCGAACGACAAACTGACAACCTCCACTCAACCTCCCGCACACAGTCCCACCCCCCTGAGGCACACCCACTGCTACACCGCTAGCTGCACTCCCACGCACCCCCCTTAAACCCTAAACCCGAGTCTCCCACACAACCACCCCCCTCAGCGACAGCTGCAGCAGTGGGAGAAGAAGGAGGAGGAGAGTACACCGGCCACCCCCATACCCGCCACCCCACAGCTCGACGGACGATGGGAAATGGCAGGGGGAGAGGGGGGGGGGGGGGGGGGGGGGGGGAGGCGGTGTGGTGAAAGGGGCCCACCACGGGCCTGGTTGGAGGGCGGGGCCGCGACAAGGGGCGGGGCCGCGACGAGGGGCGGGGCCGCGACGGTCGGGCAGGGCCGCTTCGAGGGGCGGGGCCGCGACACAGGGGCGGGGCCGCGACGAGGGGCGGGGCCGCGACGGTCGGGTAGGGCCACTTCGAGGGGCGGGGCCGCGACACAGGGCGGGGCCGCGACGTAGGGCGGGGCCGCGACGGTCGGGGCGGGACCGCGACGTAGGGCAGGGCCGCTTCGAGGGGCGGGGCCGCGACACAGGGCGGGGCCGCGACGTAGGGCGGGGCCGCGACGGTCGGGGCGGGGCCGCGACGTAGGGCGGGGCCGCGACGGTCGGGGCGGGGCCGCGACGTAGGGCAGGGCCGCTTCGAGGGGCGGGGCCGCGACGTAGGGCAGGGCCGCGACGAGGGCGGGACCGCGACGGTCGGGGCGGACGCCCGCCGCGCGCCTCGGGGCGCACAGCGGGCAGAGAACCGCCGCGCGCCACGGGGCGCACGGCGGGCAGAAAACCGCCGCGCGCCTCGGGGCGCACGGCGGGAAAGAAAACCGCCGCGCGCCACGGGGCGCACGGCGGGAAGGAAAGGTAGCAGCGGAAGCGAGGTGGTAACCCACCCACAGGATCGATCCAAGGGGATCGACCTGCTCTGATAGCATGACAAAGCAGAAATGGGGATACAAATAGCAAACCCAAGAAGGGTTGTACTCGCTATAGAGCACCCCACTACAGGCTAGAACAATAAGATAATATTCTGACAGGTTGTACCCCATATGGGCTACCCCACTACAGCCTACACAAAAGCATAAGCTATAATGTTCTGACACACCCCCATAGGCAAACTGGGGGAGAACAAGGGGTCACAAGACCAGTCAAGCAAACCAAAGCAAAGCAAGCTCAGGGTGGATCACAAAGTCACCACACATTCCGAGCACAAGTTCAAGGCCACAAGGCCAGTTCACATTCAGGAGTACATATATATAAAAGTCTAGACAAGCAAGAGTAGGTGTATATACATGTAACAGTACAAGCAAGGTCAAGAGGAGAGTAAGTGAGGTAAGACAGGAACAAGACCCACCTGCGTGCAGAAGCGCTGATGATCACAAGGCGCAAGTGCCTTGGTGAAGACATCAGCAGTGTTGGCCTCAGAGGCCACGTACCCAAGTCGCAACTGACCACGCTGCTGTAGCTCACGAGCAAGGAAGTAGCGGAGAGCAATGTGCTTTGTTCTGTGCTCCAATCTATGCTCTCGACACAAGGCCAGCATGGCCTTGTTGTCTACGTACAGGACTGGAGGAGAACAAGGCGGCTCTCCAAGGTCAGTCAGTAGGTAGGTGAGCCAGCGAAGCTCCTGTGCAGCCATGGCCCCTGAGAAGATCTCAGCCTCACAACTGGAGCCGAGAACAGAAGACGAGCGAGTAGCCCGCCACGAAACAGAGCCGGAACCAAGGCTGAAGGTGTAACCCTGTGACGACCGCTGCGTAGCCTGGTCGTCAGCCCAAGAAGCGTCTGTGTGTCCAGTGAGGACCACTGGACTCCGCCCTCCAAGCACTAGCCCCATGCCCGACGTACTGCACAAGAAGCGCAACACCCTCTTCGCTGCAGCCATGTGCTCTCGTCGGTGTCTCCCAGGAGCAACATAGCGTGCAAGAATGCTAAGAGGGTATGCAAGGTTAGGTTGTGTGCAGGTCATCAGGTACATGAGGCAGCCAACAAGCTCTGGGTACGGGCCACTCGACTCTACGGACTCATCCAAAGGCAGAGCTGAGAGCGAGTGGCGAGTAGGCAGAGGAGTGGCCTGAGGCGAGGAGTACGTGAAGCCGAAGCGCTGAAGGACCTGCTGCACCATGTGTGACTGAGTCAGGGTAATGGTGCGGCGTGCTCTGTCCCGGGTGATCTGCAAGCCAAGGTAGCTGCGCAGTTCACCCAGGTCTGTGCACGTGTGTCTCTTCTGCAGCTCGGACTTCATGTAGGCGAGTCAGCAGTGTCAGCTGTGGCAAAGACCAAGTTGTCGACGTACACGAGGATGTAGAACGGCGGCAGAGAAGTGTCGGTGCGTAGAAACAGCGACGGGTCAGCAGTAGAGGGAGTAAACCCAAGAGCCGCAAGTGTAGTCCTCAGTGTGTCGTGCCACTCACGTGGAGCCTGGCGCAGACCGTAGACTGGCCGCCGGAGGCTCCACTAGGTGCCAGGAGGAAAAGACCCAGTGAAGCCAGGTGGGCGGCGCAGCCAGATCTCCTCGTGCAGGCTGCCCTGCAAGAAAGCACTGCTGAAGTCAAGAGAGTGTAGCTCGTAGTCACGGTGAGCAGCTACGTGCAGTAGTACCCGAAGAGTGGTCATCTTCAGGGTAGGGGAGAAGGTCAGAAAGTAGTAAACTCCCTGCCGCTGACTGAAGCCACGAGCCACGTAACGCGCCTTGAAGACAGGAGGAGAACCCGGCGGCCGCTTCACCCTGAAAATCCACATGCCTGTGGACTTCTCGGAAGCCATCTCTGCATCCATAGCTGCCTGCCACTGAGAAGAGTAGGGACCCTCTATCGCCTCCGTGTAAGAGCGCGGAGTCGGGATGTCAAGTGCATCCGGGTCTCCCTCAGGGGTGAGCAGTACGTCCTTGGAGGACAGAACACGACGAGAGGAGGGGTGGTAGAACTGCCACCCAGGCGCGTCAGGGGGGAACCCCAGGAAGACGCAGGGAGCAGCACGAGGGGACAGCTTGTCTGCAGATAAGTCGCGGACAAACGCCCGAGATCCCCAGACCCGGAACGCAGACGCATCGCCAACCTTCCCCGTCCACAGCAAGGCTTGCGAGGTCTCCGGCCTGGAGACCCTGGGGTGAAGGTTGATCTGATGCGCCGCGTACCTCACCGCAAACGGCCACAGAAAATGGGGGGCAGCCCCATGCATCATAGACGTACGAGCGACGTCCATGACCATGCCAATGCGGCGCTCAGCGATCCCATTTTGCCGCGGAGAGTCCGGAAGCGCGAAGGTCTGACGGATGCCTCGTGCACGACAGTAGGCTCGCAGAAGGCAAGAGGAGAACTCTCCGCCTCTGTCCGAGTGAAGACGAAGAACAGGAAAGTCCGAGCCAAAGCTCTGCCTGAGCTGGAGACGAGCTGCGTGGATCCAGTCGATCAACACCTCAGTGGCATCACCCTTGGTGCGCAAGGGGAAGACTGCGGTGTAACGCGAGTAGTCGTAAAAAACGAGCAGGAAGTAGCGCTCGTGACCCTGCCCACGGATGCAGGCTGGGCCCCACACGTCCATGTGAAGCGTCTGCAATGGGGCCTCTGTCGGAAGGGGAGGAAGGGACCGGGGGAGACCAGAAACAAGAAGACGGGAGGCCATGCCTCTGAGACGAAGCAGAGAGGGGTGACCAAGGCAGTGGTGCCAGAGGAGAGTCTCATGAGACAGGAGACGACACGAACAGGGGGCAGACTCAGGACCAGACCTGGACGCTGCAGCAAACACCTAACCCGACGCAGCTACCCTACCAGACTCAGCAACTGGAGGAGACGCGGTGGTCAGTGTGTACAGGCTCGACACCTGCTGACGTGTAAACGTAGCCAAGTGTCGGCCTGTGCTAGCCTCTATGCAGTGCGTCACCCGCTGACGCGCAGGAGTGGACTGGTGTACTCCCCCATCCTGTAGGTCAGCACCACTCACCAAGTTCGTAGAGAACGAGGGGAGGTAGAGACCAGACAGGGTGCCAGAGGGAGCCGCCGGACACGGGAGGACTGTGGAGAAGTGAGACAGGACAAGACCCCCAGAGGGGTCAGCCAGAGACACCGCAACTGGCCGACTAAGCGGCGTGAGTGTGGTGCGGTCCCGAAAGAAGGAGCGAGAAGCCCCAGAGTCAAGGGTGAAGGTGAGGGAGGCCGAAGCCGGTGCAGTACCTGAGAGCGCAGACTCACCAGTACCTGAGGACGCAGACGCACTAGCACCTAGAGCAGCAGCGTCACAAGCACCTAGGGCAGCAGCCTCACCAGTACCTAGAGCAGCAGTCCCAATGCCTGGATCGGGCGGGAAACACCGGTAACAGTCACCCTCATCACTAATAGACACAGCATACATGGCAGAAAGAATAACATCAAAATCAAGATCATAGATAGCAACTCCCGCCCTAGACAGCTCGCCCCAGCGAGGGATCTCTATGGCATCAGGGAACTGGCGACGCCACGCGTCCGTCAGGCGGCCAAAGCAGCGCTGGGTGGGGTGCGCACCCCCTCACTGCTCACCCGCACGGTCGCCGGTGCGCAGGACGTAGGTGCACGGACCAAAACCCCCACCCCGCTAGCGTGCAGTGTACCACTCACGGAGCTGCTGAGGGGACAGGGTCTCACGACCGTGCTGCTGCTGCTGGCGCGGGCCACCACCGGAACCACTCCTCTGTCTAGACCCGCAACCAGCTCCACCGCACACCCGCCGCCTCCGCCGCCTCCGCCGCCTCCGCTACCACTGCCGCCTCCGCCGCCGCCTCCACCGCCGCCATTTCCGCCACCTCCGCTCCCACCACCACCGCCGCCGCCGCCTCCGCCTCCACTGCCGCCACCGACACCTCCTCCCCCACCTCTACTCCCACCGCCACCCCCACTCCCCCCGCCGCCTCCACCTCCACCGCTCCCGCTCGCTCCTCCATTGCCTTTGCCCCCCTTGCCCTTGCCAGATCGGCGTCTCCCGCTAGGGGCAGACGCCGCACCGACCGACTCAAGACCAAGGAGGTCGGCCGTAGCAGCAGAGGCAACAGAGGGCAGAAGGGGGGAGGGGGAGCACCCCTCAAAGATGGGGGTGCGCGGGTCACCACGAGAGGCCCCTACAGCGACTATGCTCTTCTTGGCCGCTAGGAGGGACTTCTCGAGGAGGTCAACAGTGAGAGTGGTGGGACAGACTGAGAGGAAGTGGTCCCTGACTACGCGAAGGGAGTCAGGGAGGCGAGTGACAATGTAGTAGAGAGTGATGTACATGGGGGGGGGGGTTCTTGGTGCAGAAGTCAGCAGGAAGCGCAGCGCGGTAGCGAGTGTCACTAGTGCGGAGGTGCGTAATGAGGTCAGCGACTGTGGGAAAGGCAGCAATGTCAGGGAAGAGGTACGGTAGCATGAGACGGCTCAGTGCAGCAGTGGCAGGGGAGGAGTAGCGCGCAACTACAGCGTCGTACAAGGTCTGAGCACTCTTGTACTGACTAAAGTGCGCACGCTCGGAGGTAGGGAGGTGGCGACGCACAGCAAGACGTGCAGCAGCGTCGCGCGTGGCCCACTGGGAGCGAACAGTGGCGTCAGCATCAGCAGCAGGGGCAGGAGAGGCGCCAGAGGTGAGGTCAAAGAGAGAGAGACCGTCTGCCCTATCGCAATGTAAGAATAGCTGCAGGTCATCTACCCAGACGCCAAAGTCAATGGCTCAACCCTCGGCGTCGAAAGCGAGGACACTAGGGGTAGCCATGACCACAGTAGACTAGCAGTGCAACAGTAGGGTGAGGGCAGTGCAGGAAAAGAGGCACTGTGCTCACCAGACAGGGCAGCTCGGGCGGCTCGGCAGTAGGGCGGCTCGGCAGCTCGGCGGCTCGGCTACTGGGCGGCTGGGCGGCTCGGCTGCAGTGTGGCTCGGCGGCTCGGCGGCTCGACTGGACTGCGGCTCGGCTGCTTGACGGCTCGGCTACAGGGCGGCTCGGCTGCTGGGCGGCTCGGGTGCAGGGCGGCTCGGCTGCAGGGCGGCTCGGCTGCTCGGCTGCTGGGCGGCTTGGCGGCTCGGCTGTCCGGCTGCTCGGTTGCCCGGGCGGCTCGTCGGTGCTGCTGCAGGGCGGCGCGGCGGTCGGCTGCTCGGCTGGGTGGGGCGGGTCGGGCAGCCTGGGTGGTGGGCGGCGCTGCAGCAGGTGACGGGGCCGCCAGTGAGAGCGGCGGGGCCGCAGGTGAGAGCGGCGGGGCCGCAGGTGAGAGCGGCGGGGCCGCCGACGAGAGCGGCGGGGCCGCAGGTGAAAGCGGCGGGGCCGCAGGTGAGAGCGGTGGGGCCGCAGATGAGAGTGGCGGGGCCGCAGTCGAGGGCGGCGGGGCTGCAGCAGAGGGCAGCAGGGCCGCAGAGAAGGGCGGCGGGGCCGCAGTTGAGGGCGGCGGGGCCGCAGCAGTTGAGGGCGGCGGGGCCGCAGTTGAGGGCGGCGGGGCCGCAGTTGAGGGCGGCGGGGCCGCAGTTGAGGGTGGCGGGCCGCAGGTGAGGGCGGCGGGGCCGTATAACGGGACGGCGGGGCCGTGAGAAGGGCGGCGGCGGGCCGCTTGTGAAAGGGCGGCGCGACGCGGCCGTTAGGGCTGCGCGACGCGACCGTAAGGGCGGCGCGACGGGCTGCTAAGGGCGACGCGACGGGCCGCTAAGGTGACGCGACGGGGCCGCTAAGAAGGGCGCGACCCTAGGCGCGCTTCGGGTAGGGGCAGGACGTTCCCCGGGCAAAAAAAAAAAAAAGGATCGGTGGGCCCTATGAACAGTTCCCACGAGAGAACTTGCTCGATACCATGAGAAAGTGAGAACGAGAATAAATCAACTATGAATGAAGTGAGTACAAGTACTAACCCTAATTGGGTTGTACCCCATATGGGCTACCCCACTACTGCCTACACAAAAGCATAAGCTATAATGTTCTGACAGGTGTGCCAACCCTGCAGCAAGTCGGCTGCACAGCGTTGTGTTGTGCCAACACATTACAGTGGCATGGTCATCGCACTCCCATTCGGCCTACAAGCCTGCTCAGCTTCTGGAATTTTGTGAGGAGGTTTTTCAACATGTGTTCTTCAAACCCTCAAAGTTTCAGAGTTTTTGAAGCAGTTACCAAGGCATGACAACATTTTATGTTTCAAGACTTATGGCATCCCGGAAGTGTGTGTTACTCATTTTTGGTAACACCCGAGTTCACCATTTCGGCTGCTGACTTGTCTACCGAGATTTGATTGGTCTGCAATTCGGTCTGGCAGTCCTTTTCCGCGCTGTGCAGTTGGTCACCAAGTTTCAGAACGATGCAACATCTGAGCATTGCGTGACAGCTGCCGAAATTCACTGTTCCGTAGTTATGGTGCACTGTTGGCAGCATTTCCCTTGCCACCCTTTCATTGTTGTCATGCCAATGGTGCAGAGACAGAGAATGAGACAAGAAGTACAGTTGGTCAATTTGGACTCTACAACCCTCCTTTTGAGAAGTGTGGTCTTCCTGGAAGCAGCTTGCAAGAGGGTGCAAGTGGGAAGACAAGCTGACTCATGTTGGCTTGACTCACTATTGGTAACCTTTAGTACAGCTCTGAACATCCAAGTGTGGTTGGCTTTGCTGACCTAGCTAGGAGGTTTCCCATTCTTCTCTAGCCTTTCTCCCCTAGGACTCAACCTTCTCTGAGTTCCCAGGATGACCCAACTCCTTATGAGTCCCCTAGGCTATGTTGTACTCACCTCTTCCTTGCATCAATGAAACTACACGTTTTTCAGCCGAGCTTCCGTTTTCGTTCACTGCGTAGTGCACACACCTCTGATAATAGCAAGTAATATACCGTTGGAAAGCAGGCACCTAAGGCTAACCGCTGTCCAAGTTTCAGCCTCGTATGAGCTATGAGCTGATCGTGACGGCGTTTTGAACAGAGGCGGTTTGAAGACGTCAGGGGGTTTCATGGGCATCCGCGACCTCTAAGTGGACTGCAGACTATAACACGTTGCACCCGCAGGACAACGGTGCACCTGCTTCGCAGGTGCGTGCAGCTGGTTGGTGCTCCACACCTTGTCACGAGCACAACGCAGATGCCTGGCAGACTCCACGCCAGCGACTGCGCCCACCAGCCACGTCGACCTAAAGATACCACCCCCGAGGTCGGCCTCGCTGACTCCACACCGGCGACACTCGTGCACTCGCCTGGGTATCCCGGTCGACCGGGCAACCACGCCCGGTCAACCAGCGCAGTCCGTAGCCGGCCACCAATGCCCGGCGTCCCCAGTCCGGCGTCCAGGCGCCCAGGACGCCCTCCGAACCCCCAGGTCGGCGTCCAGATCCCCAGGACGCCGTGCAGACCTCCAGAGCGGCGTCCAGCCTCCCAGGACGCCGACCAGACGCCCAGATAAGCGTCCGGATCCCCAGGACGCCCAGATCGGCGTCCAAGCCCCCAGGACACCGTGCAGACGCCCAGGGCGGCGTCCCAGGCTACTAGGACGCCATGCAGACGCCTAGGTTGGCGTCTGGCCTTCCACGACGCCGTGCAGGCGCCCACGACATCGACCAGGCGCCCGGGTAGTCGTGGCGACACCCAGCTCGGCGTCCTGCTTCGCAGGACGCCGTCAAGGCGTCCAAGACGCCAACCACGCGTCCAGGACGGCGTCCTCCTGCTCGGCGCCCTCCAGCCAAGCGCCCTCCAGCTTGGCGCCCTTGCAGTGGCCCCCGTGACCACTGCTGCAGGTCGGCTGCAACCCCCGAACATCCGACCACGAGGTCGGCTCCGCCCAAGCGAGGACGGGGCCACACAACACTCCCGTTGACATGCATGTCCGGCTTGCGAACGCTACTACCTTCTCCACCCCCTCCTCCATCTGGCTCAACACTGCCCCCATCCCTATGCTGCTCCAGTCAGTGTAGAGGACGAAGGGCGCCTTCCCGTCCGGCAGCTTCAACACTGCCCCTTGTTTCACAGCTTCCATCAGCCCCTTCGGAGCTATCTCCTGTTTCTCTCCCCACTCCCACTTATGATTCCCCTTAAGCAAGCAGTTGAGCGGGGCTGCCTTCCTACTGAAGTCCGCGATGAACTTCCTGTAGTAGTTCAGGAAGCCTAAGAGCGCCCTCAGCCCACTCCGGTCCTTTGGCCTGCTCACCATGTCCAAGACTTCCACCTTTGCTTTCTGGATGCTCAACCTTCCCCCCGCCACCTCAGATCCCAGGTACGCGACGCTGCCCCCTTGAGTCCCCACAACACCGCGTCCATTACCTGTTGAAAAACCGCTGACGCATTTCTCAGCCCAAACGGCATGTAATTCCACTCGTAAAGGCCATCTGGGCCATGAAATGCTGTCTTCTTCTTGTCTTCTTCTTCTATGGGAATCTGATTAAAGCCATGGCGCAGGTCTTGTTAGAGACTAAGGATCGAGTCTGTGAAGATTAGGAGCCTAAATTTCTCAAAATCGTTGGCTTGAAATTCTGGACAGAAACCGCGACTTCACAAGAAACGTTGTCGACGAAAAGTGCACAGTTAGAATCGTCTCAAACTCGAGTATGTTATAGCCCTTGTTCGTGGCTATCATTCCCAATTTGAATCGTATCGAAAGGTGGAGTAAACCTCGAGTTATGCTTTACGGCGCACCAGGGGGTATGCTGCCACATAGAAATTAAATTCACTCACAATAGTTTCACAAGTTCACAAGAGTTACACACAAGAGAGTTAGAGTAGCACTAAACCAGGTAGGAGGAAAGAGGAGGACGAGAGGGAAGGTCCCAAGGAGTCCCCAACCAAAGAAAACTCCATGCCACACAATTCCCTTCCCCATAGGCAACCCAACTTTGACCTTTGTCACTATCCCAACCTCCACAATCCACCTCAACCCAACTTGGCCACACTTGCCAACCTGGTTTGGTTTCTCCCAACCAATTGGCAGCAACTACAGTAGTAGTGACGAATTTCCCAACCCCCAAAAGTCTGTACCCCATATTGAGTCAACCCCACAACTCTCCATGGTCACCACAACCAAATATCAAAAGCATACGAACTCCAACGTTCGTAACTTTCTTGTTCGTGCTCCAATTGAAGTGATTCTTGGTTCGTCGGAAAGCTCTTGAGCAGTGGAGTCACTTTAGATATCTGCTCAAGCCAAATAACATTCACACACACTCAGAAAATCCAAACCGCACAAAACACAAATTCTTGCACACACTCACAACACGCATGCAACGCACGAACATATGATGGGAGGCAGACAGACGTGAATGCGAATGGTAGCATCACTCAACAGGTCTAACGTCGAGAACACTCTGCTTCCGTGCAGCTGGTCGAAGATTTCTTCCGCAATTGGCATTGGGTACCTGTCCGTCACAGTCACCTTGTTCAACCCCCTGTAGTCGCCGCACATCATACGAGATAGGATTGCCCCAGTAAGGTCTGTCCTCGCCGCTACCACAGTCGCCGCTGCATAGTCCGAGCTCGAGCGGCGGATCAGTCCTATGTTCAGCAGCTCCTCGCACTTCTCTGTTGCACATCGCCATGTCTTGCGGACTCATCCGCCTGCGCCTTTGATACACGGGGACTTTGCTAAGCAGCGGCAGGCGCATGGTACTGGTGACACATCTGCCGAGCTCCTTCAAGGTATGCGCAAAGGCTGCTGCATGCTGCCTCAATATTGCTTCGAGCCTGATCGCCATTCCTTCCTCCATCACTGCTCCTATGTTCTATTCCGTTCCCTTCCCCTATTGCCCAGGTGCTGCTTTGGCCTCCTCTTCGTCCCCTGTGGCCCTTGTCTCTGCCCACGGCCTTCCCCTTTCCTTATCTTCTTCTGTAGCCTCCTGTTCCCCTTGCTCTCCTTCTGCCCTATACGCCTCTGCTACCTTCGCCCTCTCCCGTCTTGCTGCTGGCAGCGCCATGTAAGCCCTACCAGGCCCTAGAAAGACTTCGTCTAGATCTGGCATCCACCAGTCCGATGGATCTTCCCCCTCTTCTGAATCCCAATCCATCGCAGGCTCCTCCCATTCTTCCTCTTCCTCTCCCTCGTCCGCATATCTTCCCGGTATTCCATCCCGATCACTAAGCCTCTCCATCCTCTGTTCCAGCGACACTCCTTTGCTTCTCATCTTCCTCGCCTCCTGCTCCAGGTGCGCTAGCCAAGCTCTTGCCTCCTCCCCTTTTATCTCCTCCTCCCTTGTCTTCGGCTCTGCCCTGTCAGCGTGATCCCTTCTGCGCTCCAACCGCTTCTTCGCCATGTGCCTATTCATGACGTCCACTAACCAGTGTAGCACGTTCAGGTCCATGGCATTCCCGAGAGCCTTCCTTCGCTGGCGCTCAATCACCTCAGCACTGCTGGTAGCTCCTGCTAGGAACCCCATGGCTAGCTCTCTCTCCAGGGTTGTCGGTTCCTCCCACACTCCCTTCAGCCTATCAAACACCATTCCTGGTCCCTCCTTGTCTCCCTCCATCCTGAACCCTCTAGCCCCTGCACATGTCACCAACGTAGGCCAGGCTTGCCTCGGTGCTCCCACCTTGTTGCACGGGAACTGCGTCTCATGATCCGGATGCCTCACCGGTGCCGCTATCCTCCCTGGCTCCAGAATATCCGCCACCAGCCTTGGCCGCGGCCTTTCCAACACGGACAACTCGTATTGCAGCGCCGCCTCTGTCACCACGTTTTGCCAGTATCGACGTGATCGGTGAGTCCCGCTCCCATTCTGAGCCGCATCCCATGCCACCCCTGCTCCCAACTCTCCCCGTATCTCTTCCTCCGCTTCCTTCACCGCATCTCTCTGGTCGTCCCTGGTGTCGACATTCTCCACTATGTAGACCACTTCTCCCTGCTTTCTCTTAATCAATTTCAGTATCCTGATCAACTCTCGGAACAGCCTGCTCCTCGGGTCCTCCATGCCCCTTTCCTTCCCGGTCCTCGACATTCCTTGACATTCCCACCCTGCAATCACTAAGTCTATGTGTCCCCAGTGAGCCAATGCGTCCTCCTTTACATCCCCCACTCTGTGGCAAACCCACTCAGCCCCCTTCTCCACCGCTCCTTCATACAGTTGCGAGGGGTACCTCTCCTCTCGCTTCTTCACGTGGTGCCATGTCATGCAAATCGCCGCGTCGTCATTCTCCACATATATGTATTTCTACACCCGCAGCCCTGCCTTTAGCACCGCAGCTAGTCCGGTACTGATTCCTCCGAATAGCTCTAGCAAGACAATTGGCTTCTAGAACACCCTTTCATCCAGGTACAACTCTCGCAGCCGCCCACTCTCTCCCCAATACTGCCGGTACCTGTCTCTCTTCCTCCTTTCTTCATCTATCTACTCCCAGCTCAGCACCCCCAACTCCTCCTCCACTGTTCTAACCTCTCCCTAGTAGGCTTCCCGGGGCTCTCTGTGTATGAATCTCACTGGAAGCTCCGCCAGCGGGCCGTCGTACTCCCAGTACGTTACTCGGTACATCAACCTTTCTTCCCACATGCATTTGGTTGCGCCGATGCTGTACAAGAACTCCACACCTAGCAGCAGATCATAGTCCTCCAAGGGAGAAATCCCACACTGCAACTTCGCTTAGCATTCCTCCGGACTACCCTGCCATATCATGATCTCCACCGTCCCCCTAGTCTTCGGCATCCACTTGGAGCCCCTCCTTTCCGCTGTCATCAATAGCAGCCCCTCTGCTATATGCCTTTCGAGCCGATCCAGCTGCAGCTGCTCAGCTAGCTTCCTGCCAATCAGCACAAGGTGAGCCCCTGTGTCAATTATAGCCTGCTTCATGGCGATGCAGCCTATCGTGATGTACCCCTTCTCTGCCGGCGCTTAAGGGTGTCAGTTGCTCCTCGCGGTGGTCGCTCCTTCTCTGCCGGCGCGGCTACCCATGCTGGTCTCCGACGATCCGCCACTCTCTCTCCTGTTTGCTCTACTTCGAACAGGCGTCTTCCTGTCTCCACCCGCTTCGCCACATCGTACGCATCCGTCAATTTCGCCTCGGACCCCAGGTCGAAGATTCGGACCTGCATGTCATGTTGCAGCTCATAATTCAGCCCGTTGAGGAACTTGCCTATGAGCCGCCCCTGATCGAAGCACCTCATGTCTTCCCCCAGCTCCACCAACCACCCATAATATGCCAGCAGCGATTCTCCCGATCTATGTCTGAACTCTCGGAATTCCACCACACGCTCCGGCATCTGCAGTGGGAATTGCTCTCGCAGCATCTCCAGGAATTTTGCCGTGGGATCTCGTTCGCCATGCCTCCCCCTGGAGGTCCACTCCAGCAGGTCCCTACGACAGATGCGGTAGTATGTCTCGGCTTCCCCTGACAGCGTATTCGCCAGTCCCCGGAAAAATTCGTCCGGCGCTAGCCTATTACGTTCCCACCTCGCTCGTTATTTTTCCAGCTGCATCCGATAGTTCTTCAGCGTTGGTCCCCTGCGGGCATCGCCTGAAAAACCTCTCTGGCCCTTCCACCTTTGGCAGCATTGTGTATCGCCACCTCGACGCCGTCACTTCCTCCTCAGATCCCTGCCACAAGGCGCTCCAATGAAACTGATTATCGTGCTTCCTCCCTATTTCTCCTACTTCAACTCCTCCTTAGGACACGGGCCGCGCTTCGTCGTCCTTTGTCGCTTCCCCGCCTGTTCCACGCACCGGTTCAAGACCTCCCGCTGAGCCCGTGGCTCCAGCGTATGGCTCAGCCGGCCTCTCCTCTCGTTCTAGCGCGCCTTGTCAGTGCCCTGCTCCCGACCGATACGCTGTCCTCCGTCCATTCTTTTTCGACAGCGCAATCCAACCCTGATCTTGTAGGCATCCGCGGACTGATTGCTTGTATGTTATGAGCTCGCTGCTCCGTCACATAATCTCCCTACCTTCTATCCTACTCCGATTATGCTTGTCATATCTCCTATGACGCTACTACTTGCTCGTGTTTCTCAGGCAAGCATTCGTAATACAAGGAAACATACAAGTAATGCAGATTGTGACCAAGATTCCACCTATTCTACCAGCACTCCCTCCGCCATCTCCCTACTCCAAGCCTACGCAATAGGGGCTAAGAGCCTCTACGAGCAAACTTGCAGCCATGCTACTCATGTCCCACTCTCCCTACTCTGGCTACTTTGCCTCCAGCTACCCTTCATTCAGATACAGCTGACTCCTTGGTTCAATCCTGCACACACGTAAAAGCAAACAAGAATGCATTCGAGCACCCATCCATTACTGGCAGTGTAACTCCACTTCCGCTGCCGCTGCCTTGCCCTTCACTGCTTACTCTGCCACCATCCTCTTTGCTTACGTAAGTACCGCCCCCACCCCTTCATGTCACATGCAACCTCCAACCCTCAGGCTCGGCAAGCGCCATTCATCCCACCCTTGCCTCTCAGCTCGTGAAACGTCACCCGTCTCTTCGGCTCCCGTCCTCGCATGTCGCGGCTTCTCTATATGCATTATGTACACTTATTTACATCCTACCTTACGCCATCCTCTCACCCTTCACGTTCACGTAAATGTGACACCTCGCCCACACTGCGTTGGACGGGAGAGGTTGGCGATGCGTCGGTGTTCCGGGTCTGGGGTTCTCGTGCGCTTGTCCGCGATACGTCCGCAGACAAGCTCTCCTCCCGCACCATTCCCTGTGTCTTCCTCGGCTTCCCCCCTGACGCGCCTGGCTTGTCAAAATAGTTAGAAGCTTAAGAGCCTAGGCCAAAATGGGTGTCGAGGAGTTTTGTGCAAGGAAAAAAGTGGTTCACTAATGAGCAAACATACAAGATATAGTGCAAGGGACAAGGGAATGAGGTGCACCACCAATGTAACACTACACTAACCACTGCTACAAGCAGTTTATATAAGAAATATATTTCAACACACCCCCTAAACTGCTTGCAGCAGGAAGCTAATGCAGAGACAACCTTGCAGGGGTACACCAAGCGCAGCAGGAGAGGGCAAGTGAGGAGGAGGAGGGACAGTGAGAGGAGTGGAGATGGGAGGCGACGGGTGAAGCCGCAGACACACGGGCAACATGAACGGCGCGCACGGTGGCTACCGGAGCACTCAACCTCCGGACTACAGGAGTAACAGGCTCCGCGCTAAGACGAGCAGCAGGAGCAACTGACCCACGGGCGACTGGCGCAGCAGGCTCGCTGGGCTACCAGAGCACTCAACCCCCGGACTACTAGCGCTGCTGGCAACACGACGGCGACCTACGCTCAACCTCCCCTAACAGTCCCACACCCCCTTCTCACACACCCCCTTGCTAGCGCCACTCCCCAACCTCACCCACTCCATCCCCCCCCCTCAGCGGCAGCTGTAGCAGTGGGAGAGAGAGGAGTAGGAGGGGCAGCTGGTCACGCATTCCCACCACCCCCATACCCCCCTTTACCCCCGCCACCCTCATACCCTCCACACGACTGCACGCACAGCAGGAAATCGAAGGAGGAGGGGGGAAAGCGGGCGGCGTCGCGACGTGCAGGGTGCGGGCGGGCAGTGGGGCGCCCGCAACGGGCAGGGCGCGGGCGGTAGGTGGGTCCAGGAGGGGCGGCGCGCGGGTCCAGCGGGGGCAGCGCGCTGGTCCAGCAGGGGCGGCGCGTGGGTCCCGCGGGGCAGCGCGCGAGCCCCGCAGGTCGTTGCGCAGGTCCAGCGGGGGCGACGTGCGGGTCCCGCATGGCGTTGCGCGGGTCCAGCGGGGCAGCGCGCGAGCCCCGCAGGGCGTCGCGTGGGTCCAGCGGGGGCGACGCGCGGGTCCCGCGGGGGAGCGCGCGGGTCCTGCAGGGCGGGGCGCCGAGCAGAAAACCGCCGCGCGCGCCGTGAGCGCGCGGCAAGCAGAAAACGCCTCGAGCCCGGGACACACGATATGCAGGACAGTCAAGCAGCGGAAGCATGGGCCCACAAGCCAGGATCTAACAAGCTCTGATAAAATGTCAAAATAGTTAGAAGCTTAAGAACTAGGTTTAGGGCCTAGGCTTAGGAGCCTAGGCCAAAACGGGTGTCGAGGAGTTTTGTGCAAGGAAAAAAGTGGTTCACTAATGAGCAAACATACAAGATATAGTGCAGGGGACAAGGGAATGAGGTGCACCACCAATGTAACACTACACTAACCACTGCTACAAGCAGTTTATATAAGAAATATGTTTCAACATGGCTGGCAGTTTTACCACCCCACCTCGCACTGTGTTCTGTCCTCTCAGGACGTCACTTTTGACGAGTCGGTTCCCTTTTACCGTCTCTTCCCCTACCGCACTGCCCCTCTCCCTCCCCCGCCGCTCTTCCTTGCTCCTGGTCCCCCTCCGGTAGACCCCCTCCCCCCTCAGGATCCTGCTCCTTCAGGTGTGTCTCAGGTAGACCCACTCCCCTTGGCTGAACCTGTAGAGGTCACTAGCGACTCAGGTGCTACTGCGGGTGGTGCTACTCGGAGTGTTGCGTCCGGGGGTGCTGAGCCTGTGCGTGAGGAGCGGGAGGGTGTGGAGCCTGGGGGTGCTGAGGCTGGGGGTGCGGAGCCTGGGGGTGCTGAGCCTGCGAGTGCGGAGCCTGGGGGTGCTGAGTCTGGGGGTGCTAAGTCTGCTGGCGGTCTTCCGGGTCCCTTGTCACGACGGGGGCCTCTCTCACCACAGCTGCTGAGAGAGTGGCTTGCGTGGCGCGCCAGCTTGAAGAGTCGTGCTGATGGAGCTGGAGGTACTGCTGCTGGAGGTACTGCTGCTCGAGGTACTGCGCTGGAGTTGCTGGAGCTGCTAGCCATGTAGGCGCTGGGAGTGCTAGTGTTTCTGGTTCTGGAGGTGCTCGTACTGGAGGTACAGGAGCTGCCAGGACTGGTGGTGCTACCGGAGCTAGAGGTGCTGGTGCTGCTAACACTGACAGTCCCGGAGGTGCTCGTACTGGAGGTACTCGAGCTGCTGGGGCCGGCGGTGTTGGAGGCCCTAGAGCTAGAGACCCTGGTGCTGGAGCTGGGGGTGCTGGAGCTGGAGACCCTGGAGCTGGAGGTGTTGTTTCTAAGGGTGCTGCTGCTGGAGGCACTAGAGCTGGAGGCCCTGGAGCTGGAGCTAGAGACCCTGGAGTTGGAGACCCTGGGGCTGGAGGTGCCGGTCCTGGGGGTGCTGGTGCTGGAGGCTCTGGAACTGGAGGCCGTGGAGCTGGAGCTGGAGACCTTGGGGCTGGAGGTGTCGATTCTGGAGGTGCTGGAGCGGGAAGTTCAGGAGCTGCTGAGACATGTGCTGGAGACACCGTGCAACAACGACCGTTTTTCGCTCCACCGTTGCCATCGTCTCTCCCACCACCTGACTCGGTGCTTTGCCAGGTTCTTAGTCTTCCGTCTTCTACTGGCCTTGCTCCTCCCTTCCTGTGTTCGCCGCCTGACCAGTCCCAGCCACAGTTACAGCCGGACTCTCCACTTCCTGCTCCTTCCCCATACACTGCGCAGTCAGACTCTCTTACTGAGCGTCAAGTCCCAGAGTCTCGTCCGGCCTCACCTGTTCGCGTTGCTCGCACTGGTCGTCAAGTTCCTCGACCGAGTCCTCCTCCTGTCCCTGGCATGCACACTATGGCACTTCGTCCTTCCTCTGTTCCACAGCGTGTCCCTTTGCTATCCCCTCCTGCGTCTTCTCTTCCTATCAATGCGGACACTGAGTCTGACTTAGCTCGTGCTGCCAGCCCTACATTCACCCGTCTCCTAGCCACTGTTGTCACTGACCCTTCCTTTGAGTCTGCTGCTGTGTCTGCCTTAGTTGCTGAGCTTGTCGACTTTGCTGCTCGCTGTCATCTAGACTACACCACTAGTCTTGTTGCTGAGTCTGAGTTTGTCTGTCCTCCGTCCGTCGGGGTGAGTGTGCTCTTAGCACGGACGTCCTTGAGGACAGGCAGGAGGACTTTGAGTGTCTTGCAGCTGCTGTACCTCATGTCGTATCCATGCTGCATGCACCTGAGGGAGACGTGGATGCTCTAGACATCCCGACCCCGCGCTCTTACGCAGAGGCGATTACGGATCCCTACTCCTCTCAGTGGCACACAGCCATGGATGCAGAGATGGCATCCTGGAAGTCCACAGGCACTTACGTCGATGCAGTTCCCCCTCCTGGGGCGAACATAGTGGATGGCATGTGGATTTTCAGGGTGAAGCAGTCGCCGGGTTCTCCGCCTGTCTTCAAGGCTCGTTACGTCGCCCAAGGCTTCAGTCAGCGTCAGGGAGTTGACTACTTCCAGACCTTCTCCCCGACCATAAAGATGACCACTCTTCGGGTGCTGCTGCACGTTGCCGCTCAGCGTAACTACGAGCTTCACTCTCTTGGCTTTAGCACAGCGTTCTTACTGGGCAGCCTGCACGAGGAGATCTGGCTGCGCCGTCCTCGTGGTTTCACTGGGTCGTTTCCTGAGGGTACCCAGTGGAGCCTTCGACGGCAAGTCTACAGTCCCCGCTAGGCGCCTCGTGAGTGGCACGACACACCACACTTGCAGCTCTTGGGTTTGCTCCTTCGACTGCAGACCCGTCGATGTTTCTCCGCACCGACGCGTCGCTGCCGCCGTTCTACATCCTCGTGTACGTCGACGACTTGGTCTTTTCCACTACTGACACTGAGGGACTGGCCCTTGTGAAGTCAGAGTTGCAAAAGAGACACACCTGCACTGACCTGGGTGAACTGCGCAGCTATCTTGGCTTGCAGATCACCCGGGACATAGCACGGTGCACCATCACCCTGACTCAGTCACACATGGTGCACCAGGTCCTTCAGCACTTCAGCTTCCAGTTCTCCTCGCCACAGTCCACTCCTCTGGCTACAGGTCACTCGCTCTCAGCTCTGCCTTGGGATGAGCCTGTTGAGCCGAGTGGCCCATATCCACAGCTTGTGGGCTGCCTCATGTACCTGATGACCTGCACTCGACCTGACCTTGCATACCCTCTTAGCATCCTGGCTCGCTACGTTGCGCCCAGTAGACACCAGCAAGAGCACTGGGAGGCTGCTAAGAGGGCGTTGCGCTACTTGTGCAGTACGTCAGGCATGGGGCTCGTGCTTGGAGGACGGTGTCAACTGTTGAACATTGTTAGAGTAGGCTGTAGTGAGTAGCACTGTAGAGATTGCAACACTTTCTAGGTTTGCTATATATATCATTCACTTTCCAAGTTGACTCATTCCGTTGTGTTCCTACTTTAAGATGGTATCAGTTAGGCTCGTTTCCTAGCCAAGCCTAGCTCGTGTTTGTGCCCTCCGCGCTCTCGCACCCTCCGCACCCTTAGCGCCCTCCGCGCCCTCCGCGACCTCCGCGCCCTAGATCCTTCCGCGCCCTCCACGCTCTCGCGCCCTCCGCGCCCTTAACGCCATCGCGCCCTTAGTGCCCTAGCGGCCTCCGCGCCATAGATCCCTCCGCGCCCTCCGCGCTCTCGCGCCTTCCGTGCCCTTAACGCCATCGCGCCCTTAGCGCCCTAGCGGCCTTCGCGCCCTAGCACCCTCCTTGCCCAACCTGCTCCTTAGCCCCAACCCGCGCCCTAGCCCGTCGCCCAAGCCCGCGCCCTGGCCCGTCGCCCCAGCCCACGCCCTAGCCCGTCACCCCAGCCCCCGCCCTAGCCCGTCGCCCCAGCCCCCGCCCTGGCCCGTCGTCCCAGCCCCCGCCCTGGCCCGTCGCCCCAGCCCGCGCCCTAGCGCACCGCGCGGGTAGGCCGCCCCGCGGATGGCGTGCCCCGCGGGTAGCGCGCCCCGCAGGAAGCGCGCCCCGCGGGTAGCGCGCCCTGCGGGTAGCGCGCCCCGCAGGCAGCACACCTTGCATGCGCGCGCCTCGGAGCGCTTTAGCGCCTAAAAAAACAACAAAAAGGGGTCTATGGTGGGGGCCTGCAACTGTCGCCTACGTTCCTGCTTGCCGGACGACCTGCACGATTGCCTACATCCCGCAGCCGTCAGTACTGCAGCCCCTAATACCGCACGTACTTTCCATTGCCAATGGCTCTACTAGCGGAAGCCAACAGCCGCACCTACAGTCTCTAGCTCCAGCCGTTCTAGATCTAGCCGTTTTAGCTCGAGCCGTTCTAGCTCCAGCCACTCTAGCTCTGATCGTTCTCGCTCCTAGCTTGCCGCTCCTGCACCCCGCTAGCCTTTCTCATGGAATCCACTAGGGTTCTCCATCAGCAGGGACAGCAGTAGCGGTCGTTTCAGCAGTGGCGCCCACAGCAACAGTGGCACCCACAGCAGCGGTGGCGCCCTCAGCAGCAGCTCTGCCCTCAGCAGCCGTGGGGGCCTGGTGGTTCAGGTAGCGTTGGCTGCAGCAGCGGCCCAGCCAGTTGGGGGACTCGTCGCGGTGGCCGGGACGTCGGCCCCGCCAGTACCGGATCCTGACCGGCCCTGGTGCTGGCACTACCTGCTGGCGTCCTGACCACTCTGCGCCGCGCTGCTACAGCCGCCTCGACAATTTTCTACCGTGAGCGTTTTGGGTCTGAGTCGGCTCCCCCGATCTGGCCAGGTCTGGTTTGTAGATGGTTCCCTGTGTTTGATATGTCTATGGATGTTGTTTATTCTGTCACATATATATCTCTTGGCTTGCGTGTACCTAGCTTAGGACCTTTGCCGGTTGCTAGTGTAGGTACATGTGCTTTTAGTGTAGGTGCTTGTGTAGTCACTAGCCCAGCCGTAACGACTGCTGTAGCGTCGCTCTCCTTCACGCTGGACTCCGGCGCATCTCAGTGTTTCTTCCGCGACCACATCACTGCCACACCTCTTCAACCGCATCTCCAGTCACAGTTGCCCTGGCTGATCCTACTTCAGAACCAGCAGTTGCTCGCAGCTCGACCACTCTCCCGTGCCTAGCTGTCCCCTCTGGTTTCCTCACTAGTCTCTACATCCCCTCGTTTTTTCGGAAATTGGTGGGTGTTGGATACCTTAAGGACCGGGGGATCACAGTCACTTTTCCTGCGCACGGGAGGAGTGCGATCCGTACCGACTCTTCCACCGGGGCAGTTCTTGCCACGTTCACCAGAGAGCTGCACTCAGGTCTCTTCATCCTGCACACTCGGCCCCCGCAGGTAGCTGCATCTGGTCAGGTTGCTTTGTCCCCCCCGGCAGCAGAGTCCATTCAGGTTACTGTGTCCACACAGGTTGCTGTGTCCGGCTAGGTTACTGTGTCTCCTCTGGTTGTCGCGTCTGGTCAGGTTGCTGTGTCTTGCTCCTGGCGGTCTTTCAGCCACCGGACAGTCTTGTGGAACCACCTTCTTGGCCACCCATTGATCCCCCGCCTCCACAATATGGCGAGTCACCGTCTTGTCACAGTTCTCCCTAGAGTCTTCACGTCGCTCCCTCCCTCGCCTGCACCGCCGTGCACTCCTTGTGTCGCCGGTCGTCTTCGTGCCACTTCGCACTCCTCCTCCCTTCGTCCGACCAGTGCTCCCTTCCAGACACTCCACTTGGATATCTGGGGCCCTGCACCTACGCAGGGACCTGAGAGGGAGCGCTACTTTCTGGTGGTCCTCGACAACTTCTCCAGGTACACCACGATGTTTCCTTTCGCGAAGAATTCCGATGTGACTTCTACGCTGATTCGGTGGCTTCTAGCCACTGAGGGCACTCGTGGCCGTCGTGTCTCCTGTCTCCACTCTGACTGTGGGGGTGAGTTTCGCTCAGGCATTCTTACAGGATTCTGCGGCGAGCAGGGCATCGTACAGTCCTAGACGCTGCCGGAGAACCCATAGTAGAATGGGGTTGATGAGCGCCGCATTGGCTTGGTCATGGACATCGACCACACGTCCATGATTCATGCCCATGCGCCCCATTTTCTGTGGCCCTTTTCAGTTCGCTACGCCGCTCACCAGCTGAACCTCCAGCCGCGCGTCTCGTGGCCAGAGGCTTCACTGACCTGTCTTTGGAACGGGTCCCCTGGTGTTGTGTCAGCCTTTCGTGTCTGGGGCTGCCTTGCGCTTGTCCACGACACCTCTGCGGACAAGCTCTCGGCTCGCGCCGTCCCCTGGTTTCCGGGTAGCCTCAGCCGACTGGTCCTTTTACCACCCGCCTCTCCACCACTTCCTAGACTCCTGTGACGTCCGGTTCGTCGAGTCAGTGTCCTACTACACCCCGTACCCCTGTCAAGGTCTCGCGGTTCCCCCTCCCCCACTTTTCCTCGCACCCTCTCTTCCCCATGCTCCCGCTCCTCCGGTATCCCCAGCCCCCCCTGGTCCTGCCCCATCAGGTGTGTCTCACGCTACCCCTCTACCCTCGGTCGCGCGTCAGGTAGCGTCTCCCTCCCTGCACTCCTCCTCACAGTCCCCTCAGCAGCCTTTGGCACTTCTGCGACAGGTTATTGTAGACTCAGGTGGTGTTGGAGCTGGAGGTGCAGCCACTAGCGGTACTCGGTCTGGGGGTGCTCGTTCGAGGGGTGCTGGAGTTGGAGGTGCTGGCGCAGGTGGTGCTAGCTCTGGGGGTACTGGAGCTGGAGATCCTGGCACTAGAGGTGCTAGTTCAGGGGGTGCTGGAGCTGGAGGTGCTGGCACTGGAGGTGCTTGCTCTGGGGGTGCTAGGGTTGGAGATCCTAGCACTGGGGGTGCTAGGACAGGGGGCGCTGGAGCTGGGGACCCTGGCCCTGGTGGTACCCCTCTGGGGACACTGGTATTGGGGGTGCTAGTTCTGAGGAGATTGGAGCTGGGCCCACTCTGTCTGCGGAGAGCACTCCGCCTCCCCACCGCCACGACACGCGTTATCAGGCGGCCTGCCGGCGTGCGCGCGAGGAGCAGGAGCAGTTGGAGCGGGGGCGGCAGGAGCTGCGGCAGTTGGACCTGCTGGAGCAGCAACAGCAGCAGCCACGGCATCAGCAGCAGCAGCAGCCGCGGCATCAGCAGCAGCAGCAGCAGCAGAAGCGGCGGCAGCAGCAGCAGCAGCCACCGCAACCCATGGTCACACCAGTGAGTGGCCTTCGGGCCCTTGGTCTTCCCTCCCCTCCTCCTGACCACTCGCAGTCACTGCCTGCTTACGGTCCTACGTTTCCTCCTCCGGACTCGTCTCCGGCTGTTTTCCCTCCTCCACAATCATCGTCACCTCCTTCTTTTGTCCCACACGACTGGACCGCTCGTTGTCCCCCGCGTGCTCGTCCTTCGTCTCCTCTTGCTGACCTCCGCACCGCCTTGTTTCGTTCCAGTCCTAGTGCTCCTCCTGTGTCCGTTCTCCCCTCACCTCCTGGGTCGGCTCTTACAGCCTCTCTCTCTACCCCTATCACTAACTAGTACCATACGTTGCGTCATGTTCTCTTGCGTGTTCTCGCCTCTCTTGTCACAGACTCTCGTGCCTCGTCGTCGGCTATCTCCGCCCTCACTACCGCTGTCACTGCCTTTGTGTCCACCCGCTACCTTGACTTTGCCACCCATGTCGTAGCTGCCCCGCCTGCCCGTCCAGAGTCCGCCGGGGGTGGGTTTGCCCTTGGCTATTTGAGGACAGGCCGTTTGAGTTGGAGTTCTTGGCAGCCGCTTCCCCCTCTCTCTGTGCCATGCTGCTTTCCCCTGAGGGAGACCGCGACACTCTTGACATAACGACTCCTCGCACATTTCGTGAGGCAGTGTTAGGGGAGTGGGCCTCTTAGTGGAAAGCGGCCATGGACTCAGAGTTGGCGTCTTGGAGATCCACAGGCACCTACGTCGACGATGTTCCCCCTCCCGGGGTGAATGTTGTCGATGGCATGTGGCTCTTCAAGGTGAAGCGGCCGCCCCGATCACCGCCTGTGTTCAAGGCGTGCTACGTGGCTAGGGGTTTCAGTCAGTGTGAGGGAGCTGACTTCTTTCAGACCTTCACCTCGACCCCAGAACGAATAATATATTGGCCTGAGAGGAAATATGTAATATTTTATTGGACCTGAACGAATTATTATGCCATCATCCTTCTTGTAATCAGTCATTATGGACTTTATTTTCTTCACTATTTCTTATAATTGTATGGGGGTGACGTATTGACTTTTAACGCCTCGGTACATTCATGAATTCGAATCCATAAAATTATCCCTTTCCATATTTTTTTCTACGTAATCTAATTTTTTAGGCGTAGCCCTCAAAATTAAGTATACTTTGCTTAAGCCTATTTTAGAATCGATAGAAAACGAAAACTTTATGCAACAACTCTTCTTAACGTGTCAGGGGTTCGAATCCCCCTGCCTTCATTTGAAGGCATAACCCCATCAGCAAGAAGATTACTACTCTTCGGGTGTTATTGCAAGTAGTAGCATAGCGAGACTACGAGCTGCACTCCCTCGACTTCTCCACTGCGTTACTCTAGGGGCGCCTACACGAGGAGATCTGGCTGCGCCGTCCTCCCGGCTTCACTGACACCTTCCCACCTGGGACTCAGTGGAGCCTGAGGCGACCAGTCTACGGTCTCCGCCAGTCGCCCCGTGAGTGGCACGACACTCTTCGCTCCACGCTTCGTGACCTTGGGCTCCGCCCTTCCTCTGCCGACCCGTTGTTGTTTGTTCGCGCTAGTTTCACGCCTTTCTTTATTTGTGTTTACATCGACGACTTAGTCTTTGCTACAGCAGAGAGGCCAGCTCTGGCTGAGGTGAAATCCGAACTGCATAAGAGATACACGTGCACTGGCCTCGGTGAAGTGTAGCGCTACCTTGGCCTGCAGATCACGTGGGACAGAGCCGCTCGCACCATCACACTGACTCTGTCACACATGGTGCAGCAGGTCCTTCGGCGGTTCAGGTTTCAGTTCTCCACCACACAACCCACTCCTCTTGCTGTTGACCACCGTCTCACTGGCCCTTTTCCCGACGAGCCCTTTGATTCTAGTGGTCCCTACGCAGAGCTTGTGGGCTGCCTCATGTACCTGATGACTTGTACTCTGCCGGACCTCGCCTTTCCCCTCAGTGTCCTCTCTCGCTTTGTTGCGACTAAGAGACACCGTCTTGTTCACTGGACAGCTTATATGAAGGTGGCGAAGTACTTGGCGACTGTATCAGGCATGGGGCTTGTGCTTGGAGGGACACAGCCAGTTGTGTTGACCGGTCACTGTGACTCTTCCTACGCAGACGATGTGGAGACTCGGTATTCGACTCAGGGTTATTGCTTCAGTCTAGGCGCTGGTGCTGTGTCGTTGAGGTCTACGCGGTCGTCGTCTGTGGCTTCATCCAGCGCAGAGGCAGAGATCTACGCTGGTGCCATGGCAGTACAAGAGCTTCGATGGTTGACCTTCTTGCTCACTGACCTTGGTGAGCGGCCTCGCTCTGCACCGACCTTGTACGCTGACAACAAGGCCATGATCCTCCTGTGTCGAGAGCCTCGACTGGAGAGCAGAGTAAAGCACATTGACGTGAGATACTTCCTCCTGCGAGAGTTGCAGCGACGCGGTGAGGCACGCTTGGACTTTGTGGCCTCAAAGGCCAACACTGCCGACGTCTTCACCAAGGCCTTCGCGCCTGGTGACCACCACAAGCTTTGTGTACAGTTGGGGCTTGTTGAGGTAGGCCCTCGGTTGCTATAGACTTGCTATTTGCTCTGCTTGTTGTTGTGCATTATTATATATATTATAGTGAACTCTTGAACTGGCCGTGTGGCCGCTTGCTTGCGCTCAGAATTTGTGTGGTGTCCTTGAGATCCACCCTGAGCTTGCTTTACTTCTTGCACTGACTGGTCTTGTGACCGTTTGTTCACCCTGGTTGCTTTGATGCCCCTCACTTAGCCTATGGGGGTGTGTCAAATGTTGAACATTGTTATAATAGGCTGTAGTGAGTAGCACTGTTGAGAGTACAACACTTTCCACGTTTGCTATTTGTATCATTCACTTTCCTAGTTGACTCATTCCGTTGTGTTCCTACTTTGAGAGACGGGGTCCAGTTGTCCTCACCGGTCACGCAGACGCTTCTTGGGTTGACGACCTGGCTACTCAGCGGTCGTCACAGGGTTACACTTTCAGCCTTGGTTCCGGCTCTGTTTTGTGGCGGTCTACCATCTCTTCTTCTGTTCTCAGTTTCAGTTGTGAGGCTGAGATCTACGCTGGGGCCATGGCTGCACAGGAGTTACGCTGGCTCACTTACCTGCTGACCAACCTAGGAGAGCGGCCTCGTTCTCCTCTAGTTCTGTACGTCGACAACAAGGCCATGATTTCCTTGTGTCAGGACCACAGACTAGAGCACAGAACGAAGCACATCGCTCTGCATTACTTCCTAGCTCGAAAGTTACAGCGACGTGGACAGCTTCGCCTTGCGTACGTGGCCATTCGGGCCAACACTGCTGATGTGTTCACCAAGGCGCTTCAGCCTAGTGATCATCAGCGCTTCTATTCTGCGCTAGGCCTTGTTCCTGTTTCTTCTCACCTGCTCACCTCTTGACTCTGCTTGGACTGTGATCTGTATTATATACCTACATGCCTACACTTGCTAGGTAGTGATCACTGTACTGTTTGTTGTTGCATATATACCTCTGCATGTGAACTGGCCTTGTGGCCCTTTGCTTGTGCTCGGAGTGTGTGGTGACGTTGTGATCCACCCTGGGCTTACTTTGCGTTTCTTGACTGGTCTTGTGACCCCTTGTTCTTCCCCACTTTGCCTATGGGGGTGTGTCAAACTATATATGTGGCGAGTCGGGGGTGGCGGGTGTGTGGTCTCCCCTGCTCCTCCTCCTCCTCTGTCTCCCACTGCTGCAGCTGCCGCTGAGGGGGGTGGGTGTGTGGGAGCCGACGGAGTCGTGCTAGGGGGTGAAGGGGGAGTGGAGCTAGGGTGAAGTAGTGGGTCTGTGGGGGGTGTGTGGGATTGTTTGCGGGAGGTTGAGCGGAGGCTGCCGTCTTGTCGTCCGCAGCACCTTTAGTCTGGGGCGCTGTCCCGGTAGCCCAGTGAGCTCGTCGCTGCGCCAGTCGCCTGTGGGTCCGTAGCTCCAGCCGCTCGTCTTAGCCGCGGAGCCAGTTACTCCTGTAGTCCGGGGCGCTGTCCCGGTAGCCACTGTGCTCGCCACTCCTGTTGCCCGTGTGTCTGCAGCTTCAGCCGCCGCCTCCTATCTCCTCTCCTCTCACTGTCCCTCCTCCTCACTTGCCCGCTATGTTAGCCTCTAGCTTTACTTATATTTCTGAACTACTTCTATGCTTGCTTGCTGTGCTGATTACACCCCACTTTGGCTAGGGGGGTGTGTCAGAATGTTATTGTTCTCTAGCCTGCAGTGGGGTACTCTATAGCGAGTACAACCCCTTAGGGTTTCCTATATGTATCCTGCTGCTTTCTAGTGAACCCCCTCCTTTTTCTTCTAAACTTTCTTGCCTAGCTAGGGTTCTCCTAGCTATGGCGCCTCATTCCTGGCCTCTATCTCAACAGTGTCTACCAGAGATTGATGCGCGATTGGTGGACGGAACACCGCTGGCGATCAAGGACGAGGTCCGACAAATTCGGATGAAGTGTGGCGACGATTTCGGGTTCTCCATGCGAATGCTGGCGACAACGCTGGACGGTTGCGATGTGCTGCTCGGAAGGGATTGGCTGCAGCGTTTTAATCCGACCATCGACTGGACGACGGGAGCGATCACGGTGCTGTGCAACAAGGGGCGCGTGACACTTCCGAAATGGGCGGAGCCGGAGCCGACGACAACACGTGTCAACGCGATAACGTTGAAGAGGGCGATAAAACGGGGAGCGCAAGGCTACGCCGTACAGCTGTACGAGGTGGTGGCTTCCGAAAAAATCGCCGACATCGACACGCTCTGCGCTGCTGTACCCAACGACGTGGCGAGCATAATTCGGAGGTACCCCGAAATATTCGCGGATGACCTACCTGATGGGCTGCCACCTCAGCGTCCGGAAGACCACAGGATCGAGCTGGAGCCAGGCGCGAAACCAACCGTTCGGTCCCAATGGCGGCTCAGCCAACCGGAGCTCGACGAATTGCAGAAACAGCTGGATTATCTGCTTTCTAAGGGTTTTATCCGGCCGAGCACGTCGCCGTACGCCGCCCCGATACTATTCACACCGAAGAAGGACGGAGGCCTGCGCATGTGCATCGACTATCGAGCGTTGAATCGGGTCACAATCAAGTCGCGTTACCCGATCCCACGAACAGACGACCTGCTGGATCAACTTCGCGGGGCTCGTTTTTTCTCGAAAATCGATCTGCGATGTGGCTACCATCAAATTCGTGTGTTCGCCGACGACTGCCCGAAGACCACATTCCGCACCCGCTACGGCAGTTATGAGTACACCGTGATGCCGTTCGGGCTGACGAACGCACCCTCGACTTTCCAACTCACTATGAATGGGGTGTTTCGCGACATGTTGGATAAAAAAGTTATTGTTTACCTGGACGACATCCTGGTGTACAGCAGGACACGCGAGCAGCATTTACAGGACTTGGACGAAGTGTTCCGTCGCTTGCAGCAGAACCGGCTGATTACAAGGGGCTCTAAGTGCGAGTTCTTACGGTCGGAGCTGGAGTTTCTGGGGCACGTCGTCTCTGGGGAAGGCATTAAAATCGACCCTCGCAAAATAAAAGCGATTTCGGAGTGGAAGCCGCCCACGAACATCACTGAGTTGCAGAGTTTCCTCGGCTTCGTTAACTGTCAGAATTCCAGCCACTAACCACTGGGATAAAAGGGCTTGTTTGTGTAGCGGGTAAGTGCGCCCATAACCCCCCAGGCCAACGTGCCTGTAACCCTTCCCTAGGATCAATCGGGGATCACCAGTGGACCTCTGACACCCCCTCGCACTGGGATGCCCGAAGTGCACACGCTGGGATTCGAACCCGAGACCTTCGCTCTGATAACATGTCAGAATTCCAACCACTAGACCATTGGGATAAAAGGGCTTGTTTGTGTAGCGGGTAAGTGCGCCCATAACCCCCCAGGCCAACGTGCCTGTAACCCTTCCCTAGGATCAATCGGGGATCACCAGTGGACCTCTGACATTAACTACGTCCGCCGTTTTGTACCCAATATGGCGGGGGTAACCAGGCCGTTAACCGATCTCCTGCATAAGGGCGTGCAGTTTCTTTGGGGGGAGAGAGAACAGCTGGCTTTCAACGAGCTGAAGAAAATTTTGAGTTCACCCCCGGTGCTTCGACTGGCAGATCCATCTCGACCGTTCGAAGTCGTGACGGACGCCAGCGATTTCGCTGTCGGCGCTGTGCTATTACAGGACTTCGGCAACGGACTGCAACCCATCGCGTACGAGTCAAGAAAAATGCAGCCGCCCGAGCGCAACTACCCGGTTCACGACAAGGAAATGCTCGCCATCGTGCATGCGTTTCGAACATGGCGATGCTACCTCACGGGAGCGGATGTCACAATCCGAACTGACCACAAGTCATTACAGTACATGCGCAGCCAACCACAGCTCAACCCACGACAAATCCGGTGGCTCGACTACCTCGAATCAAATTTCCGCTACACCATCACATATAAAAAGGGCGCCAACAACATCGCCGACGCCCTGACCCGCCCATCCATGCAGACCGCAGCAGTACTAATCGCCCATTCCAACCCTTTATTGACGGGATTATTCAAGCACGGCTACAGGATCGACAGATTTTTCAGGACCAGTCAACACCGCGGGGTCACTACACCGCATGGAAGTTACTACCTAAAAGTCGGTACTAACCGAGTTTGGGTGCCTTCCTACCGACCCTTACGCGAATTACTGACGCAAGAAGTACACGACTCCAACCTCTCCGGGCATTTCGGCGTCGACAAAACATTGAAGCTGCTGCAGCGGAACTACTACTGGCCCGACATGGCGTCGGACGTGCAGCGCTATGTGTCCGCCTGCCCGACCTGCCAGGCAATGAAGTCGTCACGACAACGACCAGCTGGCTTACTGCAGCCCCTCGAGCCACCCGAACGACCGTGGCAACAGGTGACTATGGACTTCGTCACGGGCCTTCCAGCTGGCGCAAGTGGCAACGACTCCGTGCTCGTCGTCGTTGATCGCTTAACGAAAATGGCGCATTTCGCGCCCTGCCGTACAACGATCACAGCCGAAGAAACAGCGCGACTCTTCATCTCGACCGTCGTACGCCTCCACGGGTTACCTTCGGCGATCATCAGCGATCGAGATCCGAAATTCACGTCGAAATTTTGGCAGGAGACATGGGCATAGTACGGCACCCGCCTGCAATTTTCGTCGTCCTACCACCCGCAAACCGACGGACAGACAGAGAGGACAAACCAAACGATGGAGCAGCTGATTCGCACGAACTGCCCGGATATCACCAAGTGGGAAGATTCCCTTCCCATGCTCGAGTTTGCGTACAATAACGCTCCATCTGCAACGACCAAGCAATCACCCTTCTACCTGAATTACGGGATAGACCCGGTGGTACCCTCCTCGACAACTCCCGACAACCCGGTACCCAGGTCACAGCAGTTTATTTCGGAACTCCAGGACGCGCGTGCCAAGGCAGCTGATTTTATCCGAAAAGCGAATGCGACCGCCAGCCGCTACGCTGACCAACATCGACGAAATTTACCCTTCCGCGAGGGGCAGATGGTTCTCCTGGACACCAAAAACCTCAGACTGCCCCAGCCCGCAAAACTGCGTCCTCGATACGTGGGACCTTTCCGCATCATTCGAATGCTGACACCGGTCACTGCGAAGCTTCTCCTCCCGGACGACTGGCATATCCACGACGCTTTCCACGTCAGTTTACTTCGCCACTACGTGGCACCCCAGTCCTCCGACGTCGCTCGACCCCACCAGGCGCCCAGTGTCCGACCGGTAGCAGATCCCACGCTCCAACCCTGGAAGATATTGAACCATCGCATTCGTGCGACCCCAGCCGGCTGCCACGTCGATTTTCTACTACGTTGGGTGGATCGCACAAGTGACGACGACACGTGGGTCCCGGCTGACTCACTACAAGGGCACTCGGTACTCCGGCAGTATCTTTCTCGCCGACACGTGCCTGATATTGACCACCTTTCTTGAAGGGGGGGTAGTGTAAGGAATTTTGCTAATTCCTTACTGAGGCACCGCTTACGCGTACATTTCCAATTTTGGAGTTCAGGCTCGGTCCGACGACCTCGCCTCTCGAACGTCCTCCGCGTCGCCTTCGGGTTTTCCAAACCCAAACCTACACCCAACCTCGCACGACTTCGCGACCTCGGGCTTAGCCAGCCTTGCTATATTATGCCTAGGCCCCGATGTTTGCTCAGTAGTTGTAATCACTTCCGCGATATTGCATTCTGCGCACTCTTCTTTCATACAACTCATAACACTCCGGTGGACTTGTAATGCGGCAGCTGGCTTGCAGAAATTGCTTGAAGAAGATAACTTTAAAGCCCGAGTTCCACATGGCATTTTTCAAATTCAAGATTCTTGAACATGAACTCGCCAAAAACCAGGTTACCACCCGAAGTGCAGCTTTCCGTCCCCTCACGGAGGGAGATGCTTCACAACTCTGATGCATGATTGGCCAGCGACAAAAAAAAAGTATTCCGCGTGAAGTGTCAACGGGAGTTGGACCACTGTCACATTCAGTAAACTTGAAAACCAAGTTGTACTTATGTGCAGCCATATTGAGTCTAGGACACGTAGGGCGCTCCGCTGTTCAGGACCACAAGAGCGCGTAGTATCGCTTTTAGACAATGGCAGCGAGATGTCTATATCCTTGCAGCAGTCTGTTGGTTTGTACCTCCAACAAAAATAATATCAGCCAGCCTAAAGAAAAACGTCATGCGTCACGCCCCAATTCTACAGGGACAATGGCGCTCGCAAGTACGTTCGAAGCGCACGGATCAAGTGCGCGGATCGGGCGCTAGCCTCACATGTACGTTCGATGCACCCGCTTCCGCCCGTCGCACTCCCTTCCGCACGCCTGCACTCTCTTCCGCTCGTCGCACTCTCTTACGCCCATCAAACTCTCTCCTGCCGTCACCCTACTGCCCGTCGCTCTCCCTAGCGCACGTCGCACTCACTTCCGCCGTCGCCCTCCCTTCCGCCCGTCACCTTCCCTTCCGCCCGTCGCACTCACTTCCGCCGTCGCCATCCCTTCCGCCCGTCGCCCTCCCTTCCGCCCGTCGCCCTCCCTTCCGCCCATCGCCCTCCCTTCCGCCGTCGCCATAGATTCCGCCCGTCGCCCGTCGCCATGCCTTCCGCCCGTCGCCCTCCCTTCCGCCGTCGCCATCCCTTCCGCCCGTCACCCTCCCTTCGTCTCGTCGCCCTCCCTTCCTCCCATTGCCCTCCCGACCACCCGCCGCCCTACCTTCCCCTCGTCGCGCTCCCTTCCGCCCGTTGCCCCCCTTTGTCTCGTCGCGCTCCCTGCTGCTCATCGCCCTCCCTCCCGCTCGTCCCCTCGCAATCCCTGTATATCTCTCCCCTCGTCGCCCTGGCATCTCCGTCACTATCGCCATCCCTCCCTTCTCCCTTCCCAACTCCCACACTTGTCACGCCCCCTTTCCAACCCGCACACATCCTTCCTTTCCCTTTCCCTGCTTCCCCCCATCCCCCTCCCTGCTTGCCCCCATCCCCTTCCCTGCTCCCCCATGTCCCCTTCCCTGCTTTCCCCCATCCCCCTCCCTGCTTCCCCCCATCCCCTTCCGTGCTTTTCCCCCTCCCGTTTCCATCGCTTTCCCCCTCCCATCGCCCTCGCTCTCCCCCTCCAGTCGACCTCGCTTTCCCCCTCCCGTCGACCTCGCTTTCCCCCTGCTCACTCTCTTTCCCTCTGCTCACTCTTTCCCCCTTCCTCATTCTCCCCCCCCTTCCTCACTCTGTTTCCCCCTGCTCACTCTCTCCTCCTCACTCAATTCCCCCCTGCTCTATTCCCCCTGCTCTGTTCCACCCTGCTCACTCTCTCCTCCTCACTCGTATCCCCCCTGTTCTGTTCCGCCCTGCTCTATTCCCCCCCGCTCTATTCCCCCCTGCTCTATTCCCCCCTGCTCTATTCCCCCCTGCTCTATTCCCCCCTGCTATAATCCCCCCTGCTCTATTCCCCCCTGCTCTATCCCCCCCTGCTCTATCCCCCCCTGCTCTATTCCCCCCTGCTCTATCTATTCCCCCCCTGCTATAATCCCCCCTGCTCTATTCCCCCCTGCTCTATCCCCCCCTGCTATCCCCCCCTGCTCTATCCCCCCCTGCTCTATCCCCCCCTGCTCTATCCCCCCCTGCTCTATTCCCCCCTGCTCTATTTCCCCCCTGCTATAATCCCCCCTGCTCTATTCCCCCCTGCTCTATCCCCCCCTGCTCTATCCCCCCCTGCTCTATCCCCCCCTGCTCTATCCCCCCCTGCTCTATCCCCCCCTGCTCTATCCCCCCTTGCGCTCTCTCTTCTCACCTCCTCACTCCGTTTCCCCCTTGCTCACTCAGGTTTCCCCTTGCTCATTCTCTTCCCCGCTGCTCATTCTGTTTCCCCTTGCTCATGCTGTTTCCCCTTGCTCATTCTGTTCCCCCTTGCTCATTCCGTTCCCCCTTGCTCATTCTGTTCCCCCTTGCTCATTCTGTTCCCCCTTGCTCATTCTGTTTCCCCTTGCTCATTCTGTTTCCCCTTGCTCATTCTGTTCCCCCTTGCTCATTCTGTTCCCCCTTGCTCATTCTGTTCCCCCTTGCTCATTCTGTTCCCCCTTGCTCATTCTGTTCCCCCCCTGTTCACTCCCTTCCCCCATGCCCACCCTCTTTCCCCCTGCTCACTCCCTTTCCCCCCTTCTCACTCTCTTCCCCCCTCCTCACTCTCTTTCCCCCTTGCTCAATGTCTCCCCTGCACTCTGTTTTTTCCTGCCCATTCTGTACAGGTCCCCAGCACCAGGTGTAGGGAGGGACCAACAAGTCCTGCTTTTTTGCTGCTGTGTATGCAGACAAGAGTGGGAAAAGGCATAATAACTTGGTCCTTTTTTACTAGATTGTTGCACTTCGTAGGTGGTCAATGGTCACTCTACTCTATGGATCAAAATTTAGTTATAATAATAAACATACTGTTGGGCTGAAAAGCCCCTTAGGATCTTTGGTAGGGTAAATCTCTGGGTAGAGTGATGTAGTAGCGGAAGCGTTTAAAGAGAAGATTCTGAACCACCTTGCACTGGTTTGTGAGAGCAAAGTAAGTTGATTAAGACAAACAAGTACAAAGGTTTATATAAGAGTACAAGGAATACGAAGAGATATGAATGACAACTGTTTTACTGTTGGCTGTTGTGGTTCGATACCGTCATCGCCCGGATATAAGACAGTGTCGAATTGAAGACATGGGGTGTCGTTAATGTTGGGCTGAGGTGCCCTAGGATCTTTGTAGAGTTAAAGTCTGAGTAGGATGATGTAATAGCGGAAGCGTTGAATGAAAAGTCTTTGAACCACCTTGCGCTAGTATGTGAGGGCAAAGTAAGTTGATTAAAAACAAGCAAATACAAGGCTTTATATAAGAATACAAGGAATACCGTCATACCCCGGATAAACCCCCATGGGGGGCACTAATAAAACATGTTTTTTTTAGGGGGTGGGCTTATAATATATTAAAATTGTAAGCGCCGGCGTTTATGTTATGTCAAAAATGAAATTTGTTTTTAAATATACCAAATCGAAGCATTCTCAAAGGCGAATTCACCTGAGTCGAGAACGTTCGAAATTGTGCATGCTTTGCGCGTGAAACGGCCAACAAGGCGTGGCATGACGCCTTCCACGCCTTGTTGGTCAGGCCAGGTTCATCGAACGTGAACCTGGCCCATGCCAGCGCACACGTACTTCGCATCACAGCGGCCCAATCATGGTTGCATGCTATCGTGGGCACGTCGTGGTTCAGCCACGACGTGCCCATCAACATCAAGATTCCCTGCCACTGAGGCAAAGAGCTTCCCAGCTCAGCTCCTCTGCGGGGAATCTTGACTGTGGCTGGACTTTCCCCGCAGAGGAAGCCGGGCCGCAAAACTGAAGGGGTCTCGGGCGAGGGCTTCATACGGCCCTCATTCTCAGCTTTTGATTCAGTTTTCTTTGTTCGCTTGGCCTGCCGTGGCCATGGCGGACCTTCCAGGCACGCATTTCTTGTTCCGCCGCCGACCTGCTGCTAGAGAAAGTACCTGCAGAGACACCCGTGACTACTCTCAATGGCAGTCGCGCCCTGCGCCCGTCCCTCCATCACAACCAGTAGTGCCTCCCGTTCCTCCCACTCCTCCTACGCCTCCTACCCCTCCCGCTCCCCCGGCGCCTCCTATTCCTCCCGTTCCTCCGGCCCCTCCTGTCCCGCCTGCTGTTTGTGTTCCGGGACAGGGGGTTCTGCAGCTTCTCCTCCCGCCTGGCTACTCGGCGTTCGACGCCTTCCTGTCCGAGCCTGAACGCAGCGGCGGCGAAGGATCTTCCTCCGCACCGGAGCAACGGTGGGGAGCGCCGGCTGCTTGCCCGTTGGACGAATCCGCAACCGGTGCAGACGACGACGTGGAGTTCTGGGCTGCTGACGGTCTCCCCGAGCACCTTCCAATTCCCTCCTTCCCCCCTCCGAATAAAAAAAGGCCCCACCCATCTCGCGATAATCGTGATGCCCGTCCTCCCTCCCCCAGGCACAAGCCAACAAAGCACAGGCGCAATTCCTACACCTCGCATGAGAAGCTGCAATGGATTCTGAAGCTCGAAAACGGAGAGATGAGTGTGCGGCGCATGTCTCGCGAATCCGGCATCTCCCGAAGGTGTCTCACGGAGTGGAAGAGCCGGAAGGCTGAGCTTGAGGGCGCGCACGGTGCACGCTGTCGCCTGCACGGCCGCGGAAGGAGCTCGTGGTATCGCGACATGGAAGCGGAGGTGTACCGGAGGTTTCTCGCCCACCGCAAGAAGTGCCTCGCCGTCTCGATCGCACGACAGCAGAAGTGGTCGCACGAGGTGATGAAAGAGTTACACCCAGGTGAAAAGTGGGCCGGCTCTCAGCGGTGGACTCAGCGCTTTCGCCGCCGCTGGAACCTGACGACCAGAGCGAAGACCCGGGTCGGCCAGAAGCTCTCGTCCAGTGAGTTGTTATTTGGTGGTATTGTTGTTTGTCTGTTCCCATCTATTCACGGCCCTCACTCTGTGTTTGTGCTTTCTGTTCCTCCCATCCCGTGTCCCAGACTGCGAGACTGATGTCAAGAACTTCTGGACGTATGTGCGTCACTCCCGCCGCCAGTACAAGATTGACCTGCCGTGGATCATAAACGCGGACCAGACGCCCCTCTGGCTTGAGATGCCATCCGAACGCACCGTTGAAGAGGTTGGCTCGCGCTCCGTGCCCGTCCGCAGCGGCGGCTACCAGAAAGAGCGGGTTACCGTGATGCTCGCCTGCACCGCCAGCGGGGAGAAGTTGAAGCCGTGGGTCTTCTTCAAAAGGAAGACCGTCCCCAAAGGAGATTTTCCTTCAGGTATGATGAAATCGTCGATTACGCGGTTGCATGTTCATGTCAGGTGATAAATGTGGAAACAAAGAACGAGAATGGAATGACTATGAACGAAGTGAGTACAAATAGGAAACCCTAATTGGGTTGTACCCCCTATGGGATACCCCACTATAGCCTACAGAAACAAGTAAGCTATAAGTTCTGACACACCCCCATAGGCAAAGTGGGGGAGAACAAGGGGTCACAAGACCAGTCAAGCAAAGCAAAGCAAAGCTCAGGGTGGATCACAAAGTCACCACGCATTCCGAGCACAAGTTCAAAGGCCACAAGGCCAGTTCACATGCAAGATCATATATAGAGATATACAAGAACAAGAGTATATATATGCGAAAGTACAAGCAAGGTCAAGAGGAGAGCAAGTGAGGCAAGACAGGCACAAGACCCAACTGCGTGCAGCAACGCTGATGATCACAAGGCGCAAGTGCCTTGGTGAAGACATCAGCAGTGTTGGCCTCAGAGGCCACGTACGCAAGTCGCAGCTGTCCACGCTGCTGTAGCTCACGAGCAAGAAAGTAACGAAGAGCAATGTGCTTCGTTCTGTGCTCCAGTCGCTGCTCTCGACACAAGGCCAGCATGGCCTTGTTGTCTACGTACAGGACTGGAGGAGAACGAGGCTGCTCTCCAAGGTCGGTCAGCAGGTAGGTGAGCCAGCGTAACTCCTGTGCAGCCATAGCCCCATCGTAGATCTCAGCCTCACAACTGGAGCCGAGAACAGAAGACGAGCGGGTAGCCCGCCACAAGACAGAGCCGGAACCAAGGCTGAAGGTGTAACCCTGTGACGACCGCTGCGTAGCCTGGTCGTCAGCCCAAGAAGCGTCTGCGTGCCCAGTGAGGACCACTGGACTGCGCCCTCCAAGCACTAGCCCCATGCCCGACGTACTGCACAAGTAGCGCAACACCCTCTTCGCTGCAGCCATGTGCTCTGGTCGGTGTCTCCCAGGAGCAACAAAGCGTGCGAGAATGCTAAGAGGGTATGCGAGGTCAGGTCGTGTGCAGGTCATCAGGTACATGAGGCAGCCAACAAGCTCTGCAAACGGGCCACTCGACTCTACGGACTCATCCGAAGGCAGAGCTGAGAGCGAGTGGCGAGTAGGCAGAGGAGTGGCCTGAGGCGAGGAGTACGTGAAGCCGAAGCGCTGAAGGACCTGCTGCACCATGTGTGACTGAGTCAGGGTAATGGTGCGGCGTGCTCTGTCCCGGGTGATCTGCAAGCCAAGGTAGCTGCGCAGTTCACCCAGGTCAGTGCACGTGTGTCTCTTCTGCAGCTCGGACTTCACGTAGGCGAGTCCAGCAGTGTCAGCTGTGGCAAAGACCAAGTCGTCGACGTACACGAGGATGTAGAACGGCGGCAGAGAGGTGTCGGTGCGCAGAAACAGCGACGGGTCGGCAGTGGAAGGAGCAAACCCAAGTGCCGCGAGCGTAGTCCTCAGTGTGTCGTGCCACTCACGTGGCGCCTGGCGGAGACCGTAGACTGGACGCCGGAGACTCCACTGGGTACCAGGAGGGAAAGACCCAGTGAAGCCAGGTGGGCGACGCAGCCAGATCTCCTCGTGCAGGCTGCCCTGCAAGAAAGCTGTGCTGAAGTCGAGAGAGTGCAGCTCGTAGTCACGGTGAGCAGCAACGTGTAGCAGAACCCGAAGAGTGGTCATCTTCGGGGTGGGGGAGAAGGTCTGAAAGTAGTCAACCCCCTGCCGCTGACTGAAGCCACGAGCCACGTAACGCGCCTTGAAGACAGGCGGAGAACCCGGCGGCCGCTTCACCCTGAAAATCCACATGCCACTGACGATGTTCGCCCCAGGAGGGGGAACAGCGTCAACGTAGGTGCCTGTGGACTTCCAGGAAGCCATCTCTGCATCCATAGCTGCCTGCCACTGAGAGGAGTAGGGACCCTCTATCGCCTCCGCGTAAGAGCGCGGAGTCGGGATGTCTGGTGCATCCGGGTCTCCCTCAGGGGCTAGCAGTACAGACGCGAGACGAGGTGAAGCGGCGGCCAGACACTGGAACTCCTCCTGCCTGTCCTCAAGGACGTCCGTGCCAAGGGCACACTCACCCCCGACGGACGGAGGACAGGCGGACTCAGACTCAGTGACAAGACGAGCAGCGTAGTCTAGACGACAGCGCGCAGCAAAGTCGACAAGCTCAGTGACAAGGGCAGACGCAGCAGACGACTCGAAGGAGGGGTCAGTGACAGCAGTAGCCAGGAGACGCGTGACAGTAGGACTGGCAGCACGAAGGGCGTCCGACTCCGGGTCGGCAAGAGCAGGAAGAGAGGAAGCAGGAGGAGAAGGCAAAGGGGCACGCAGAGGAGCAGTGGACGGACGCAGTGACATCCGGTGCGTGCCAGGGACAGGAGGAGGACGCTGACGCGACCCGCGACCACTAGCGCGCTCAGTACGAACAGGCGACACAGGACGAGACGCAGGCTCACGACGCTCAGTAAGACCTCCAGTCGGACCAGCGTAGGGAGAAGGAGCAGGCAAAGGGGAGGCAGGCTGTAGCTGTGGCTGTGACCGGACAGGCTGCGGACCCTCTAAGGGAGGAGGAGGAGGTGTAAGACCAAGAACCTGCTGCAGGAGCGGAACGAAGTACGGTCGGGGCCGCGCGGCGACGCTAGAAACAGCAGGAACAGCACCAGCAGCCCCGGCAGGAGCACCCACTCCAGTAGCACCTCCAGCAGCACCACCAGAAGCTCCAGAACCTCCAGCCGCAGCACCAGGAGCACTGTCAGTCGGGCCGCCAACGGCAGGCTCAGCACCAACACCCTCAGCAGGACCAGCTCCAGGAGAACTCTCAGACTCAGCAGCTCCAGCACCCACAGTACGAGCGCCGGCGGGGCGCGCAGCAGCAGTACCCTCTGCAGCCGAAGAACCACCAGCACCAGCAGCACGCCTCCAGCGCCCGGCAAACCACTCACGCAGCTCCTGTGGGGAGAGTGGCTCCCGGCGAGACGAAGCACCCCCAGGCACAGCACCTCCAGGCTCAGCACCCCTAGACACAGCACCCCCAGGCACGTCACCCCCAGGCTCAGCACCCCCAGGCTCAGCAACCCCAGGCTCAGCACCCCCAGGCTCAGCACCCCCAGGCACAGCACCCCCAGACTCGGCACCTCCAGACTCAGCACCCCCAGGCACAGCACCCCCAGGCTCAGCACCCCCAGGCTCAGCACCCCCAGACTCGGCACCTCCAGGCTCAGCACCCCCAGACTCCGCACCCCCAGGCTCAGCTCCCGCAGCAGCACCAGAGTCACCAGTGACCTCGACAGGCTCGACCGCGTCTACCTGGGACACACCTGAAGGGGCAGGACCCTGAGGGGGGAGGGGGACTACCGGGGGGGGACCTGGTACCAAGAAGAGCGGGGGTGGGGGGAGGGACGGAGTGCGGTAGGGGAAGAGGCGGTAGTAGGGTACCGACTCGTCGAACGTGACGTCCTGGGAGGACAGAACACGTCGAGAGGTGGGGTGGTAAAACTGCCACCCAGGGGCGTCGGGGGGGAACCCCAGGAAGACGCAGGGAGAAGCACGAGGGGATAGCTTGTCCGCAGACAGGTCGCGAACAAACGCCCGAGATCCCCAGACCCGGAACGACGACGCATCGCCAACCTTCCCCGTCCACAGCAGGGCTGGGGAGGTCTCCGGTCGAGAGACCCTGGGGTGGAGGTTGATCTGGTGCGCAGCATACCTGACCGCAAACGGCCACAGAAAATGGGGAGCAGCCGCATGCATCATGGACGTACGAGCGACGTCCATGACCATGCCAATGCGGCGCTCAGCAATCCCATTCTGCTGCGGTGAGTCCGGAAGCGTGAAGGTCTGACGGATGCCTCGCGCACGACAGTAGGCACTCAGGAGGCCAGAGGAGAACTCTCCGCCTCTGTCCGAGTGCAGACGCAAAACAGGGAAGTCAGAGCCAAAGCTCCTCCGAAGCTGGAGACGAGCTGCGCGGATCCAGTCGATCAACACCGCAGTGACCTCACCCTTGCTGCGCAAGGGGAAGACTGTGGTGTAACGCGAGTAGTCGTCAACCACCAGCAGGAAGTAGCGCTCCTGACCCTGTCCACGGACGCGGGCTGGGCCCCACACATCCATGTGAAGCGTCTGCAACGGGGCCTCTGTCGGAGGAAACTGGGAGGAGTGAGGGGCAGCACGCTGGCGCCCCTCGACACAGGGGACACAGGTGGGGCCAGGGCCCGGAGGAAGGGGAGGGAGAGACCGGGGAAGACCAGACACAAGGACTCGCGAGGCCATGCCTCTGAGCCGAAGCAGAGAGGGGTGGCCAAGGCGGTGGTGCCAGAGGAGGGTCTCGTGAGACAAACGACGGCACGAGCAGGGGGCAGACTCAGGACCAGACCTGGACGCTGCAGCAAACACCTGACCAGACGAAGTGACCCTACCAGACTCAGCACCTGGAGGAGAAGCAGTGGTCAGAGTGTACAGGCTCGACCCTGGCCGACGTGTAAACGTAGCCAGGTGGCGACCTGTATCCGCCTCCGTGCAGTGGGTCACCCGCTGACGAGCAGGGGTGAACTGGTGGACACCCGCATCCTGGAGGTCAGCACCACTCACCAAGTTCGTCGAGAACGAGGGGAGGTAGAGACCAGTCAGGGTGCCAGAGGGGGCCGCCGGACACGGGAGGACAGTGGAGAAGCGAGACAGGACAGGCCCCCCAGAGGGGTCAGCCAGGGACACCGCAACCGGCCGACTCAGCGGCGTGAGAGTGGTGCGGTCCCGAAAGAAGGAGCGAGACGCTCCAGAGTCAAGGGTGAAGGTGTGAGAGGCCGAAGCCGACACAGTACCTGAGAGGGCAGACTCACCAGCACCTGAGAGCACAGACGCACTGGCACCTAGAGCAGCAGCCTCACTAGTACCTGACGCGGCAGTACCAATGCCCGGGTCGGGCGGGAAACACCGGTAACAGTCATCCTCATCACTACCAATCGCAGCATACATAGCAGAGAGAATAGCATCAAAATCAAGATCATAAATAGCTACACCAGCCCTAGACAGCTCTCCCCAGCGGGGGATCTCAGCTGCCTCCGGAAACTGCTGACGCCAGGCGTCAGTCAGGCGGCCAAAGCAGCGGCGGGCAGTGTGGGCGCCTCCACACCTCTCCCCTGCACGGTCACCGGTGCGGAGAACGTAGGGGCAAGGACCAAGCGCACCACCACGCTGACGCTGCGAGTACCACTCACGGAGCTGCTGAGGGGCGGGGACGGTGCGAGAGCGCTGCTGCTGCTGTGGCTGCTGCTGCGGCTGCTGCTGCTGGTGCTGCTGGCGCTGACCACCCCCGGAGCTGCTCCGCTGGGACGAGCCACTCCGACCCCCGCCTCCACTGCCACCCCCGCCTCCACCGCCACCCCCGTCTCCACCTCCACCTCCCCCACCAGGACCGTCGCTCCCACCGCTCCCACCGCCTCCTCCACTACCACCTCCGCCGCCACCTCCGCCTCCACCGCCGCCACCAGTACCTCCACTCCCGCCACCACCCCCACCGCCACCCCCACTCCCCCCGCCACCCCCACCGCCTCCTCCACCGCCCCCTCTAGCTCCACCCGCTCCCTTGCCCCCTTTGCCCTTGCCAGCGCGGCGTCTGCCGCTGGGGGCAGACGCCGCGCCGACCGACTCAAAACCAGTGAGGTCGGCCGCAGCGGCAGAGGCGACAGAGGGCAGCAGGGGGGAAGGACCACACCCCTCAAAGATAGGGGTGCGAGGGTCACCCCGAGAGGCCCCTACAGCGACAATACTCTTCTCAGCCGCTAGCAGGGACTCCTCAAGGAGGTCGACAGTGAGAGTGGTGGGACAGACAGAGAGAAACTGGTCCCTAACGACACGAAGGGACTCAGGGAGACGGGTGACGAGAAAGTAGAGAGTGATGTACATGGGAGGAGGGTTCGCAGCGCGGAACTCAGCAGGAAGGGCAGCGCGGTAGCGGGTGTCACTAGCACGGAGGTGGGTAACGAGGTCAGCGACAGTGGGAAAGGAAGCGAGGTCAGGGAAGAGAAACGGTAGCATGAGGCGGCTAAGGGTAGCGGAGGAAGGGGAGGAGTAGCGTGCAACTACAGCGTCGTACAAGGCCTGAGCGGTCTTGCACTGACTAAAGTGGGCACGCTCAGAGGAAGGGAGGTGGCGACGCACAGCAAGACGTGCAGCAGCATCGCGGGTCGCCCACTTGGAGCGAACGGCAGAGTCAGCATCAGCAGGTGGGGCAGGGACAGCGCCAGAGACAAAGTCAAAGAGAGAGACCTCATCTATCGCATCACACAGTAAGTACAGCTGCAGGTCTTCAATCCAGACGGCAAAGTCAATGGCCCTCCCCTCAGCGTCAAAGGTAAGAACATTGGGGGTGGCCATGACAGCAGCTGAAAATCTCACCGGGCTGGGAGAGGCGGGTAGGTCAGCAGCAGAGGAACAGCAGCACGGCTCCGCAGGCGGCTCGGGCGGCGCGGGCGGCTCGGCGGCGGCTCGGGCGGCGGCTCGGCGGCGGTTCGGCGGCGGCTCGGCGGCGGCTCGGCGGCGGCTCAGGCGGCGGCGGCTCGGCGGCGGCTCGGCTGCTGCTGGGCGGCGCGGGCGGCTCGGGCGTCACGGGCGGCTCGGCGGCGGCTCTGGCGGCTCGGCGGCGGCTCGGGCGGCGGCTCGGCGGCGGCTCGGCGGCGGCTCGGCGACGGCTCGGCGGCGGCTCGGCGGCGGCTCAGGCGGCGGCGGCTGCTGCTGGGCGGATCGGCGGGGCCGCGTAGCAGAGTGGCGGCGGGGCCGCGACCGAAGAGAGCGGCGGGGCCGCGTAGCAGAGGGCGGCGGGGCCGCGTAGCAGAGGGCGGCGGGGCCGCGACCGAAGAGAGCGGCGGGGCCGCGTAGCAGGGGGCGGCGGGGCCGCGTAGCAGAGGGCGGCGAGGCCGCGTAGCAGAGGGCGGCGAGGCCGCGTAGCAGAGGGCGGCGGGGCCGCGTCCGAAGAGAGCGGCGGGGCCGCGTAGCAGGGGGCGGCGGGGCCGCGTAGCAGAGGGCGGCGAGGCCGCGTAGCAGAGGGCGGCGGGGCCGCGATCGAAGGGCGGCGGGGCCGCGTAGCAGAGGGCGGCGGGGCCGCGTAGTAGAGGGCGGCGGGGCCGCGTGGCAAAGGGCGGCGGGGCCGCTATCGAAGGGCGGCGGGGCCGCGTAGCAGAGGGCGGCGGGGCCGCGTAGCAGAGGGCGGCGGGGCCGCGTAGCAGAGGGCGGCGGGGCCGCGAGGCAGAGGGCGGCGGGGCCGCGTAGCCGAGGGCGGCGGGGCCGCGATCGAAGGGCGGCGGCGGGGCCGCGTAGCAGAGGGCGGCGGGGCCGCGATCGAAGGGCGGCGGGGCCGCTAGGGAAGGGCGGCGGAGCCGCGAGGGGAAGGGCGGCGCAACGGTCCGCTAGGGGCGACACGACGGGTCGCTAAAAAAAAAAAAAACGCGCCTCGGGGCGCGGTTCGGTGGGCCCTAGAAGCAGTCCCTAGGAGGGAACCTGCTCTGATTCCATGTGGAAACAAAGAACGAGAATGGAATGACTATGAACGAAGTGAGTACAAATAGGAAACCCTAATTGGGTTGTACCCCCTATGGGATACCCCACTATAGCCTACAGAAACAAGTAAGCTATAAGTTCTGACAATAAACGTACGGTAACTAGTAACATCGTGGTTTTTATGTTGTGCAGATATCCACGTGGGGGTCCATCCCAACGGCTGGATGGACGCCGACGGGGTCATCGAGTGGCTGGACGGGGCGGTGAAGCCGTACATCAACCCCAAGTTCGGAGTCCGTCCCCGCAAGGCTCTGCTCGTCCTCGATTCGTACCGCGGGCACCTGACCCCGGAGGTGAAGAAGAAGTTTGGCGAGCTCAACCTGGTCCCTGCGGTTATCCCTGCTGGCTGCACCTCGGAGATTCAACCCCTCGATGTCGCGGTTAACCGCTCCTTCAAGGCCGCCGTTCGCCAGCTCTACCAGGAGTGGTTTGAGCGTGAGGGCGTCGACACCTTGACGAAGAAAGGTGAGAGGTGCAGCACTGATCCCACTTTTATTTCTTTAACCCGTGCTGACCCGGTTGCTTGTTTTGCGTGGCAGGCAACATCAAGAAGCCTCCTGTTGAGCTGACGCTCAAGTGGATCTCGGCGGCCTGGAAGTCCGTGCCCAAGGAGCTCATTCAATGAGCGTTCCTCACCTGCGGCATCAGCAACGCCCTGGATGGGTCCCAGGACAAGCTCTGCCTGCAACACAGGCGAGACGAGCTCGAGGGCGAGGAGGTTGACGTGGATGATGAAGTTGCAGCAGACGGTTTCTACTGCAACAATGTAGAGGAACCTGAGTCGGACTCTGAGGCCGACCCAGATGACCCCACTGTAGCTGATGATTAGAGTAGGGTAGAATTCTAGAAAATGGTGAAGCCTGTGTGATGTTTGTAGGTAGAATTAGATTAACTAGAAGTAGATAAACTAGTTGTAGATTACCTAACATGATATGCTAGTGGATAAAATGTATACAATGTTTTCAAATTAAAAAACCAACAAAAAACCAGGGTGGCGGTTATAATGTGTTCGGTATAGATATGCGGTTATAATCTGTAAGCCTTTTAGGTATGCGCTTATAATCGAGCACCGGATATAAGCGCCACACGCCAATTAAAAGCGCCAGGCGCTTATCCGCGGGTGGCGCTTATATCCGGGATATGACGGTACGAATAGATATAATTAAACTGTTTTGCTGTTGCGATTCGATACAGTGCGACTCGGGCAACTGCTAAATGTCGAGTCAGTTGTGTGTCCTTGGTGTCGCGCTGTATTTGTCAAGTCAAAGGTCGCTGACCTTTGACCTTCGCGTAACCTCCAGCGGTTACCCTAACCTCCGAGGGTTGACTCGCGATGCTTCGATTTGAGCTGCTTCGCTTGTGTCCTTAGTTTCGACACGACAGAGGCGTTTAAGACTTATTGTTCCCAACACTCCCCTTCGCTTCTGGAGTGTCGCTGATGGTGACGTGGCTTTGTCCAGTCAGCAGCATGCAGTACTCGAACTTCTGTTTTCCGAGCTTCTTGGTCAAGTAGTCGGCTGCCATCTCGGACGTGGGACAGTAGGATAATTTGAGTTTCCCTTTCTCGATCTCGTCTTTCACGAAGAAGTATCGCAGGGCGATATGCTTCGTTCTGTTCGCGAATCCGCTCTTGTTGGCGATGCGAATCGCAGATTGGTTGTCGCAGAACAGGGTGAAGTTGGGTAACTCGGCTAACTTTGCTTCTTCCAGCAGCTCGCGAAGGTAGAGTCCTTCCTTGGTGGCTGAGCAGAGGGCGATATATTCTTCTTCAGCTGAAGAGAGAGCGATTAATTCCTGCTTGCTCGACTGCCAGGAGATAGGTCCGATAGGCTCGAGACGATAGATGTAGCCAGTGCGGGAGCGCCTGCTATCTGAATCGCCGGCATGATCGGCATCGACGTAGCCGATTAGTTTCGTTGACGTAGCTTCGCTCTTGTGGTAAGTCAGGCCGATCGTCGGAGTGCTCACGAAGTAGTGTAGTGCGCGATCGAGCTCTGCCAGGTGCTCTGCTTCGGGTTTCTTGAGGTAGGTGGCGAGTTGACTTGCGGAGTAGGACAGATCCGGGCGGCAGGTGAGGGCTGCGAAGAGAAGGCAGCCCAGCTTCCTCTGGTAGTCGCGTATTTCGGCAGCTTTGAGTGGAGCGGAATTTCCTTTGTCATTTCCTGCCGTGTAGCGGTATGGCGTGGCGATAGTGGTAGGTGTGAGCGAGAAGCGCTTGGCGATAGTGTCGGCATACTTCTCGGCGCTGAGGTAGATGGCATTCTCTTCTTCGCGGATGTTGAGTCCGAGATACTGAGTGACGGTAGAAGAAACCGTGAGCGTGAGGTCCTTCTGCAGCTCCCCTTCAAACCAGGTAGTGATGTCGTCGGTGGAGCCAATGTAGAGTAGGTCGTCGACGTAGACGATCAGCAGGATGTAATCGGCGTCTTTAGTGAGACGATACATCCCTTGGTCGTGAGGCAGTTGGCGGAATCCGATGCGAGTGAGGCGGGTGTGTAGGTGCTGTTGCCACAGCCGCGGTGCTTGTTTGATTCCGTTGAGCGATTTCAGTAGCTGGCAAACCTGATTAGGTTTCCTGTGGGTACCGTGTGGGAGCTCGACGAAGATTTCGGCGTCGACGGGTGCGTAGAGGAATGCGTTGGCGACGTCAATTTGTCTCAGCTTCTTTTTCTTCATGGCGGCGACGGCGAGGAGAATTCGGAGAGAGGTATGTCGGCTAACCGGGGCGAATGTCTCGGTGAAGTCTCGTCCGTGCTCTTGGTCGAATCCACGCACGACCCAGCGTGCTTTGAATTTCTCGATCGTGCCGTCTGCTTTCGTTTTGATGCGGAAGACCCATTTCCCGGTGAGAATGGTCTTGTTCCTTGCCACGCTTGCGGGAACGACCTTCCAGGTGTTGCGTTCCTCCAATGCCTTTAATTCTCTGTCCATGGCTTTACGCCATTTCTCCCTGTGTTCCCCCCCCAGAGCCTGCTGAACCGTCGCAGGCTCTTTAGGAAGAGCGTTGCCGTGGACTGCGGTGACGAGGCCAAGGATTTGCAGTCCAGTCTGTGAGTATCGGGGGAGTGTTGTGTCCTCGGGATAAGCTGCTTCGTCTTCCGCTTCTGGGTCGGGTATGAAATTCGGCCCTATCCGTTCTGCTTCGTTTGTGTTGACTGTCGCAGGTGTTACGTAACCGTTGTCGGCGAAGTGGTAGAAAACTTCGGCGTTGACACTATCACGAGGATTTTCTTCGTCCATGGGGATGTCGACGGAGCAGAACGGAAGAGGTCCGGCTTCTTCCGATGCGTTGTCAACGTTCTGCTCGTCCCAGTCTGCTTCGCCCGCTGCTGAGGCGAAGGCTCGGTCACCACGAAAGCCACCTGTGGGGTCCTGATTCTCGTGCAAGTTGGCGAGGTACGTTTGAAGGGTGAGTCGCTCGTAGAAGATCACATCACGTGCTGCTACTGTTTCCTTTGAGTGGACGTCGAAGATTTTCCACGCGTTGTAATTCTTTTCGATGCCGAGGTGTAGTCCCCACTGTGCCCGTTGTGAAAATCTTCCCGCTCGTGCTTCTGGGGGTCGGTACTGTACCATGCATCCGAAAACTTGTAACATTCTTGTGTTGCCCTGCTTCCCTGTCCATAGCAGATGCGGTGATGCGTTGTTCAGGAGTGAGGACGACGATAGCAAGTTGTGCAGCATGACAGCATGGTCCATTGCTGCAGGCCACTGGTGGTTGGGTAGCCGCATGCCACGTAGCAGTTTGCGCATGCTGTTCTGCAGAGTCCTGTTCATTCTTTCTGCGACACCTTGCTGCTGATGGGCGTAGGGAAGGGAGAGGAGTTGCTTGATTCCTCTTTCCGCCAGGTACTGCTTGAAGCGCTGAGAGGTGTATTCTCCTCCTCCGTCTGACTGGAAGCTTTTCAGCTGCGTTCCTGATTCTGTCTCTGCTACCGGTAGCCAAGCGGCGAACGCTGCGAGTGCCATGTCGCGGCTGGGTAGGTTTCGGTGCCAGACGTATCGAGTGACGGCATCGATGAAGGTTATTGTGTAGTTGTAGGTAACTTGTCCTGGTTCTCGATTGAAGAGGATGTCGCTGTACACTTTCTCAAGTGGTGCGTACGCGGGTGCGCTCGGGTTGTGGTGAGAAGCAAACGGTCGATGGGGTAAGTCGGCTTCGGGGCAGATGAGGCAAGTTCCTCGTGCCCGTTGAAGTTCTCTACCGTCAGGTAGTAGTAGCGAATCCTTGTCTAGGATTCCTGCTCGTATTGTGTTATTTAATACAGTGTTGCTTGGATGTCCTGCGCGTGCATGCCAGATATCTTCAGGAGCGCGATGTCCGGGTGAGCGTTGATACGCGTCGGAGCTGGAGTAGAAGCTGGTGACGAAGTTAGCGCTTCTGTGGACTTCTCGTTGAGTCGGATTCAGCTACTGTGCGGGTGTTGGTGGTGCTTCGTCGACGAAGACTGGTGTCGTTGGTCCTGCTGCTGCCGATAATGTTTCTGCTGCTGCCGATGTTGTCTCTGCTGCTGCCGATGTTGTCTCTGCTGCTGCCGATGTTGTCTCTGCTGCCAATGTTGTTTCTGCTACTGCCGATGTTGTCTCTGCTGCTGCCGTTTGTTGAATCGTTGCTAACGCTCGTGTTCGTTCTGCTTCAGGGATGGTGTGCGAGTACCAGAAGCCTCCCGGGCTGAAGTCAGGATCATGATCCGGGGGATGTGTCCAATCGGCAAAGTTGACGATGGCGTCGCTGTCTGCAGTGCCCAGGTTTGGGACGAAGTCGAGGACGAAGACGTTGTTCTTCAAAATCGCCTTTCCGATGTAGAGACCGCCCTTCCCGTGGTACAGCTTAAACTCCTGGGTGGTGCTGTCGGCTTCCAAGTGGATGCCTTTCGCCATCAACTGGCTGACACTCTGTAAGTTATAGCCGAGTCCCTCCGCGATAAGTACCTTTGACATGTGCAGTATGACGTTTGTCTCTCGTGACTGAAGTTGTACAACGCCTTGTCGTCGTGTGCGCAGGTTCTGGTTGTTGGCGACCGTGATGACTACTTCTCGCTGAAGTCGATGTTCGCGTTGAACGAAGCGTCCTGAGGAGCACATATGTTGTCCACAGCAACTGTCCAAGAACCAAGTGTCTTGTCCGGATGGTTCGCTTTGAGCGATGGCAGCGTACGTCGGGTTCGGCTGGAGTGACTCGCGGCGAGGCGTGCGGTTGTCGAGTTCTTCTTCCGGTGAGTAGTGAGGTGGTGACTCGGTTGTGCAGGAATCGGTTATCTTCACCATGCAATTGACGATGTTTCTTGCTCCTTGTGCAGATTGTCCAGTTGAAGTCGTTGAAGTTTGGATTGTCGGATTTGCTTGCGTCGAGGCGACTTGGGAGCTTGAAGGCCGAAGTTGTCGCTGTGGTGTCGTCGATTGCTGACGAGACGGGCAGTGCGTACGAGGATGACCCGAGGTCTTGCAGATGTGGCAAAACGGAGGTACTGTCTTCACTTGTTGCTGTTGCCGGTTGTTGTTGTTGTTGTATCGTCGCTGAGTGTGAAACGCAAGCTCCGGTACTAATGCTTTCTTCTTGTGTCTTTCTTCTTGCAGGTCCATGTCCTGCTGCTCGGCGTGGATTTCGGCGCAGAGTGCCGCTTCGGAGATTCTCCCGTGTGCTCGTAGTATGGCGCGAGTGGAGCGCCAGTAGGGGCCGAGACCGCCGACGACCACCGTGACAAAGGCGTCTTCTGAAATCGACCCTCCGCATCGAAGAAGCTTGTCGCGCAGTTCGCGGCAGCGGCTGATATAAGCCATGCCTTTCTCGCCTGGTTTCATTTCAATTGTTGTCAGCTGCGCCATTAACCGGCTTTGGTTTACGCTGTCTGTTGCTTGATACAGGTTCTTCAGGTGGTTGTACGCGAGCTCCGCGGAGTTGCCGTAGCCTCGGTAAGTTTTGATGTTCTGCTCCTGGGTCGGGGTGATGTTCCTCAACAATATTGTGTACGCCATCATTGATTGATAGGTGTACTGCTGCTTCTCATATTGCGTGCCGTTTGTTGGATATGGCAGGGACCCGTCGAAGAAGCCGAGAATCTGTGCTCCTTCCATCATCAGCTCGAACTCGAATGACCAGGTGAAGAAGTCCTTTCCGTCAAAAGGTTTTGTCGTTTGAAGCTTTAGGACATGCGTGAATTGCGATTGAACTTGTAATGCGTCCAGTGCTCTTTCTTGTCCCGGTGCAGGTTGAGGTTGCGACATGAAGCTGACGGAGCCGCGCTGGGGCTCGTACGGAGCAAAGGTAGGCTGTTGTTGTTGTTGTTGAATCCCGTGTGCGTAGGATGAGCCGTCGAGACTCATAGGTGTCACGTTGTTGTTGTTGCTGTTGTTTGACTGCGCAGGTACTCCTTGCTGATGCTGCTCGTAGAAGGACATGAAGGAGAAAAATTTCTCCATCATGCTTGGATCGAAGCCCGCGGGTGTTTCCGTAGACCCAGCTGCTGGTCTCGTGGTGGTTCCTTCCTCTGTCTGTAGACCAGAGACAGGAGGTGGAGTAGGAGTAGTGCCTGGAGAGCCGTTGGAGGAGCTCCTCTCCTTCCTAGTAGACATGTCTTCTTTGTATTAAGTATTAAGAGAAAGGTAACTTTGAAACTCTAACTTGCTCTCATACCATGTTGGGCTGAGGTGCCCTAGGATCTTTGTAGAGTTAAAGTCTGAGTAGGATGATGTAATAGCGGAAGCGTTGAATGAAAAGTCTTTGAACCACCTTGCGCTAGTATGTGAGGGCAAAGTAAGTTGATTAAAAACAAGCAAATACAAGGCTTTATATAAGAGTACAAGGAATACGAATAGATATAATTAAACTGTTTTGCTGTTGCGATTCGATACAGTGCGACTCGGGCAATTGCTCAATGTCGAGTCAGTTGTGTGTCCTTGCTGTCGCGCTGTATTTGTCAAGTCAAAGGTCGCTGACCTTTGACCTTCGCGTAACCTCCAGCGGTTACCCTAACCTCCGAGGGTTGACTCGCGATGCTTCGATTTGAGCTGCTTTGCTTGTGTCCTTAGTTTCGACACGACAGAGGCGTTTAAGACTTATTGTTCCCAACAGTTCAATTGGGTGTTTCTTATAGATGGGTGTTCCTGATTATAAGACAGCTGTCGGTGTGTACAAGTTAAGCCAGTATAGGGATTAGGGGCAATCTTATGACTAAGGGGTATCTTCTAAACGGTTTTTTGTCCATTTATAAGAATTATAAGACACCCTAAACCGTCTCAATTACAAGACACAGCAAGCGTTTTTTCTAATGTATAAGATAAGACATATATGTCTTCTATCCGGGCGATGACGGTACAGTGCGACTCGGGCAACTGCTCAATATCGAGTCACTTGTGTGTCCTTGCTGTCGCGCTGCCTTTGTCAAGTCAAAGGTCGCTGACCTTTGACCTTCGCGTAACCTCCAGCTGTTACTTCTGTTGGGCTGAAAAAGGCCCTTGGGATCTTTGGTAGGGTAAGTCTCTAGGTAGAGTGTTGTCGTAGCGGAAGTGTTTAATGACGAGGTCTTGAACCACCTTGCACTATTGTGTGAGAACAAAGTGAGTTGATTAAAACAAACAAGTACCGTTAGCCCCCGGATAGAAGCGCAGGTCTCGGATAAGCGCCGGCGCTTATAAAAGGATGAGGGCGCTTATATCCGGTCCTCGATTATAAGCGCACCCCTAAAGGCTTACGAATTATAAGCGCCACCCTCTGAATTATCTTTAATATTTTTACTGGAAACGCTGTAACGAAACACAATTTTTGCATCCCCACATTCAGAAATTCGAATCCCTTCACCCTCGCGCGACTCAATGCCTTCGCGTCCAATCAGAATGACCTGTCATGGGGTCAATCTGACTCATTCTGACTGTGCGTGTTGGCAGGGAATCAGCCACTGCCAATTTACGCGAGATTCACATTCCAGCCCTCTACAATATCGATTCGATTGAAATCGCAAGGACGAGATGTGTCAGAATGTTATTTGTCTAGCCTGCAGTGGGGTGCTCAATACTGAGTACAACCCCTTAGGGTTTTCTATTTGTGTGTCCTGCTGCTTGCTAGTGCTCTCATTCTTCCTTCCAATTCTCCTTCCAAAACCCTAACTCCTAGTCTAGAGCAAACTCAACTACCTCCTAGTGTGGGCCTAGGCTACTAAGCCTAGGCCCCACACCTACTATCTTAACATGGTATCTAGAGCCGGCACGATCCTGCCGCCTAGTTCATCGGGCCCACCACCTACTTCCGCTACCGTATTATCCGCCGCGCGCCCCGTGGTGCGCGGCATTGCTTTTTCATCCCGCCACGCGCTTCGAACGCGTGGCGGCTTTTTCTGCCCGCCGCGCGCTCGGGGCGCGCGGCGGTTTTCCCGTCCGTCGGAGCGCCCTCGGGGGGCCTGCGCGCTGCCCTCCCCGCTGCTCGTTGCGACGTCCGTGCAGGACCCGCGGGGCGTCGTCGCTGCTCGTCACGGCGCCCCCTACGGGACCCGCGCGGCGTCGCCCTGCTCGTCGCGACGTCCGTGCGGGACCCGCGGGGCGTCGCCCCTGCTCGTCGCGACGCCCCCTGCGGGACCCGCGCGGTGTCGCCCTGCTCGTCGCGACGTCCGTGCGGGACCCGCGGGGCGTCTCCCCTGCTCGTCGCGACGCCCCCTGTGGGACCCGCGGGGCGTCGCCCCTGCTCGTCGCGACCCCCCCCCTGCGGGACCCGCGGGGCGCCGTCAGGCCTGCAGCAGCAGACGCCGCCGCCCTGCAGCAGCAGCCACCGCCAGGCCTGCAGCAGCAGCCGCTGCCAGAGCCTGCAGCAGCAGCCGCCGCCAGAGCCTGCAGCAGCAGCCGCCGCCAGAGTCTGCAGCAGCAGCCGCCGCCAGAGCCTGCAGCAACAGCCGCCGCCGAGCCTGCAGCAGCAGCCGCCGCCAGGCTTGCAGCAGCTGCCGCCACCGACAGCAGCAGCAGCCGCCGCCGCTCTGCCGCAGCAGCCACCGCCGCCCAGCAGCAGCAGCCGCCGCCAAGTCTGCAGCAGCAGGCGCCGCCAGAGCCTGCAGCAACAGCCGCCGCCGAGTCTGCAGCAGCAGCCGCCGCCAGGCCTGCAGCAGCTGCCGCCACCGACAGCAGCAGCAGCCGCCGCCGCTCTGCCGCAGCAGCCACCGCCGCCCAGCAGCAGCAGCCGCCGCCAAACCTGCAGCAGCAGCCGCCGCCGAGCCTGCAGCAGCAGCCGCCGCCAGGCCTGCAGCAGCTGCCGCCACCGACCAAGCAGCAGCCGCCGCCGCTCTGCCGCAGCAGCCACCGCCGCCTAGCAGCAGCAGCCGCCGCCAAACCTGCAGTAGCAGCCGCCGCCAGTGCCTGCAGCAGCTGCCGCCCCTGGACCCGGTACGCTCTGTGCTGCCCGTGCCTGTGCTGCCTGTGCCTGTTGCTGCCTCTGCCTGTGCTGCCCGTGCCTGTGCTGCCCGTGCCTGTGCTGCCTGTGCCTGTTGCTGCCCGTGCCTGTGCTGCCCTGTGCTGCCCGTGCCTGTGCTGCCCTGTGCTGCATGTGCCTGGTGCTGCTCGTGCCTCGTGCTCGCGCCCTCGTGCGCTCTGCTACTGTCTGCGCCCTCGTGCGCTCTACTAATGACTGCGCCCTCGTGCACCCCCCCCCCCCCCCCCCCCCCCCCCCCCCCCCCGTTTGCGGGTATGGGGGTGGCTGGTGTGCATTCCTCCCTTTGCTCCTCCTCCTCCTTCGTCTCCCACTGCTGCAGCTGTCGCTGAGGGGGGTGGTTGTGTGGGAGACTGGGGTTTAGGGTTTAAGGGGGGGTGCGTGGGAGTGGAGCTAGCGGTGTAGCAGCGGGTGTGTGTCAGAGGGGTGGGACTGTTTGGGGAAGCTGCTTGGAAGTTGCCGTACTGTAGTCCGCAGCACCTGTAGTCCGGGGCGCTGTCCCGGTAGCCCAGTGAGCTAGAATTCTACGCCAGCCGCCCGTGGGTCCGTTGCTCGTCTGCCGCTACTTTAGCCGCGGGGCCTGTTACTCCTGTAGTCCGGGCACTGTCCGGTAGCCGCTGTGCCAGTCTACCTCCTGTTGCCTGTGTGTCTGCCGCTTCAGCCGTCGCCTCCTATCTCCTCTCCCCTCACTCTCCCTCCTCCTCCTCACTTGCCCGTTGTGACTACCACTAGCTTTGCTTATAACTGTGAACTCTAAACTATTTCTTCTTGAACTTGTGCTCAGAATGTGTGGTGACATTGTGATCCACCCTGAGCTTGTATTGCTTTGCCTGCTCTGCTGATTACACCCCACTTTGGCTATGGGGGTGTGTCAGAATGTTATTTGTCTAGCCTGCAGTGGGGTGCTCAATACTGAGTACAACCCCTTAGGGTTTTCTATTTGTGTGTCCTGCTGCTTGCTAGTGCTCTCATTCTTCCTTCCAATTCTCCTTCCAAAACCCTAACTCCTAGTCTAGAGCAAACTCAACTACCTCCTAGTGTGGGCCTAGGCTACTAAGCCTAGGCCCCACACCTACTATCTTAACAAGATGAACACTTTGGTGTAAAAAAACCAGATTTCATATATGTCATTATATAAGCCCCGGCGCTTATAAAAATCCTCAATTATAAGCCCACCCCCTAAAAAACAGTGTTTTTTTATACCCCCAGGGGCGCTTCTATCCGGGGGCTAACGGGTACAAAAGTTTATATGAGAGTACAAGGAATACGAAGAGATATGGGAGATAACTGTTTCGGCTGTTGCGGTTCGATACAGTGCGACTCGGGCAACTGCTAAATATCGAGTCAATTGTGTGTCCTTGCTGTCGTGCTGCTTTTGTCAAGTCAAAGGTCGCTGACCTTTGACTTTCCTGTAACCTCCAGCGGTTACTTCAACCTCCGAGGGTTGACTCGCTGGTGCCTCGATATGATTTGCTTCGCTTGTGCCTTGGTGTTTCGACACGATAGAAGCGCTTTAGGACCGATTGTTTCCAACACTCCCCTTCGCTTCTGGAGTGTCGCTGACGTGGCTCTGTCCAGTCAGCAACATGCAGTATTCCAACTTCTGCTTTCCGAGTTTCTTGGTCAAGTAGTCAGCTGCCATCTCGGACGTGGGACAGTATGACAGGACGAGTTTTCCCTTCTCGATCTCGTCCTTCACGAAGAAATATCGCAGGGCGATGTGTTTCGTCCTGTTCGCGAAGCCGTTCTTGTTGGCGATGCGAATTGCAGATTGGTTGTCGCAGAAAAGGGTGAAGTTGGGTAACTCGGCTAACTTCGCTTCTTCTAGCAGTTCGCGAAGGTAGAGGCCTTCCTTGGTGGCTGAGCAGAGTGCAATGTATTCTGCTTCGGCTGACGAGAGAGCAATTAGTTCTTGCTTGCTCGATTGCCAGGAGATAGGCCCGATAGGCTCGAAGCGATAGATATAGCCGGTGCGCGATCGTCTGTTGTAGGAGTCGCCCGCGTGATCTGCGTCGACGTAACCGATTAGCTTAGGCGGTGTAGTTGCGTTCTTATGGTAGGTCAGGCCGACCGTCGGGGTGCTGACGAAGTAGTGAAGAGCGCGGTCGAGTTCCGCCAGGTATTCTGCTTCAGGCCTTTTGAGATAGGTAGAGAGCTGGCTTGCGGAGTATGAGAGGTCGGGACGATAGGTGACGGCTGCGAAGAGAAGGCATCCCAGCTTCTTCTGGTAGTCTCGTATGCCGGCGGGCTTGAGTAGGGCGGAGCCTCCTTTGTCGTTCCCTGCCGTGTAGCGGTATGGCGTGGAGATGGCTGTTGGTGTGAGTGTAAAGCGTTTGGCGATAGTGTCAGCATATTTTTCGGCGCTGAGGTAGATCTTCGCGGATGTGGAGGCCGAGGTACTGAGTGACGGTAGATGAGACTGTGAGCGCGAGATCTCGCTGCAGCTCCCCTTCAAACCAGGTGGTGATGTCGTCAGTCGAGCCGATGTAGAGAAGATCATCCACATAGACGATTAGTAGGATGTAGTCTTCGTGTTTGGTGAGCCGGTACATGCCTTGATCGTGCGGTAGTGGCTTGAAGCCGATGCGGATGAGGCGAGCGTGCAGGTGCTATTGCCAAAGTCGCGGGGCCTGCTTGATGCCGTAGAGTGACTTGAGTAACTGGCAAACTTGGTTGGGTTCTCCGTGGGAGCTGTGCGGTAACTCAACGAAGATTTCGGCATCAACAGGTGCGTAGAGGAATGCGTTGGCGACGTCGATTTGCCGCAGTTTCTTCTTCTTCATGGCGGCGATCGCGAGGAGGATTCGAAGTGACGTATGTTGGCTAACCGGGGCGAATGTCTTAGTGAAGTCCCGTCCGTGCTCCTGATCGAATCCACGCACAACCCAGCATGCTTTGAACTTCTCGATTGTGCCGTCGGCTTTTGTTTTGACGCGGAAGACCCATTTCCCGGTGAGTATGGTTTTGTTCCTTGCCACGCTGATGGGGACGACTTTCCTGGTGTTCCGTTCCTCCAGCGCCTTTAACTCTCTGTCCATGGCTTCACGCCATTTCTCCCTGTGTCCCCCCCCCAGAGCCTGCTGAACCGTCACAGGCTCCTTAGGAAGAGTGTTGCCGTGGACTGCGGTGACGAGGCCGAGTATCTGTAGTCCAGTCTGTGAGTAGCGGGGAAGAGTTGCGTCCTCGGGATAAGCTGCTTCGTCTCCCGCTTCTGGATCTGGTAAGAAATTTGGTCCTACTCGTTCTGCTTCGTTGGTGTTGACTGTCGCAGGTGTTACGTAACCGTTGTCGGCGAAGTAGTAGAGGGTTTCGGCGTTGACACTTTCGCGAGGGTTGTCGTCGTCCATGGGAACGTCGACGGAGCAGAATGGGAAAGGTTCGGCTTCTTCTGACGCGTTGTCCACATTCTGTTCGTCCCAGTCAGCTTCGTCTTCTGCGGAGGCAAAGGCTCGGTCGCCACGAAAACCACCTGTGGGATCTTGGTCCTCTTGCAGGTTGGCAAGGTATGTCTGGAGCGTGAGTCGTTCGTAGAAAATTACATCACGTGCTGCTACTATTTCCTTGGAGTGGACGTCGAAGATTTTCCACGCGTTGTAGTTCTTTTCGATGCCGAGGTGTAGTCCCCACTGTGCGCGTTGTGAAAATCGGCCCGCTCGTGCTGCTGGGGGTCGATACTGTACCATACATCTGAACACTCGTAACATTTTTGTACTACCCTGTTTCCCTGTCCACAGCAGATGCGGTGATGCGTTGTTCGGAAGCGATGATGACGACAGCAAGTTGTGCAGCATGACAGCGTGGTCCATTGCTGCGGGCCACTGGTGGTTGGGTAGCCGCATGCCACGTAACAGTTTGCGCATGCTGTTCTGCAGAGTCCTGTTCATTCTTTCTGCTACACCTTGCTGCTGATGGGCGTAGGGAAGAGAGAGGAGCTGCTTGATTCCCTTTTCCACCAGGTACTGCTTGAATCGTTGAGAGGTGTATTCTTTTCAGCTTTACGCCCGACTCTCTCTCTACTACTGGTAGCCAAGCAGCGAATGCTGCGAGGACCATGTCGTGGCTGGGTAGGTTTACATGCCAGACGTAACGAGTGGCAGCGTCGATGAAGGTGATTGTGTAGTTGTAGATTACTTGTCCTGGTTCCCGATTGTACAGAATGTCGCTTTACACCTTTTCGAGTGGTGCGTACGCGGGTGCGCTCGGGTTGTGATTAGGAGCGAACGGCCGATGTGGTAAGTCGGCTTCGGGGCAGGTAAGACAGGTTCCTCATGCCCGTTGAAGTTCTCTGCCGTCGAGTAGTAGTAACGAGTCCTTGTCGAGGACTCCTGCTCTTATTGTGTTGTTTAACACAGTGTTGCTTCGGTGTCCCATTCTTGCGTGCCAGGTGCTTTCGTCGGCGCGATGCCCGGGTGATTGTCGGTACATATCGGAGTTGGAATAGAAGCTGGCAATGAAGTTTGCGCTACGATGAACTTCTCGTGGTGCTGGGTGGAGCTGTTGTGCTGGTGTTGGTGGTGTTTGGTCAACGAGGACTGGTGTCGTTGTTGCTGTTACTGTTGTTGTTCCTGCTACTGCCGATGTCTCTGCTACTGCCGATGTCGTCTCTGCTACTGCCGATGTTGTCTCTGCTGCTGCCGATGTTGTCTCTGCTGCTGCCGATGTTGTCTCTGCTGCTGCCGATGTTGTCTCTGCTGCCGCCGAATGTTTTATTATAACTAACGCGCGTGTTCGTTCTGCTTCAGGGATGGTATGTGAATACCAAAAACCTTCAGGGCTGAAGTCTGGATCAAGGTCTGGAGGATGTGTCCAGTCGACGAAGTTCACGATGGCGTCGCTGTCTGCGGTGCCCAGGTCTGGGACGAAGTCGAGGACGAAGACGTTGTTTTTCAGAATCGCCTTTCCGATGTAGAGGCCGCCCTTCCCGTGGTACAGCTTGAACTCCAAGGTGGTACTGTCGGCTTCCAGGTGTATGCCTTTCGCCATCAACTGACTGACGCTCAGTAAGTTGTAGCCGAGTCCCTCCGCGATTAGTACTTTTGACATTTGTAGTATAATGTTTGTCTCTCGTGACTGAAGTTGTACGATCCCTTGTCGTCGTGTGCGCAGGTTCTTGTTATTGGCGACTGTGATGACGACCTCTCGTTGAAGTCGGTGCTCACGTTGAACGAAGCGTCCTGAGGAGCACATGTGCTGTCCGCAGCAACTGTCCAAGAACCACGTGTCTTTCCCGGACGGCTCGCTTTGAGCGATGGCGGCGTACGTCGGGTTCGGTTGAAGTGACACGCGGCGAGGCGTGCTGTTGTTGAGTTGTTCTTCTAGTGAGTAATGTGGTGGTGACTCGGTTACGCAGGAGTCGCTCAGCCTTGCCATGCAGCTGACGATGTTTCTTGCTTCTTTCGCAGGTTATCCCGTCGACGTCGTTGGGACTTGTATTGAGGTTGTCGGATTTGTTTGCATTGAGGCGACTTGACTGCTTGAAGGTCGGAGTTGCCGCTGTGAAGTTGTTGACTGTTGACGATTCGGGCAGTGTGTACGAGGATGCCCTGAAGTCTTGCAGAGGTGGCAGAACAGAGGTACTAGCTTTGGTTGTTGCTGTCGGTTGTTGTTGTAGTTCTAGCGTTGCCGAGTGTGGAACGCGAATTCGGGTACTGATACCTTTTTCTTGTGTCGTTCTTCTTGCAGGTCCATGTCTTGCTGCTCAGCATGGATTTCGGCGCAGAGTGCTGCATCGGAGATTCTCCCGTGTGCTCGTAGTATGGCGCGAGTGGAGCGCCAGTGAGGACCAAGACCGCCGATGACAACCGTGACGAAGGCGTCTTCTGAAATCGATCCTCCACATCGAAGAAGCTTGTCGCGCAGCTCGCGGCAGCGACTGATATATGCCATTCCCTTCTTGCCTGGTTTCATCTCGATTGTTGTTAGCTGCGCCATTAACCGACTTTGGTTTACGCTGTCTGTTGCTTGATACATGTTCTTCAAGTGATTATACGCGAGCTCCGCGGAGTTGCCATATCCTCGGTAAGTCCTTATGTTCTGCTGTTGAGTCGGGGTGATGTTCCTCAGTAGTATCGTGTACGCCATCGTCGATTGATGGGTATACTGCTGCTTCTCATACTGTGTGCCGTTTGTTGGGTATGGCAGGGACCTGTCGAAGAAGCCAAGGATTTGCGCTCCTTCCATCATCAGCTCGAATTCGAACGACCAGGTAAAGAATTCCTTCCCGTCGAAAGGTTTTGTCGTTTGCAGTTTTAAAACGTGCGCGAACTGCGACTGAACTTGTAGTGCTTCCAGCGTCCTTTCTTGTCCCGGTGTAGGTTGTGGTTGTGGCATGAAGCTGACGGAGCCGCGCTGGGGCTCGTAGGGAGCAAAGGTAGGTTGTTGTTGCTGATTTCCGCGTGCGTAGGATGAGCCATCAAGACTCATGGGCGTCACGTTGTTGTTGTTGTTGCTGTTGTTTGATTGCGCAGGAACTCCTTGCTGATGCTGCTCGTAGAAGGACATGAAGGAGAAGAATTTCTCCATCATGCTTGGATCGAAGCCCGCGCCTTGGTTTGCGGGTGTTTCAGTAGACCCAGCGGCAGGTCTCGATGTTGTGCCTTCCTCTGTCTATAGACCAGAGGCAGGAGGTGGAGTAGGAGTAGTACCAAGAGAGTCGTTGGAGGAGCTCCTCTCCTTTCTGGTAGACATGTCTTTTTGGTGTGATTGAAGAAAAAATAAGGCTTTTACCCTAACCAGCTCTCATACCATGTTGGGCTGAAAAAGGCCCTTAGCATCTTTGGTAGGGTAAGTCTCTAGGTAGAGTGTTGTGGTAGCGGAAGCGTTTAATGATGAGGTCTTGAACCACCTTGCACTAGTGTGTGAGAACAAAGTGAGTTGATTAAAACAAACAAGTACAAAAGTTTATATAAGAGTACAAGGAATACGAAGAGATATGGGAGATAACTGTTTTGGCTGTTGCGGTTCGGTACAGTGCGACTCGGGCAAGTGCTCAATATCGAGTCAGTTGTGTGTCCTTGCTGTCGCGCTGCTTTTGTCAAATCAAAGGTCGCTGACCTTTGACTTTCCTGTAACCTCCAGCGGTTACTTCAACCTCCGAGGGTTGACTCGCTGGTGCCTTGATATGATTTGCTTCGCTTGTGCCTTGGTGTTTCGACACGATAGAAGCGCTTTAGGACCGATTGTTTCCAACAACTTCAACCTCCGAGGGTTGACTCGCTGGTGCCTTGATATGATCTGCTTCGCTTGTGCCTTGGTGTTTCGACACGATAGAAGCGCTTTAGGACCGATTGTTTCCAACACTCCCCTTCGCTTCTGGAGTGTCGCTGACGTGGCTCTGTCCAGTCAGCAACATGCAGTATTCGAACTTCTGTTTCCCGCGCTTCTTGGTCAGGTAGTCAGCTGCAATCTCGGACGTGGGGCAGTATGACAGCTCAAGTCTTCCCTTCTCGATCTCGTCCTTCACGAAGAAATATTGCAGGGCGATGTGTTTCGTCCTGTTCGCGAAGCCGTTCTTGTTGGCGATGTGAATTGCAGATTGGTTGTCGCAGAACAGAGTGAAGTTGGGTAACTCGGCTAACTTCGCTTCTTCTAGCAATTCAGGAAGGTAGAGTCCTTCCTTGGTGGCTGAGCAGAGTGCAATATATTCTGCTTCAGATGACGAGAGAGCAATTAGTTCTTGTTTGCTCGATTGCCAGGAGATAGGCCCGATAGGCTCGAAGCGATAGATGTAGCCGGTGCGCGATCGTCTGTTGTCGGAGTCACCCGCGTGATCTGCATCGACGTAACCGATTAGCTTAGGTGGCGCGGTTACGTTCTTGTGATATGTTAGGCCGATCGTTGGCGTACTGACGAGATAGTGTAGAGCGCGGTCCAGTTCGGCCAAGTGTTTTGCTTCAGGCCTCTTGAGATAAGTGGCAAGCTGACTTGCGGAGTATGAGAGGTCGGGGCGGCAGGTAACGGCTGCGAAGAGAAGGCATCCTAATTTTCTCTGGTAGTCGCGTATCCCGGCAGACTTGAGTAGAGTAGATCCTTCCTCCTGGTTTTCTGTCGCGTAGCGGTAGGGCGTAGAGATGATGGTAGGCGTGAGCGCGAAGCGTTTGGCGATGGTGTCGGCGTACTTAGAGGCGTTGAGGTAGATCACGTTTTCTTCCTTTCGAATGTTCAAGCCGAGGTACTGTGTGACGGTAGAGGAGATCGTGAGTGTGAGGTCCTTCTGTAACTCCCCTTCGAACCAGGTGGTGATGTCGTCAGTTGAGCCAATGTAGAGTAGGTCGTCTACGTAGACGATCAGCAGGATGTAGTTGGTATCCTTCGTGAGTCGGTACATTCCTTGGTCGTGAGGTAGTTGGCGGAATCCGATGCAAGTGAGGCGAGTGTGTAGGTACTGTTGCCACAGCCGCGGGGCTTGTTTGATTCCGTAGAGCGATTTTAGCAGCTGGCAAACCTGGTTGGGTTCTCCATTAGTACCGTGCGGTAGTTCGACGAAGATTTCTGCGTCGACAGGTGCGTAGAGAAATGCATTAGCGACGTCGATTGGCCGCAGTTTCTTCTTCTTCATGGCGGCGATCGCGAGGAGGATTCGAAGTGACGTATGTCGGCAAACCGGGGCGAATGTCTCGGTGAAGTCCCGTCCGTGCTCCTGATCGAATCCACGCACAACCCAGCATGCTTTGAACTTCTCGATTGTGCCGTAAGCTTTTGTTTTGACGCGGAAGACCCATTTCCCGGTGAGTATGGTTTTGTTCCTTGCCACGCTGATGGGGACGACTTTCCAGGTGTTCCGTTCCTCCAGCGCCTTTAACTCTCTGTCCATGGCTTCACGCCATTTCTCTCTGTGTTCCCCCCCAAGAGCCTGCTGAACCGTCGCATGCTCCTTAGGAAGGGTGTTGCCGTGGACTACGGTGTCGAGCCCGAGTATTTGCAGTCCAGTCTGTGAGTAGCGGGGAAGCGTTTCGTCCTCGGGATAAGCTGCTTCATCTCCCGCTTCTAGATCAGGTATGAAATTCGGTCCTACTCGTTCTGCTTCGTTGGTGTTGACTGACGCAGGTGTTACGTAACCGTTGTCGGCGAAGTAGTAGAGGGTTTCGGCGTTGACACTTTCGCGAGGGTTGTCGTCGTCCATGGGAACGTCGACGGAGAAGAATGGGAAAGGTCCGGCTTCTTCTGACGCGTTGTCCACATTCTGTTCGTCCCAGTCAGCTTCGTCTTCTGCGGAGGCAAAGGCTCGGTCGCCACGAAAACCACCTGTGGGATCTTGGTCCTCTTGCAGGTTGGCAAGGTATGTCTGGAGCGTGAGTCGTTCGTAGAAAATTACATCACGTGCTGCTACTATTTCCTTGGAGTGGACGTCGAAGATTTTCCACGCGTTGTAGTTCTTTTCGATGCCGAGGTGTAGTCCCCACTGTGCGCGTTGTGAAAATCGGCCCGCTCGTGCTGCTGGGGGTCGATACTGTACCATACATCTGAACACTCGTAACATTTTTGTACTACCCTGTTTCCCTGTCCACAGCAGATGCGGTGATGCGTTGTTCGGAAGCGATAATGACGACAGCAAGTTGTGCAGCATGACAGCGTGGTCCATTGCTGCGGGCCACTGGTGGTTGGGTAGCCGCATGCCACGTAACAGTTTGCGCATGCTGTTCTGCAGAGTCCTGTTCATTCTTTCTGCTACACCTTGCTGCTGATGGGCGTAGGGAAGAGAGAGGAGCTGCTTGATTCCTCTTTCCGCCAGGTACTGCTTGAACCGTTGAGAGGTGTATTCTCCTCCTCCGTCTGACTAGAAGCTTTTCAGCTTTACGCCCGACTCTCTCTCTGCTACTGGTAGCCAAGCAGCGAATGCTGCGAGGACCATGTCGCGGCTGGGTAGGTTTAGATGCCAGACATAACGAGTGGCGGCGTCGATGAAGGTGATTGTGTAGTTGTAGATTACTTGTCCTGGTTCCCAGTTGTACAGGATGTCGCTGTACACCTTTTCGAGTGGTGCGTACGTGGGTGCGCTCGGGTTGTGACGAGGAGTGAACGGCCGATGTGGTAAGTCGGCTTCGGGGCAAATGAGACATGTTCCTCGTGCCCGTTGGAGTTCTCTTCCGTCGAGTAGTAGTAACGAGTCCTTGTCAAGGACTCCTGCTTTTATTGTGTTGTTTAACACAGTGTTGCTTGGGTGTCCCATCCTTGCGTGCCTGGTGCTTTCGTCGGCGCGATGCCCGGGTGATTGTCGGTACATATCGGAGTTGGAATAGAAGCTGGCGATGAAGTTTGCGCTACGATGAACTTCTCGTGGTGCTGGGTGGAGCTGTTGTGCTGGTGTTGGTGGTGTTTCGTCAACGAGGACTGGTGTCGTTGTTGCTGTTACTACTGTTGTTCCTGCTACTGCCGATGTCTCTGCTGCTGCCGATGTTGTCTCTGCTGCTGCCGAGTGTTGTATTGTTACTAACGCGCGTGTTCGTTCTGCTTCAGGGATGGTATGTGAATACCAAAAACCTTCCGGACTGAAGTCTGGATCAAAGTCTGGAGGATGTGTCTAGTCGGCGAAGTTGACGATGGCGTCGCTGTCGGCGGTGCCAAGATCAGGGACAAAGTCGAGGACGAAGACATTGTTCTTCAGAACCGCCTTTCCGTTGTAGAGGCCGCCCTTCCCGTGGTACAGCTTGAACTCCTGGGTGGTACTGTCGGCTTCCAGGTGTATGCCTTTCGCCATCAACTGACTGTCGCTCTGTAAGTTGTAGCCGAGTCCTTCCGCGATTAGTACATTTGACATCTGTAGTATAACGTTTGTCTCTCGTGACTGAAGTTGTACAATCCCTTGTCGTCGTGTGCGCAGGTTCTGGTTATTGGCGACTGTGATGACGACCTCTCGTTGAAGTCGGTGCTCACGTTGAACGAAGCGTCCCGAGGAGCACATGTGCTGTCCGCAGCAACTGTCCAAGAACCATGTGTCTTTCCCGGACGGCTCGCTTTGAGCGATGGCGGCGTACGTCAGGTTCGGTTGAAGTGACTCGCGGCGAGGCGTGCTGTTGTCGAGTTGTTCTTCTGGTGAGTAATGTGGTGGTGACTCAGTTACGCAGGAGTCGCTCAGCCTTGCCATGCAGCTGACAATGTTTCTTGCTTCTTTTGCAGGTTGCCCCGTCGATGTTGTTGAGACTTGTACTGAGGTTGTCGGATTTGCTTGCGTTGAGGCGACTTGACTGCTTGAAGGTCGAAGTTGCCGCTTTGAAGTTGTTGACTGTTGACGATTCGGGCAGTGTGTACGAGGATGCCCTGAAGTCTTGCAGAGGTGGCAGAACGGAGGTACTGGCTTCGGTTGTTGCTGCCGATTGTTGTTATTGTAGTTGTAGCGTCGCTGAGTGTGGAACGCGAATTCGGGTACTGATACCTTTTTCTTGTGTCGTTCTTCTTGCAGGTCCATGTCTTGCTGCTCGGCATGGATTTCAGTGCAGAGTGCTGCTTCGGAGATTCTCCCGTGTGCTCGTAGTATGGCGCGAGTGGAGCGCCAGTGAGGACCAAGACCGCCGATGACAACCGTGACGAAGGCGTCTTCTGAAATCGATCCTCCACATCGAAGAAGCTTGTCGCGCAGCTCGCGGCAGCGATTGATATACGCCATTCCCTTCTCGCCTGGTTTCATCTCGATTGTTGTTAGCTGCGCCATTAACCGACTTTGGTTTACGCTGTCTGTTGCTTGATACAGGTTCTTCAAGTGGTTGTACGCGAGCTCCGCGGAGTTGCCATATCCTCGGTAAGTCCTTATGTTCTGCTGTTGAGTCGGGGTGATGTTCCTCAGTAGTATTGTGTACGCCATCATCGATTGATAGGGGTACTGCTGCTTCTCATACTGTGTGCCGTTTGTTGGGTATGGCAGGGACCCGTCGAAGAAGCCAAGGATTTGCGCTCCTTCCATCATCAGCTCGAATTCGAACGACCAGGTAAAGAAATCCTTCCCGTCGAAAGGTTTTGTCGTTTGCAGTTTTAAAACGTGCGCGAACTGCGACTGAACTTGTAGTGCGTCCAGCGTCCTTTCTTGTCCCGGTGCAGGTTGTGGTTGTGGCATGAAGCTGACGGAGCCGCGCTGGGGCTCATACGGAGCGAAGGTAGGTTGTTGTTGTTGATTCCCGCGTGCCTAGGATGAGCCATCGAGACTCATGGGCGTCACGTTGTTGTTGTTGTTGCTGTTGTTTGATTGCGCAGGAACTCCTTGCTGATGCTGCTCGTAGAAGGACATGAAGGAGAAGAATTTCTCCATCATGCTTGGATCGAAGCCCGCGCCTTGGTTTGCGGGTGTTTCGGTAGATCCTGCTGTCGGTCTTGTTGTTGTGCCTTCCTCTGTCTGTAGGCCAGAGGCAGGAGGTGGAGTAGGAGTAGTACCAGGAGAGCCGTTGGAGGAGCTCCTCTCCTTTCTGGTAGACATGTCTTATGGTGTGATTGAAGGAGAAAATAGATTTTACCCTAACCAGCTCTCATACCATGTTGGGCTGAAAAGCCCCTTAGGATCTTTGGTAGGGTAAATCTCTGGGTAGAGTGATGTAGTAGCGGAAGCGTTGAAAGAGAAGATTCTGAACCACCTTGCACTGGTTTGTGAGAGCAAAGTAAGTTGATTAAGACAAACAAGTACAAAGGTTTATATAAGAGTACAAGGAATACGAAGAGATATGAATGACAACTGTTTTACTGTTGGCTATTGCGGTTCGATACAGTGCGACTCGGCAACTGCTCAATATCGAGTCAGTTGTGTGTCCTTGCTGTCGCGCTGCCTTTGTGAAGTCAAAGGTCACTGACCTTTGACCTTCGCGTAACCTCCAGCTGTTACTTCAACCTCCGAGGGTTGACTCGCTGGTGCCTCGATATGATTTGCTTCGCTTGTGCCTTGGTGTTTCGACATGATAGAAGCGCTTTAGGACCGATTGTTTCCAACACATACAACATTCCCACAGCCATGTATCATACCTAGTGGTACTATCAAACAACCAACATTCCAGTCGGTAAGCATACAAAAGAATGACAACTGACAAGAAAGCAAAACGAAGAGGAAGAAATAAAAAGACACTCTGGAACGGTAGGAGACAAACAGAAGGACGACCAAGGGAAAAGAGGGATAGAGAAACGGAGGAAGGGACGTATGGAGGAAGAGAGGAACAGAGGAAGGGAAGGATGGATGGGGAGGGAGGACGGGGGAAAGGGAGGACAGGCAGCACCACGTCTGCCTATGCTGTGTGACCCTGCCCACCGCCATCCACCCACAGCGCCCCAAGCAGCTCCCTGGTGCAGAAAAGCACAAGGGATGAATAGGTGCCGCTGGGCCGAGGGCGGTGTGGGAAAAACCTGGAGGGGAGGGTGAGAGGATAGGATGGGGAAAGGACGGATGGGGAGGGATGGGGAGAGGATGGATGGGAAGAGGAGGGAAGTGGTGAGGTGGGATGGGCGGATGGGGAGAGGACGGAAGGGGGTGGGGAGAAGAGATGGTGAGAGGAGGAGATGGGGAGAGGAGGGGACGCGGTGACGAGGGAAGGGGAAAGAAGCGGATGTGTATAGGAGGAGATGGGGTGAGGAGGAGATGGGGGTAGGAGTATGGTGAATGGGGTATGGTGGAATGGTGAAAGTAGGCATGGGGAATGGAAGGATGGGGAACGGAGGGAGAGTGAATGACGGGATGGGGAAAGGAGGTCTGGGGAAACAAGGAAAGGGGGATGGGAAGTAGGATGGCAGGGCGAGAGGAAGGTATTGAGAGAAGGGGGGAGGAAGGGCGGAAGAGGGGGATGTGAAGTAGGAAGAGGTGGGAAATGGCGACGTGTGACGATGCCACGGGGTGCGGCGGAGATGGGGTGAGGCATGGGGAGATGAGGGAAGGATGGGTGAACGATGGAGAGGCGAGGCATGGGGAGATGAGGGATGGGGAGGTGAGAGATGGGGAGGTGAGGGATGGGGAGATGAGGGATGGGGAGATGCGGGATGGGGAGATGAGGGACGGGGAGGTGAGGGAAGGGGAGATGAGGGATGGGGATATGCGGGATGGGGAGATGAGGGATGCGGAGATGAGGGATGGGGAGATGAGCGATGAGGAGGTGAGGCATGGGGAGGTGAGGGATGGGGAGACGAGGGATGGGGAGACGAGGGAAGGGGAGATGAGGGATGGGGAGACGAGAGTGTGGGGTGTGGCGTAGCAGGAGGAAGGAGAGTTGCAAGGCGCGGGGAGTCCCCGTTCTCGTTAGAGGGGAGGGAGCGTGGGAGACGGGAGGGAGAGAGCGTTAGTAGTGACGGATGGGTGTGCGCGTACATGACGTAAGGGGAGTGAGCGTGGGCGACGGGAGGGGAGTGAGCATGGGCGACGGGAGGGGAGTGAGTGTGGGCGACGGGAGGGAGTGAGCGTGAGCGACGGAAGAGAGTGAGGAGGGGCGAAAGAGGCGTCGCGCGAAGGCAACGGGAGGGGAGGGAGCGTGATCGTGCGTCAGGAAGGAAGCGTGGGCGACGGGAGGGAGTGATCATGTCAAGCATTATATATGTTGTTGTAGTTGTTTAGGCTACAGTGGGTTAGCCTATAGGGGGTACACAATTCTAGGGTTTCCTACTTGTACTCATTTCACTGTTAGTTCATTCATTCTTGTTCAACATGGTATAGAGCAGGTCCTTCCTAGGACCGATTTTTTAGGGCCCACCACTACCTGCCTACCTACCTACCTACCTACCTACGCCCTAGGGCGCCTCGTTTTTTCTCGCCCCTAGAGGCCCCGAACGGCCCACGTGCTCGCCCCTAGAGGCCCCGTCGGCCCCGCGCTCACATCCCTAGAGGCCCCGATCGGCCCCGCGCTTGCCCCTAGAGGCCCCGATTGGCCCCGCGCTCGCCCTTAGAGGCCCCGAACGGCCCCACGCTTGCCCCTAGAGGCCCCGATAGGCCCCGCGCTCGCCCTTAGAGGCCTCGATCGGCCCCGCGCTTGCCCCTAGAGGCCATGATCGGCCCCGCGCTCGTCCCTAAGGCCCCGAAAGGCCCCGCGCTTGCCCTTAGCGGCCCTTTGCGGCCCCGCGCTCATCCCTAACGGCCCCGATCGGCCCCGCGCTCGCCCTTCCAGGCCCCGATCGGCCCCGGGCTCCTCCTTAGAGGCCCCGATCGGCCCCGCGCTCGTCCCTAGAGGCCCCGATCGCCCCCCCCCCCCCGCGCTCGCCTCTAGAGGCCCCGACCGGCCCCACCCAGAACGAGCCACTCGAGCCGCGCCGCCCGAACCGAGCCGCGCCGCCCTACCTGTACCGAGCCGCGCCGCCCTACCTGTACCGAGCCGCGCCGCCCTACCTGTACCGAGCCGCCCTACCTGTACCGAGCCGCGCCGCCCTTACCGAACCGCGCCGCCCTACCTGTACCGAGCCGCCCTACCTGTCCTTGGGGTGCCCCTACTGCTTTTTCCTACTGCTGCTTCTATTACTCTTACTACTGCTATGGCTAGCCCTCCTGTGCTAGCTTTTGATGCTGAGGGCCGCCCAGTGAAGTTCGAAACCTGGCTTGATGACCTACACCTCTTCCTACAGCTCACTGCCAAGGAAGACATCTCACTGTACGATCACGCCCTAGGCCACGCTACTGCTCCTGCTACTACTGCTGACAGCACTGCCCGCTCACAGTGGCAGACTTGTGATGCCCACGCTCGCTTCGCTATTCGCAACTCTCTGCCGATAGATGAGCGCGAGCACTTTGGGCAGCACAAGACTGCGCAGGCACTGTACACTGCTGTCGTTGCCCGCTACTCCTCACCGGCCTCTGCCGCACTAGGCCGTCTCTCTCTTCCCTACATGTTCCCCGACTTAGCCTCTTTCCACACAGTCGTTGACCTCATTACCCACCTCCGCACTAGTGAGGCTCGCTTCCGCGCCGCTATGCCTGATGAGTTCCTTGCCACGAACCCACCCCCGCTCTGGCTCACTCTCTACCACCTAGTCACGTGCCTCCCTGACACTCTGCGCTCAGTCAGGGACCACTTCCTAGCTCGCTGCCCCACTGAGCTCACCATTGCCCTCCTCGAGAAGGAACTCCTTGCAGCTGAGGCTAGCATAGTCGTTGTAGGTGCCTCTCGTGGTGACCCCCGTACCTCGCTCTTTGAGGGGTGTTCTCCTTCCCCCCTTCTTCCCTCTATCGCCTCTGCTGCTGCTGTCAACCTCCTTGGTGCTGAGAAGGTCGGGACTGCGTCTACTTCGAGCGGGCGCCGCAGCGGCAAGGGCAAAGGGGGCAAGGGCGGTGGCGGTGACAGCGGGGGAGGCGGTGGTGGGGGAGGTGGTGGTGGTGGGGGTGGTGGCGCGACTTGAGGGGCAGGTGGCAGCGGTGGGGGTGGTGGCGGCCGCAGCGGGGGAGGTGGCCGGGGCGAAGGAGGCGGTGGGGGTGGCGGTGGACGCGGCGGCGGCAGGGGTTGGGGTGGTCGAGGAGGTGGTGGCGGCGGTGGTGGTCGTGGAGGCACTGGCGGTGGCCAGGGCCAGCAGCACACTCCGTCGCCCCAGGAGGTCCGTGAGTGGTACTCTCAGCACGGGGGGGGGGGGGGGGGGGGGGGGGTGGCCTTAGCTGCACGTACGTCATTCGCACTGGTAACCGCAGTGGCCAGCCGTGTGGGGGACCGCACGCCACACAGCGTTGCTTCGCTCGTCTGAATGACGCTTGGCGTGTTCAGTTCCCTCAGGCCACTGAGCTGCCACGCTGGATTGATCTCCCGAAGAAGGGGATTGATATCTATGCTCTAGACTTTGATGCTATTCTCACTGCTATGTATGTGATGTCTACTAGTGGAGAGGGTGCTGAGTACCTGTGTGTCCCGCCCGACCCGGGCATTAGGACTAGTGCGTCTGCCGCTTCAGGTACTCGCGTGCCGGCTACCCCAGGTACTGGTGAGGCAGCTGCTCTAGGTGCTTGTGCGTCTGCCCCCCTTGGTACTGTGTCGACTACAGCACTGCACACCTTCACGCTGGACTCAGGTGCCCCTCGCTGCTTCTTTCGTGACCGCACTGCCCTTGAGCCACTTGCTCGGCCAGTTGCTGTCTCCCTCGCTGACCCCTCTGGGGGTCCGGTCATTGCGACCTCCTCCACTGTCCTTCCCTGTCCTGCGGTCCCGTCGGGCACACTGTCAGGTCTCCACCTCCCCTCGTTCTCTACGAACTTGGTGGCAGGTTGTGCTCTCCAGGACGGGGGTGTTCACCAGTTCACCCCTGCCTACGAGCGTGTGACACACTGCACGTGTGCTCGTACGGGCCGCCACTTGGCTACCTTCACCTGGCAGCCGGGGTCGGACCGGTACACACTGACTACCGCGTCCCCTCAGGTCGCTGCGTCTGCGTCTGCGTCCGCGTCAGGTCAGCTGTCTGCCCCCTGCTCGTGTCGCTCTCTAGCGCACGAGACTGTCCTCTGGCACCACCGACTCGGCCACCCGTCTGTGCAGCGCCTTCGTGCCATGCACTCCCGGTACCTTGTCTCTGGTCTTCCCAGGGTCCTCCCTCCCCTCCCACCCTCGCCTGCTCCGCCCTGTCTTCCCTGTGTTGAGGGGCGGCAGCGCGCCGCTCCTCACTCCTCCTCGTTTCCCCCGACGACTGCTCCTTTGCAGACGCTCCACATGGACGTGTGGGGCCCAGCCCGCGTCCGTGGTCAGGGTCAGGAGAGGTACTTCCTGATAGTTGTTGACGACTACTCGCGCTACACCACGGTCTTCCCCTTGCGCACCAAGGGTGAGGTCCCTAATGTCTTGATCCCTTGGATCCGCAGAGCCCGTCTCCAGCTCAGCGAGCGTTTCCACTCGGACTTTCCTGTCCTGCGCTTGCACTCTGACAGAGGTGGTGAGTTCTCCTCCGACCTCTTGGCAGCCTACTGTGCTGAGCACGGCATTGAGCAGTCGTTCACGCTTCCGGCCTCTCCACAGCAGAATGGGGTTGCGGAGCGCCGCATTGGCCTGGTCATGGAGGTCGCCCGTACCTCCTTGATCCATGCGGCTGCCCCCCACTTTCTGTGGCCGTTTGCGGTCCGGTACGCTGCGCATCAGCTCAACCTCTGGCCCCGTGTCTCCTTGCCGGAGACCTCGCCCACACTGCTGTGGACGGGGGAGGTTGGCGATGCGTCGCATTTCCGGGTCTGGGGATCTCGAGCTTTTGTCCGCGATACGTCTGCGGACAAGCTCTCCTCCCGTGCTATTCCCTGCGTCTTCCTCGGCTTTGTCCCGGACGCGCCTGGTTGGCAGTTTTACCACGCCACCTCGCACCGGGTCTTGCCCTCTCAGGACGTCACTTTTGACGAGTCCGTCCCCTACTACCGCCTCTTCCCCTACCGCACTGCCCCGCTCCCCCCCCCGCCTCTCTTCCTCGCGCCAGGTGCTGCTGTCGTAGATCCCCTCCCCCCTCAGGGTGCCGCTCCCTCAGGTGTGTCTCAGGTAGACCCGGTTGAGCCTGTTGAGGTTGCTGTCGACTCTCGTCCTGCTGGGGGTGCGGAGCCTGGGGGTGCGGAGACTGGGGGTGCTGAGCCTGGGGGTGCGGAGACTGGGGGTGCTGAGCCTGGGGGTGTGGGGCCTGGGGGTGCTGAGCCTGCGGGTGCTGAGCCTGCGGGTGCTGAGCCTGCGGGTGCTGAGCCTGGGGGTGCTGAGCCTGGGGGTGCTGAGCCTGGGGGTGCTGACCCGCGGCGTCCGGAGTCAGGGGGTTCTGAGTCTGGAGGTGCTGGGCCTGAGGGTCCTACACCTGGAGGAGGCCTCTCCTCGGAGCAGCTGCGTGAGTGGTACTTACAGTACCGCAGCCTCCGGAGAGGTACCTCTGGGGCCAGGCGTACTACAGGGACTGGTGCTGGTGCTTCTCTTCCTAGTCGGGAGCTCCCCTCCCGTGAGCGGATCCGTGAGTGGTACGACCGGCGCTGCACGCTTCGGAGTGGCGCGCCTGGTGTCCCGGACCCCGCTGCTGCTGGTGCTGCGGACCCGGGCGTTGGAGCTGCTGTTGGTGGTGCGGACCCGTGCATTGGAGCTGCTGCTCGTGCTGCGGACCCGGGCGTTGAAGCTGCTGCTGGTGCTGCGGACCCGGGCGTTGGAGCTGCTGCTGGTGCTACGGACCCAGGCGTTGGGGCTGCGACTGGTGCTGTGGACCCTGGCGCTGGAGCTGCTGCTGGTGCTGAGGACCCGGGCGTCGGAGCTGCTGCAGGTACTGAGGACCCTGACGCTGGTGTCTCTGCTGGTTCTGGAGTCGCTCCACGGCAGCGGCCGTACTTCGTTCCGCTCCTTCAGCAGGTTCTTGGTCAGCTTCCTCCTCCTTGTCCTCCTCCCTCCTTAGGGTGTCCTCCGTCCGCCTCCTCTCTCCCTGGTCCTGCTCCTTACACTGGTCCGACTGGAGGTCTTACTGAGCGTTGTGAGCCTGAGTCTCGTCCTGCGTCGCCTGAGTCTCGCCGTGCGTCGCCTGTCCGTGCTGCTCACACTGGTGGTCGTGTCCCTAGTCAGCGTCTTCCTGCTGTCCCGGACACTCACCGGATGGCGCTTCGTCCTTCCACTGCTCCACAGCGTGTCCCACTGCCGTCTCCTCCTGCGTCCTCTCTTCCTGCTGTTGCTGACCCCGGGTCTGACTCCCTTCGTGCTGCCAGTCCTACTGTCACGCGTCTCCTTGCTACTGTCGTTACTGACCCTTCTTTTGCGTCCACTGCTGCGTCTGCCCTAGTTGCTGAGCTCGTCGACTTTGCTGCTCGCTATCGCCTAGACTACGCTGCTAGTCTTGTCGCTGAGTCTGAGTCTGTCTGTCCTCCGTCCGTCGGGGGTGAGTGTGCCCTTGGCACGGACGTCCTTGAGGACAGGCAGGAGGAGTTCCAGTGCTTGGCCGCTGCTTCACCTCATCTCGTGTCCGTACTACTTACCCCTGAGGGAGACCTGTATGCACTTGACATCCCGACTCCACGCTCTTACGCGGAGGCGATAGAGGGTCCCTACTCTTCTCGGTGGCAGGCAGCTATGGATGCAGAGATGGCTTCCTGGAAGTCCACAGGCACCTACGTTGACGCTGTCCCCCCTCCTGGGGCGAACATCGTCAGTGGCATGTGGATTTTCAGGGTGAAGCGACCGCTGGGTTCTCCTCGTGTCTTCAAGGCGCGTTACGTAACTCGTGGCTTCCGTCACCGGCAGGGAGTTGATTACTTTCAGGCCTTCTCTCCCACCCCGAAGATGACCACTCTTTGGGTACTGCTGCAGGTAGCTGCTCACCGTGACTACGAGCTACACTCTCTTGACTTCAGCACTGCTTTCCTGCAGGGCAGCCTGCACGAGGAGATCTGGGTGCGCCGCCCTCTTGGCTTCACAGGGACTTTTCCTCCTGGCACCCAGTGGAGCCTTCGGCGGCCTGTCTATGGTCTCCGCCAGGCACCGCGTGAGTGGCACAACACATTGAGGACTACACTTGCGGCTCTTGGGTTTGCTCCCTCCACTGCTGACCCGTCGCTGTTTCTACGCACCGACACTTCTCTGCCGTCGTTTTACATCCTCGTGTACGTCGACGACTTTGTTGCAGCCACAGCTCACACTGCTGGACTCGCCCACGTGAAGTCCGAGCTGCAAAAGAGACACACGTGCACAGACCTGGGTGAACTACGAAGCTACCTTGGCTTGCAGATCACCCGGGACAGAGCACGCCGCACCATCACCCCGACTCAGTCACACATGGTGCAGCAGGTCCTTCAGCGCTTCGGCTTCACGTACTCCTCGCCTCAGGCCACTCCTCTGTCTACTCGCCACTCGCTCTCAGCTCTGCCTTCGGATGAGTCCGTAGAGTCGAGTGGCCCGTACCCAGAGCTTGTTGGCTGCCTCATGTACCTGATGACCTGCACACGACCTGACCTTGCATACCCTCTTAGCATTCTCGCATGCTATGTTTCTCCTGGGAGACACCGACCAGAGCACATGGCTGCAGCGAAGAGGGTGTTGCGCTACTTGTGCAGTACGTCGGGCATGGGGCTAGTGCTTGGAGGGCGGAGTCCAGTGGTCCTCACTGGTCACGCAGACGCTTCTTGGGCTGACGACCAGGCTACGCAGCGATCGTCACAGGGTTACACCTTCAGCCTTGGTTCCGGCTCTGTTTCGTGGCGGGCTACTCGCTCATCTTCTGTTCTCAGCTCCAGATGTGAGGCTGAGATCTACGTAGGGGCCATGGCTGCTCAGGAGCTTCTCTGGCTCACCTACCTGCTGACCGACCTTGGAGAGCCGCCTCGTTCTCCTCCAGTCCTGTACGTAGACAACAAGGCCATGCTGGCCTTGTGTCGAGAGCAGCGACTGGAGCACAGGACAAAGCACATTGCTCTTCGCTACTTCCTTGCTCGTGAGCTACAGCAGCATGGTCAGTTGCGACTTGCGTACGTGGCCTCTGAGGCCAACACTGCAGATGTCTTCACCAAGGCACTTCCGCCTTGTGATCATCAGCGCTTCTGTACCCAGCTGGATCTTGTGCCTGTCTTGCCTCACTTGCTCTCCTCTTGACCCTCTTTGTACTGTTAGGTATATATATATTGCTGCCCTTGCTTGTTTAGCCTTATATATATATGTACTCCTGCATGTGAACTGGCCTTGTGGCCTTGAACTTGTGCTCGGAATGTGTGGTGACGTTGTGATCCACCCTGAGCTTGCTTTGCTTTGCTTTACTTGACTGGTCTTGTGACCCCTAGTTCTCCCCCACTTCGCCTATGGGGGTGTGTCAAACATTATATATGTTGTTGTAGTTGTTTAGGCTACAGTGGGTTAGCCTATAGGGGGAACACAATGCTAGGGTTTCCTACTTGTACTCATTTCACTGTTAGTTCATTCATTCTTGTTCAACAGATCATCCTCTTTGGAGGGGAGTGTGCGAAGGTGATGGGAGGGGAGTGCGCGAAGGCGATGGGAAGGGTGTGCGCGAAGGCGACGAGAGGGAAGTGCGCGAAGGCGACGGGAGGGGAGTGCGCGAGGGTGATGAGAGGGAGTGAGCTATGGCGATGGAGGGAAGTGTGAGACATTGACGGGGGAATGGTCGTGTGGGCGACGGAGGGGAGTAAACGTAGGCGACGGCGACGAGTAGCGTGCATTTTCAAACCAATCTATGCACATGGCTTCGCTTTCTAACCCCCTCCAAGCACCAAACTCGTGGTGCAGTGTCGCACAGTTGGGTGACGAATCCTGAAGCTCGTCGCTGCCTGGTTTCGCTTTCGCACCTGTCCAGTTCTTGAAATGTTTTTTTTATGCCTTTCGCGAACACGATTAAATCCCCCGCGTCACTGTTGCAAAAACCATGCTGACCTCGGGAGCTCGCGGCCCAAATTGGGCCGCGCTGGGCAACCTTAGTAAGGTTGATTGATAGTTGTTTTGCAGGTGCTGGTTTTGCGAATTGAGGTTACGGGTTGTACGAAGGAAGTTGATTGGCTAGTCAATTTGAAACACTGAGCTGATTGGCTAGCAAAATTGAAAGTGTTTGCGGAGGGGGTTGGGTGGGAAACTGGCAAATGAATATTTTTAAAAGTTGTAACGCTTTTCAAAATTTTGTATTTTGAAAGCGAAGCGGCTTGTAATGTAGCAATGGTCATCGGCGAACCGCGCTAAACGCCCGTTTTGGAGTACAAAACGTGGGCTGGAGGTCATTTCCCTCCACCCACGTCTTTCATTTTCAAACGGCTTAGCCTAGTTTCCGAGTTCCCAATTCCAAGCTGGCGAAATTGAAGTCACTACCTCGTTTCCAGTCTCCGTCCACACTCCTTTCGGACATTTTCGCTCATAACGCGGCTACTATGGCACTTAACGTCGAGAACGGTGACAACGCCAACGCTTCAATTCGTCCCGACGACGGAAATATTACCCGCGGGCGAACGCCGGAACAAGCGTCGGGCAGACGACGAGGAGTCGACCCCGACCGCCGTCAACATTCTGCTGTCCGACGTCACTGGGGCACGCGCCCCTTGTCAGTAGAGCTACACTGTGAGATCCCCGATCGATCCTAGGGGGGGTTACAGGCGCGTTTGCCTGGGGGGTTATGGGCGCACTGACCCGCTACTGAAACAAGCCCTTTTATCCCAATGGTCTAGTGGTTGGGATTCTGACATGGTATCAGAGCGGTCTCGGGTTCGATTCCCGGTGTATGCACATGTAGGCCGGTGCCGCTGTGCTTAGTCCTGGGCCTCCCAGTGTGGGGGGGTGTCAGTAGAGCTACACTGTGAGATCCCCGATCGATCCTAGGGGGGGTTACAGGCGCGTTTGCCTGGGGGGTTATGGGCGCACTGACCCGCTACTGAAACAAGCCCTTTTATCCCAATGGTCTAGTGGTTGGGATTCTGACACCCCTGGTGTGCCTCGAGCGCAAGTGGGGCCTGAGGCGCCGGTAGTCAACGAGGGCGCCAATTCAACGCCGGCCAGCGCGACCGGCACCCCCCGTCAGCGTCAGCGTCGCAGACAGGTACACGCGCCTGACGCGAGGCCTCAGGCGCACGTGGGCCCTGTCGCGCCTCAGGCCCCTGACGCGCCTGTGGCCTCGCCTGTCTTCACATCGGCCCAACTGCAGCAGCTGCTGTCCCTGTTACAGCGGCAAGCTCCCGCCGTTACGGAAACCAACGCTACACCAAACGAAACGTCAATTTCTGCTAAAAGCGCGAAGGAAAAAAGGGAGACGGTGAAACGCGCTCGCACGGCAAAAATCGCATGCGCCGAGGACACCACCGCCAAAGCTACCCCGGCCCCAGAAAATCCCGCCGACAGCGACACTTCCGACGACGAAGCTGGTGAGGCACCTGCCGATAATGCATTTTTTTCAACCACCGAGCACCTCCCCCCCTTCCCTACCTCCAACTCTAACCTCACCGCATCTTCCTTCAAGAACGCTGCTGTTCGTGAACAAGCCGAGCTCCTTGAGGACCTGCGCGCCTACCTGATGCATGCGGAGCAGAAAGTGCGGCTCAACGAACCGGCAAGCGCCATCGAACTCCTCGAGGAGGCGCTCTCGCTCGTCAATAATCGTTTCAAGCTTCTCCACGTCGCCGATTACACGAATTTCCGCGTCGCTAACCGGTTCAAGATGTATGAAGAGAAGAGCTTGTTCACCTCGTGCCCATTCAAGCAAGCCATGGCGGACGTTGCGGCCATGGAACGCGCCCAAGGCACCCCGGCCGCGCCGCACGAGGTGGAGGGCGAGGAACCGGTGCATTTGGCAACAAACGTGGTCCACCAATGGACAACAACATCAGGAGCTTTTGTGGAACCTGCTTCAAGTGCGGACAGCCCGGCCACATGGCCAATATGTGCCCCGATAATGGGCGAGGGGCCCAAGGACCCGCGCCGGTGGTGTGACCCCATGAGAGGGAAACCACTTGGGGCGCCGAGAGCACGTTGCATGGGCAACATGGTGTGCTTAGGCCGATGGCCAGACCTTGCGGGGTGAGTAGAATGGCCGCCGGCCGACCCCTAGGGAAGGGAATAGGACTAGGAGTCCTAGGACTTAGCCATGGGTGGCAATCATGAGTTGTATGCGTGTTAAAGCATGAAATATGGGCCGGAGTGGCAAGTAATGTGGACAATCGTTGATGTGCGGCTTAATGAATGAGATTTAAAATACTGGAACCTGGATTATTGAAGCAAGCAGCCCTCGGAGAGTGAGGCCTAAGCAGTTGAGGTACCAAAAAAAAAAAAAAAAAAAAAAAAAAAAAAAAAGAGGGAGAAGAGGAGAAAGAAAGAAAGACAAGGAGAAGTGTGACATGATGAAGATGTTGACTCTTAAGGAGGCCACACTATTTGGCCAGCACCGGCCCACTTTAACGGGACACGAGAGGGCCACTTGCGCGACAAGCGCACAAGGAGGGCATACGAAGCATATTACTACGCGCAATTGACACGATGGGCAAAGAGCCCACGAGACAAGGCACGTTATCATATAAAATGTGCAAATCACAATCCGGCAGCCCACCCCGAGCTCGTCGAACATCGAGAGCCCTCGGGTGTGTCAGAACATTATAGCTTATATATATTTGTGTAGGCTATAGTGGGGTATCCCATAGGGGGTACAACCCAATCAGGTTTGCTATATCTGTTCACTTCATTCATAGTTGATACATTCTCGTTCAATTCTTCTCATGGAATCAGAGCAGGTCCCCTCCTAGGGACTGTTCCTAGGGCCCACCGAAGCGCGCCCCGAGGCGCGCGTTCTTTTTTTTAGCGACCCTGCGTGTCGCCCCTACCGTCGCGCTCCCGCCGCTCCCTCCTCGTCGGCCCCGCTTAGGCCCCGCTACGGCCCCGCGTCGGCCCCGCTTAGGCCCCGTCGGCCCCGCTTAGGCCCCGCTAAGGCCCCGCGTCGGCCCCGCTTAGGCCCCGTCGGCCCCGCTTAGGACCCGCTAAGGCCCCGCGTCGGCCTCGCTTAGGCCTCGTCGGCCCCGCTTAGGCCCCACTACGGCCCCTCGTCGGCCCCACTTAGGCCCTGTCGGCCCCGCTTAGGCCTCGTCGGCCCCGCTTAGGCCCCGCTAAGGCCCCGCGTCGGCCCCGCTTAGGCCCCGTCGGCCCGCTTAGGCCCCGCTACGGCCCCTCGTCGGCCCCGCCTAGGCCCCGTCGGCCCCGCTTAGGCCCCGCTTCGGCCCCGCGTCGGCCCCGCCTAGGCCCCGTCGGCCCCACTTAGGCCCCACTACGGCCCCGCCACGGCCCCGCTACAGCCCGCCGTCGGCCCCGCTACAGCCCGCCGTCGGCCCCACTACAGCCCGCCGTTGGCCCCGCTACAACCCGCCGTCGGCCCCGCTACAGCCCCGCTACAGCCCGCCGTCGGCCCCGCTACAGCCCCGCTACGGCCCGCCGTCGGCCCCACCGCCCGTGCTGCAGCCCGCCGCGCCACCGTGCAGCCGCCCGTGCAGCCGCCCACCGTGCCGCCCGTGAGCCGCCCCAGCCGCCCGTGAGCCGCCCGTGCAGCCGCCCGCGCCGCCCGTGAGCCCCTGCGTCACCCGAGCCGCGCGAGCCGCCCGAGCCGCCCGAGCCGCCCGAGCCGCCCGAGCCGCCAAAGGAGCTGCACTCCTGCTCCTGTGGGGCCACTGCTGCTCCTGGGCTGTGTTACTGTGCCGCTGACCTGCCCGACTTTTCCTGCCCGGTGAGACTGTCAGCTGCTGTCATGGCCACCCCCACTGTCCTAGCTTTTGACGCTGAGGGTAGAGCCATTGACTTTGCAGTCTGGATTGAAGACCTGCAGCTGTACTTACTGTGTGATGCGATAGATGAGGTCTCTCTCTTTGACTTTGTCTCTGGCGCTGTCCCTGCCCCTCCTGCTGATGCTGACCCCGCCGTTCGCTCCAAGTGGGCGACCCGCGATGCTGCTGCACGTCTTGCTGTGCGTCGCCACCTCCCTTCCTCCGAGCGTGCCCACTTTAGTCAGTACAAGACCGCTCAGGCCCTGTACGACGCTGTAGTTGCACGCTACTCCTCCCCTTCCTCCGCTACGCTTAGCCGCCTCATGCTACCGTTTCTCTTCCCTGACCTCGCTGCCTTTCCCACTGTCGCTGACCTCGTTACCCACCTCCGCGCTAGTGACGCTCGCTACCGCGCTGCCCTTCCTGCTGAGTTCCGCGCCGCAAACCCTCCTCCCATGTACATCACTCTCTACTTTCTCGTCACCCGTCTCCCTGAGTCCCTTCGTGTCGTTAGGGACCAGTTTCTCTCTGTCTGTCCCACCACCCTCACTGTCGACCTCCTTGAGGAGTCCCTGCTAGCGGCTGAGAAGAGCATCGTCGCTGTAGGGGCCTCTCGGGGTGACCCTCGCACCCCCATCTTTGAGGGGTGTTCTCCTTCCCCCCTACTGCCCTCTGTCGCCTCTGCCGCTGCGGCCGACCTCGCTGGTTTTCAGTCGGTCGGCGCGGCGTCTGCCCCCAGCGGTAGACGCCGCCCTGGCAAGGGCAAGGGGGGCAAGGGAGCGGGTGGAGCTAGAGGGGGCGGTGGCGGGGGAGGTGGGGGTGGCGGGGGGAGTGGGGGTGGTGGTGGAGGTGGTGGCGGGAGTGGAGGTGCTGGTGGAGGCGGTGGAGGCGGAGGTGGCGGCGGAGGAGGCAGCGGAGGAGGCGGGGGCGAGGGTGCCGGTGGGGGCGGTGGTGGTGGAGACGGGGGTGGCGGTGGAGGCGGGGGTGGCGGTGGCGGCGGGGGTCGGAGTGGCTCGTCTCAGCGGAGCAGCTCTGGGGGTGGTCAGCGCCAGCAGTAGCAGCAGCAGCAGCAGCAGCCACAGCAGCAGCAGCGCTCTCGCACCGTCCCCGCCCCTCAGCAGCTCCGTGAGTGGTACTTGCACCGTCAGCGTGGTTGTGCGTTTGGTCCGTGCCCCTACGTTCTTCGCACCGGCGACCGTGCGGGGGAGAGGTGTGGAGGCACCCACACAGCCCGCCGCTGCTTTGGCCGCCTGACCGACGCCTGGCGTCAGCAGTTTCCGGAGGCCGCTGAGATCCCCCGCTGGGGGGAGCTGTCTAGGGCTGGTGTAGCTATTTATGATCTTGACATTGATGCTATTCTTTCTGCTATGTATGCTGTGACTGGTAGTGATGAGGATGACTGTTACCGGTGTTTCCCGCCCGACCCGGGCATTGGTACTGCTGCGTCAGGTGCTAGTGAGGCTGCTGCTCTAGGTGCCAGTGCGTCTGTGCTCTCAGGTACTGGTGAGTCTGCCCTCTCAGGTACTGTGTCGGCTTCGGCCTCTCACACCTTCACCCTTGACTCTGGAGCGTCTCGCTCCTTCTTTCGGGACCGCACCACTCTCACGCCGCTGAGTCGGCCGGTTGCGGTGTCCCTAGCTGACCCCTCTGGGGGGCCTGTCCTGTCTCGCTTCTCTACGGTCCTTCCGTGTCCGGCGGCCCCCTCTGGCACCCTGTCTGGTCTCTACCTCCCCTCGTTCTCGACGAACCTGGTGAGTGGTGCTGACCTACAGGATGCGGGTGTCCACCAGTTCACTCCTGCTCGTCAGCGGGTGACCCACTGCACGGAGGCTAGCACGGGACGCCACCTGGCTACGTTTACACGTCGGCCAGGGTCGAGCCTGTACACACTGACCACTGCTTCTCCTCCAGGTGCTGAGTCTGGTAGGGTCCCTTCGTCCGGTCAGGTGTTTGCCGCAGCGTCCAGGTCTGGTCCTGGGTCTTCCCCCTGTTCGTGTCGTCGTCTGTCTCACGAGACCCTCCTCTGGCACCACCGCCTTGGCCACCCCTCTCTGCTTCGGCTCAGAGGCATGGCCTCCCGTCTGCTTGTGTCTGGTCTCCCCCGGTCTCTACCTCCCCTTCCTCAGGGCCCTGGCCCTGCCTGTGTCCCCTGTGTCGAGGGGCGCCAGCGTGCTGCCCCTCACTCCTCCCAGTTTCCTCCGACAGAGGCCCCGTTGCAGACGCTTCACATGGACGTGTGGGGCCCAGCCCGCGTCCGTGGACAGGGTCAGGAGCGCTACTTCCTGCTCGTTGTTGACGACTACTCGCGTTACACCACAGTCTTCCCCTTGCGCAGCAAGGGTGAGGTTACTGAGGTGCTGATCGACTGGATCCGCGCAGCTCGTCTTCAGCTCAGGCAGAGCTTTGGCTCCGACTTTCCTGTGCTGCGTCTGCACTCTGACAGAGGCGGAGAGTTCTCCTCTGGCCTTCTGCGTGCCTACTGTCGGGCGCGAGGCATCCGCCAGTCCTTCACGCTTCCGGACTCCCCGCAGCAAAATGGGATTGCTGAGCGCCGCATTGGCATGGTCATGGACGTCGCCCGTACGTCCATGATGCATGCGGCTGCCCCCCATTTTCTATGGCCGTTTGCGGTCAGGTACGCAGCGCATCAGATCAACCTCCACCCCAGGGTCTCCAGGCCGGAGACCTCCCCAGCCCTGCTGTGGACGGGGAAGGTTGGCGATGCGTCGGCGTTCCGGGTCTGGGGATCTCGGGCGTTTGTCCGCGACTTGTCTGCGGACAAGCTGTCCCCTCGCGCTGCTCCCTGCGTCTTCCTGGGGTTTCCCCCCGACGCCCCTGGGTGGCAGTTCTACCACCCCACCTCTCGGCGTGTTCTGTCCTCCCAGGACGTCACGTTCTACGAGTCGGTACCCTACTACCGCCTCTTCCCCTACCGCACTCCGTCCCTCCCCCCACCCCCGCTCTTCTTGGTACCAGGTCCCCCCCCGGTAGACCCCCTCCCCCCTCAGGGTCCTGCCCCTTCAGGTGTGTCCCAGGTAGACGCGGTCGAGCCTGTCGAGGTCACTGGTGACTCTGGTGCTGCTGCGGGAGCTGAGCCTGGGGGTGCGGAGTCTGGGGGTGCTGCGCCTGGGGGTGCTGAGCCTGGGGGTGCTGAGCCTCGGGGTGCTGAGCCTGGGGGTGCTGAGCCTGGGGGTGCTGAGCCTGGGGGTGCTGAGCCTGGGGGTGCTGAGCCTGGGGGTGCTGAGCCTGGGGGTGCTGTGCCTGGGGGTGCTGTGCCTGGGGGTGCTGAGCCTGGGGGTGCTTCGTCTCGCCGGGAGCCACTCTCCCCACAGGAGCTGCGTGAGTGGTTTGCCAGGCGTTGGAGGCGTACTGCTGGTGCTGGTGGTTCTTCGGCTGCAGAGGGTACTGCTGCCGCGCGTCCCGGCGGTGCTCGTACTGTGGGTGCTGGAGCTGCTGGGTCTGAGGTTTCTCCTGGAGCTGGTGCTGCTGAGGGTGTTGGCGCTGAGACTGCCGCTGGCGGTCCGACTGACAGTGCTCCTGGTAATGCTGCTGGAGGTTCTGGAGCTACTGGAGGTGCTGCTGGAGGTGCTACTGGAGTGGGTGCTCCTGCTGGGAGTACTGGTGCTGTTCCTGCTGTTTCTGGCGTTGCCGCGCGGCCCGGACCGTACTTCGTTCCGCTCCTGCAGCAGGTTCTTGGTCTTACACCTCCTCCTCCCTTAGAGGGTCCACAGCCTATCCAGTCACAGCCACAGCTACAGCCTGCCTCCCCTTTGCCTGCTCCTTCTCCCTACGCTGGTCCGACTGGAGGTCTTACTGAGCGTCGTGAGCCTGCGTCTCGTCCTGCGTCGCCTGTTCGTACTACGCGCGCTAGTGGTCGCGGGTCGCGTCAGCGTCTTCCTCCTGTCCCTGGCACGCACCGGATGTCACTGCGTCCGTCCACTGCTCCTCTGCGTGCCCCTTTGCCTTCTCCTCCTGCTTCCTCTCTTCCTGCTCTTGCCGACCCGGAGTCGGACTCTCTTCGTGCTGCCAGTCCTACTGTCACGCGTCTCCTTGCTACTGCTGTCACTGACCCTTCCTTCGAGTCGTCTGCTGCGTCTGCCCTTGTCACTGAGCTTGTCGACTTTGCTGCGCGCTGTCGTCTAGACTACGCTGCTAGTCTTGTCGCTGAGTCTGAGTCTGCCTGTCCTCCGTCCGTCGGGGGTGAGTGTGCCCTCGGCACGGACGTCCTTGAGGACAGGCAGGAGGAGTTCCAGTGTCTGGCCGCCGCTTCACCTCATCTCGCGTCTGTTCTGCTAGCCCCTGAGGGAGACCCGGATGCACCAGACATCCCGACTCCGCGCTCTTACGCGGAGGCGATAGAGGGTCCCTACTCCTCTCAGTGGCAGGCAGCTATGGATGCAGAGATGGCTTCCTGGAAGTCCACAGGCACCTACGTCGACGCTGTTCCCCCTCCTGGGGCGAACATCGTCAGTGGCATGTGGATTTTCAGGGTGAAGCGGCCGCCGGGTTCTCCGCCTGTCTTCAAGGCGCGTTACGTGGCTCGTGGCTTCAGTCAGCGGCAGGGGGTTGACTACTTTCAGACCTTCTCCCCCACCCCAAAGATGACCACTCTTCGGGTTCTGCTGCACGTTGCTGCTCACCGTGACTACGAGTTGCACTCTCTCGACTTCAGCACTGCTTTCTTGCAGGGCAGCCTGCACGAGGAGATCTGGCTGCGTCGCCCACCTGGCTTCACTGGGTCTTTCCCTCCTGGTACCCAGTGGAGTCTCCGGCGTCCAGTCTACGGTCTCCGCCAGGCGCCACGTGAGTGGCACGACACACTGAGGACTACGCTCGCGGCACTTGGGTTTGCTCCTTCTACTACCGACCCGTCGCTGTTTTTGCGCACCGACACCTCTCTGCCGCCGTTCTACATCCTCGTGTACGTCAACGACTTGGTCTTTGCCACAGCTGACACTGCTGGACTCGCCTACGTGAAGTCCGAGCTGCAGAAGAGACACACGTGCACTGACCTGGGTGAACTGCGCAGCTACCTTGGCTTGCAGATCACCCGGGACAGAGCACGCCGCACCATTACCCTGACTCAGTCACACATGGTGCAGCAGGTCCTTCAGCGCTTCGGCTTCACGTACTCCTCGCCTCAGGCCACTCCTCTGCCTACTCGCCACTCGCTCTCAGCTCTGCCTTCGGATGAGTCCGTAGAGTCGAGTGGCCCGTTTGCAGAGCTTGTTGGCTGCCTCATGTACCTGATGACCTGCACTCGACCTGACCTTGCATACCCTCTTAGCATTCTCGCACGCTATGTTGCTCCTGGGAGACACCGACCAGAGCACATGGCTGCAGCGAAGAGGGTGTTGCGCTACTTGTGCAGTACGTCGGGCATGGGGCTAGTGCTTGGAGGGCGCAGTCCAGTGGTCCTCACTGGGCACGCAGACGCTTCTTGGGCTGACGACCAGGCTACGCAGCGGTCGTCACAGGGTTACACCTTCAGCCTTGGTTCCGGCTCTGTCTCGTGGCGGGCTACCCGCTCGTCTTCTGTTCTCGGCTCCAGTTGTGAGGCTGAGATCTACGCTGGGGCTATGGCTGCACAGGAGTTACGCTGGCTCACCTACCTGCTGACCGACCTTGGAGAGCAGCCTCGTTCTCCTCCAGTCCTGTACGTAGACAACAAGGCCATGCTGGCCTTGTGTCGAGAGCAGCGACTGGAGCACAGGACGAAGCACATTGCTCTCCGCTACTTTCTTGCTCGTGAGCTACAGCAGCGTGGACAGTTGCGACTTGCGTACGTGGCCTCTGAGGCCAACACTGCTGATGTCTTCACCAAGGCACTTGCGCCTTGTGATCATCAGCGTTGTTGTACGCAGTTGGGTCTTGTGCCTGTCTTGCCTCACTTGCTCACTTCTTGACTTTGCTTGTACCTTCACCTATATATACTCTTGCTCTTGCCTACTTGACTCTTGTATATCTCTATATATGATCTTGCATGTGAACTGGCCTTCTGGCCTTTGAACTTGTGCTCGGAATGTGTGGTGACTTTGTGATCCACCCTGAGCTTTGCTTTGCTTTGCTTGACTGGTCTTGTGACCCCTTGTTCTCCCCCACTTTGCCTATGGGGGTGTGTCAGAACATTATAGCTTATATATATTTGTGTAGGCTATAGTGGGGTATCCCATAGGGGGTACAACCCAATCAGGTTTGCTATATCTGTTCACTTCATTCATAGTTGATACATTCTCGTTCAATTCTTCTCAGGGTGCACATACGGCAAGCCTAAGGTTGTGTATATTAGGCGTTGACAGACAAAAAAAAAAAAAAAAAACAACAACAACAACAACAAGGGAGATAGAGGCGAACATATCAATATGAAAGAGAAGGGGCAGGGTGGGTCAATGGCCCACCTTGTGAGGGTTCGGCCATACACTGCCCCGTTGTTCGCTAGTACATGCACTCGTATTAATAGCAACTAGAGCTGATGCAAAAAAAAAAAAAAAAAAAAAAAAAAAAAAAAAAAAAAAAAAAAAAAAAAAAAACGTCTTCACAGCCTGTGCCCTTTTTGCGACCCGTTGCACAGATCCACCGGATGGCGGGATTGGCGAGCGACACATCCCCTACAAATACGCAATCACAGATAAGCTCGTCACAAGGATGTGCGGTCGGCTACGCTTGGCATTCCCATGGTGGAGCTCATGGTGCGACAGCAACTTCATACTCTCAGTGATACTTCACGATTACTGGATGCCGTGGGAACTCATCCCCCCGGCGCCGTTCCAGCGCGACAATCACGCGGGCGCACAGATCCACCCCCAGTTTACCAAACAGGCTATTAGCGAGCTCCTAGAAAGCGGCGCAGCTGCTCTTGCCCCCGCGGCTCAGACCGTATGCATTAGCCTGTCAGAACATTATAGCTTATGCTTTTGTGTAGGCTGTAGTGGGGTATCCCATAGGGGGTACAACCCAATTAGGGTTAGTACATGTAACCACTTCATTCATAGTTCATTCATTCTCGTTCACACTTTCTCATGGTATCGAGCAGGTTCCCTCGTGGGAACTGTTCCTAGGGCCCACCAATCCCCTTTTTTTCCTGCCCGGGGCGCGTCCTGCCCCTGCCCGAAGCGCGCCTAGGGTCGCGCCCTTCTTAGCGGCCCCGTCGCGTCACCTTAGCGGCCCGTCGCGTTGCCCTTAGTGGCCCGTCGCGCCGCCCTTACGGATGCGTCGCGCAGCCCTAACGGCCGCGTCGCGCCGCCCTTTCACCAACGGCCCCGTCGCTGCCCTAGCAGCGGCCCGTCGCCGCCCTTCTCACGGCCCCGCCGTCTCGCTACACGGCCCCGCCGCCCTCACCTGCAGCCCGCCGCCCTCAACTGCGGCCCCGCCGCCCTCAACTGCGGCCCCGCCGCCCTCAACTACTGCGGCCCCGCCGCCCTCTGCTGCGGCTCCGCCGCCCTCACCTGCGGCCCGCCGCCCTCAACTGCGGCCACGCCGCCCTCAACTGCGGCCCCGCCGCCCTCAACTACTGCGGCCCCGCCGCCCTCAGCTGCGGCCCCGCCGCCCTCAACTGCGGCCCCGCCGCCCTCAACTGCGGCCCCGCCGCCCTCAACTGCTGCGGCCCCGCCGCTCTCATCTGCGGCCCCGCCGCTTTCACCTGCGGCCCCGCCGCCCTCAGCTGCAGCCCCGCCACTCTCACCTGCGGCTCCGCCACCCTCACTGGCGGCCCCGCCGCTCTCACCTGCGGCCCCGCCGCTCTCTTCTGCGGCCCCGTCACCTGCTGCAGCGCCGCCCGCCACCCAGCCGAGCAGCCGACTGCCACGCCGCCCTGCAGCAACACAGCCGAGCCGCCCGGGCAACCGAGCAGCCGGACAGCCGAGCCGCCGGGCCGCCCAGCAGCCGAGCAGCCAAGCCGCCCTGCAGCCGAGCCGCCCAGCAGCCGAGCCGCACTGCAGCCGAGCCGCCCAGCCGCCCAGTACCCGAGCCGCCGAGCTGCCGAGCCGCCCTACTACCGAGCCGCCCGAGCTGCCCTGTCCGGTGAGCACAGTGCCTCTTTTACTGCACTGCCCTCACCCTACTACTGCACTGCTAGTCTACAATGGTCATGGCTACCCCTAGTGTCCTCGCTTTTGACGCTGAGGGTCGAGCCATTGACTTTGATGTCTGGGTAGATGACCTGCAGCTGTTCTTACAGTGCGATAGGGCAGACGGTCTCTCTCTCTTTGACCTCACCTCTGGCGCCTCTCCTGCCCCTGCTGCTGATGCTGACGCCACTGTTCGCTCCCAATGGGCCACGCGCGACGTTGCTGCACGTCTTGCTGTGCGTCGCCACCTCCCTACCTCCGAGCGTGCGCACTTTAGTCAGTACAAGAGTGCTCAGACCTTGTACGACGCTGTAGTTGCACGCTACTCCTCCCTTGCCACTGCTGCACTGAGCCGTCTCATGCTACCGTACCTCTTCCCTGACCTTGCTGCCTTTCCCACAGTTACTGACCTCATTACGCACCTCCACACTAGTGACACTCGCTACCGCGCTGCGCTTCCTGCTGACTTCTGCGCCAAGAAACCCCCCCCCCCCCATGTATATCACCCTCTACTACATAGACACCCAACTCCCTGACTCCCTTCGCGTAGTCAGGGACCACTTCCTCGCAGTGTGCCCCACCACTCTCACCGTTGACCTCCTCGAGAAGGCCCTCCTAGCGGCGGCATAGTCGCTATAGGAGCCTCTCGTGGTGACCCCCGCACCCCTGTCTTTGAGGGGTGTTCTCCCTCCCCCCTCTTGCCCTCTGTTGCCTCTGCTGCTGCGGCCGACCTTGTTGGTTTTGAGTCGGTCGGTGCTGCGTCTGCCCCTTCGGGGAAGCGCCGCACAGGCAAGGGCAAGGGGGGTAAGGGCGCTGGAGGAGCTGGCGGGGGCGGTGGAGGCGGCGGTGGAGGCGGTGGAGGCGGCGGTGGAGGCGGCGGAGGGAGTGGGGGTGGTGGTGGGAGTGGCGGAGGGGGTGGGGGTACCGGTGGCAGCAGTGGAGGCGGAGGCGGCGGTGGTGGCGGAGGGAGCGGAGGCGGCGGTGGTAGCGGAGGCGGCGGTGGTGGCGGCGGCGGCGGTGGTGGCGGAGGCAGCGGAGGCGGCAGAGGCGGCGGAGGTGACGGTGGAGCTGGTCGCGGGTCTACGCAGAGGAGTGGCTCCGGTGGTGGTCCTCGCCAGCAGCAGCAGCGTGGTCGTGAGACCCCGTCCCCTCAGCAGCTCCGTGAGTGGTACAGTGCACGCCAGCGGGGTGGGGGTTTTGGTCCGTGCACCTACGTCCTGCGCACTGGCGACCGTGCGGGTGAGCAGTGTGGGGGTGCGCACCCCACCCAGCGCTGCTTTGGCCGCCTGACGAACGCATGGCGTCACCAGTTCCCTGAGGCTACAGAGATCCCTTGCTGGGGAGAGGTGTCTAGGGCGGGAGTTGCCATCTATGATCTTGATTTTGATGCTATCCTTTCTGCCATGTATGCTGTGACTATTAGTGATGAGGGTGACTGTTACCGGTGTTTCCCGCCCGATTCGGGCATTGAGACTGCTGCTCTAGGTACTGGTGAGGCTGCTGCCCTAGGTGCTTGCGACGCTGCTGCTCTAGGTGCTAGTGCGTCTGCGTCCTCAGGTACTCGTGAGTTTGCGCTCTCAGGTACTGCGTCGGCTTCGGCCTCTCACACCTTCACCCTTGACTCTGGGGCTTCTCGCTCCTTCTTTCGGGACCGCACCACACTCACGCCGCTTAGTCGGCCGGTTGCGGTGTCTCTGGCTGACCCCTCTGGGGGTCCTGTCCTGTCTCACTTCTCCACAGTCCTCCCGTGTCCGGCGGCTCCCTCTGGCACCCTGTCCGGTCTCTACCTCCCCTCGTTCTCTACGAACTTGGTGAGTGGTGCTGACCTACAGGATGGGGGAGTGCACCAGTTCACTCCTGCGCGTCAGCGATTGACGCACTACACAGAGGCTCGCACAGGCCGACACTTGGCTACGTTTACACGTCAGCCGGGGTCGAGCGTGTACACACTGACCACCGCGTCTCCTCCAGTTGCTGAGTCTGGTAGGTTAGCTGCGTCGGGTGAGGTGTTTGCTGCAGCATCCAGGTCTGGTCCTGAGTCTGCCCCCTGTTCGTGTCGTTTCGTGTCTCACGAGACTCTCCTCTGGCACCACCACTTTGGTCACCCCTCTCTGCTTCGTCTCAGAGGCATGGCCTCCCGTCTTCTTGTTTCTCGTCTCCCCAGGTCCCTCCCTCCCCTTCCTCACGGGCCTGGCCCTTCCTGTGTCCCCTGTGTCGAGGGGCGCCAGCGGGCTGCCCCTCACTCCTCCCAGTTTCCTCCGACAGAGGCCCCGCTACAGACGCTTCACATGGACGTGTGGGGCCCAGCCCGCGTCCGTGGACAGGGTCACGAGCGCTCCTTCCTGCTTGTTGTTGACGACTACTCGCGTTACACTGCAGTCTTCCCCTTGCACAGCAAGGGTGATGTCACTGAGGTGCTGAAAGACTGGATCCGCGCAGCTCGTCTCCAGCTCAGGCAGAGCTTTGGCTCGGACTTTCCTGTTCTGCGTCTGCACTCGGACAGAGGCGGAGACTTTTCCTCTGGCCTTCTGAGAGCCTACTGTCGCGCACGAGGCATCCGTCAGACCTTCACGCTTCCGGACTCTCCGCAACAAAATGGGATCGCTGAGCGCCCTGGCATGGTCATGGACGTCGCTCGTACGTCCATGATGCATGCGGCTGCCCCCCATCTTCTGTGGCCGTTTGCGGTGTGGCAGATCAACCTCCACCCCAGGGTCTCTAGGCCGGAGACCTCCACAGCCTTGCTGTGGACGGGGAAGGTTGGCGATGCGTCGGCGTTCCGGGTCTGGGGATCTCGGGCGTTTGTCCGCGACTTGTCTGCGGACAAGCTGTCCCCTCGTGCTTCTCCTTGCGTCTTCCTGGGCTTCCCCCCTGATGCGCCTGGGTGGCAGTTCTACCACCCCACCTCTCGCCGTGTTCTGTCCTCCCAGGACATCACGTTTGACGAGTCGGTCCCCTACTACCGCCTCTTCCCCTACCGCACTCCGTCCCTCCCCCCCCCCCCCCCCGCTCTTCCTTGTACCAAGTCCCCCCTCGGTAGACCCCCTCCCCCCTCAGGGTCCTGCCCCTTCAGGTGTGTCCAAAGTAGATGCAGTCGAGCCTATCGAGGTTACTGGTGACTCTGGTGCTGCTGAGTGTGCTGAGCCTGGGGGTGCTGACCCTGGGGTGCTGAGACTGGGGGTGCTGAGACTGGGGGTGCTGAGCCTGGGAGTGCTGAGCCTGGGGGTGCTGAGACTGGGGGTGCTGAGCCTGGGGGTGCTGAGCCTGGGGGTGCTGAGCCTGGGGGTGCTGTGCCTGGGGGTGCTACACCTGGGGGTGCTGAGACTGGGGGTGCTGAGCTTGGAGGTGCTCCGCCTGGAGGTTCTCTGGGTGCTTCGTCTCTGCGGGAGCCACTCTCTCGACAGGAGCTGCGCGAGTGGTTTTCTCGGCGCTGGAGGCGTGCTGCTGGAGCTGGAGGTTCTTTGGCTACTGAGGGTGCTGCTGTCGCGGGTCCCGGAGGTGCTCGTCCTGGGAGTTGTGGAGCTGCCGTGCCTGCGGGTTCTACTGGAGCTGGTGCTCTTGAGGGTGTTGGGGCTGAGATTACTGCTGGCAGTCCTGCTGGGGGTACTGGTGCTGTCCCTGCTGTGTCTCGCATCGCCGCGCGGCCTCGACCGTACTTCGTTCCACTCCTGCAGCAGGTTCTTGGTCTTCCGCCGTCTTCTGGTCCTCCTCCTTCTTTAGAGTGTCCACAGCCTGTCCCGTCACAGTTACAGTTGCAGCCTACCTCCCCTTTGCCTGTTCCTTCTCCCTACACTGGTCCTACTGGAGGTCTTGCTGAGCGTTGTGAGCCTGCGTCTCGCCCAACGTCCCCTGTTCGTGCTGCTCGCACTAGTGGTCGTGGTTCGCGTCAGCGTCCTCCTCCTGTCCCTGGCACGCACCAGATGTCTCTGCGTTCGTCCACTGCTCCTCTGCGTGCCCCTTTGCCTTCTCCTCCTGAGTCCTCTCTTCCTGCTCTTGCCGACCCAGAGTCGGACTCTCTTCGTGCTGCCAGTCCTACTGTCACGTGTCTCCTTGCTACTGTTGTCACTAACCCTTCTTTCGAGTCCACTGCTGCGTTTGCCCTAGTTACTGAGCTCGTCGACTTTGCTGCTCGCTGTCGCCTAGACTACGCTGCTAGTCTTGTCGCTGAGTCTGAGTCTGTCTGTCCTCCGTCCGTCGGGGGTGAGTGTGCCCTTGGCACGGACGTCCTTGAGGACAGGCAGGAGGAGTTCCAGTGTCTGGCTGCTGCTTCACCTCGTCTCGTGTCAGTACTACTTACCCCTGAGGGAGACCCGGATGCACTTGACATCCCGACTCCGCGCTCTTACGCGGAGGCGATAGAGGGTCCCTACTCCTCTCAGTGGCAGGCAGCTATGGACACAGAGATGGCTTCGTGGAAGTCCAAAGGCACCTACGTTGATGAGGTTCCCCCACCTGGGGCGAACATCGTCAGTGGCATGTGGATTTTCAGGGTGAAGCGGCCGTCGGGTTCTCCGCCTGTCTTCAAGGCGCATTACGTGGCTCGTGGCTTCAGTCAGCGGCAGGGAGTTGACTACTTTCAGACATTCTCTCCCACCCCGAAGATGACCACTCTTCGGGTACTGCCGCACGTTGCTGCTCACCGTGACTACGAGCTGCACTCTCTCGACTTCAGCACAGCTTTCTTGCAGGGCAGCCTGCACGAGGAGATCTTGCTGCGCCGTCCACCTGGCTTCACTGGGTCGTTCCCTCCTGGTACCCAGTGGAGTCTCCGGCGTCCAGTCTACGGTCTCCGCCAGGCGCCCCATGAGTGGCACGACACACTGAGGACTACACTTGCGGCTCTTGGGTTTGCTCCTTGTACTGCCGACCCGTCGCTGTTTCTGCGCACCGACACCTCTCTGCCGCCGTTCTACATCCTCGTGTATGTCGACGACTTGGTCTTTGCCACAGCTGACACTGCTGGACTCGCCTACGTGAAGTCCGAGCTGCAGAAGAGACACACGTGTACAGACCTGGGTGAACTGTGCAGCTAACTTGGCTTGCAGATCACCCGGGACAGAGCACGCCGCACCATTGCTCTAACTCAGTCACACATGGTGCAGCAGGTCCTTCAGCGCTTCGGCTTCACGTACTCCTCACCTCAGGCCACTCCTCTGCCTACTCGCCACTCGCTCTCAGCTCTGCCTTCGGATGAGTCCGTAGAGTCGAGTGGCCCGTATCTAGAGCTTGTCGGCTGCCTTATATACCTGATGACCTGCACACGACCTGACCTTGCATACCCTCTTAGCATTCTCGCACGCTATGTTGCTCCTGGGAGACACCGACCAGAGCACATGGCTGCAACGAAGAGGGTGTTGCGCTACTTGTGCAGTACGTCGGGCATGGGGGCTAGTGCTTGGAGGGCGCAGTCCAGTGGTCCTTACTGGGCACGCAGACGCTTCTTGGGCTGACGACCAGGCTACACAGCGGTCGTCACAGGGTTACACCTTCAGCCTTGGTTCCGGCTCTGTCTCGTGGCGGGCTACTCGCTCGTCTTCTGTTCTCGGCTCCAGTTGTGAGGCCGAGATCTACGCGGGGGCCATGGCTGCACAGGAGCTTTGCTGGCTCACCTACCTGCTTACTGACCTCGGAGAGCCGCCTCGTTCTCCTCCAGTCCTGTACGTAGACAACAAGGCCATGCTGGCCTTGTGTCGAGAGCAGCGACTGGAGCACAGAACAAAGCACATTGCTCTCCGCTACTTCCTTGCTCGTGAGCTACAGCAGCGTGGACAGTTGCGGCTTGGGTACGTGGCCTCTGAGGCCAACACTGCTGATGTCTTCACCAAGGCACTTCCGCCTTGTGATCATCAGCGCTTCTGCACTCAGCTGGGTCTTGTCCCTGTCTTGCCTCACTTGCTCACCTCTTGACCTTGCTTGTACTGTACATATATATATACCTGCTGTTGCTTGTCTAGCCTTATATATATATGTACTCGTGCATGTGAACTGGCCTTGTGGCCTTGAACTTGTGCTCGGAATGTGTGGTGACTTTGTGATCCACCCTGAGCTTTGCTTTGGTTGACTGGTCTTGTGACCCCCTGTTCTCCCCCACTTTGCCTATGGGGGTGTGTCAGAACATTATAGCTTATGCTTTTGTGTAGGCTGTAGTGGGGTATCCCATAGGGGGTACAACCAAATTAGGGTTAGTACTTGTACCCACTTCATTCATAGTTCATTCATTCTCGTTCACACTTTCTCATAGCCCACTGAATGTGGTGGTCCAAAGAGAGAAATGCCGACTGATCCTCGACCTCCGCCAAGTGAACCTGCACCTGCGCATTCCAAAATTCAAGTACGAGGGGCTCAATCGGGTTGCGGAGATTGCTTGCGTGGGCGACTGGATATTCTCTATCGACCTAAATTTTGGGTATCACCACGTGGATATTCACCCATCGTGCTGGAAGTACCTGGGATTTCGATTTGACGGAAAGACATACATATTCCGCTCGCTCCCGTTCCGCCTCGCGACGGCCCCATTCGTTTTTACACAACTTATCAAACAACTCGCTCGGCGCTGGCGAGCCATGGGCATACGGGTCATGCCTTATGTCGACGACATCCTCTTCCTTTGTGACACGGAAGCGAAAGCACGAGCCACATGTCAATCAATCATACATGACCTCAACAAGGCAGGGCTTGTGATCAACTCGAAAAAGTCGCATCTACAACCGACCCAGCAGTTGCGTTTCCTGGGCGTCGAGTTAGACACTGACCGTGGTCAGTTCTCTATCGGCGCTGAACCTCGATGGGCCACCTACATTCACGGTAGCCAGTGCCTGATGGAAGGCAATCACTCCAGCGCCTTCTCCGGCGACGGTTTGCCGTGTAGTCCGATGGTAGCACTACGCGTATCATTCACCTGCTAACTGCTTTTGCACACGATGCAGGATTGCTGGAAAAACTCAAGCATCGCCTACTAGAGATAACTACGCAAACGCGGGCCGACTCCACAAACCGTACATACGAGCCCTACTGGGTCAAGTTCCGCTCCTTTTGCCAACACCACAAGCTCAAGTTCCTCCCATGCACTGACATGACGCTCGCGCTGTACCTGGTCCACGCCATTCAACACAGGGCTACGGTGTCTGCAATTCAATTGACATGCGCTGCAGTCAGCTTCGCGCATCGGTCGATCGGGGCATCATGCCCGTCTATCGGCGCATTCACCTCTCAAGTCAGAGATTTTGCGAAGAAGCGATGTCCGCACCCTACCCGGGCCAAAGAACCCGTGTCGCTTCATCAAGTCTACGCGATGGCATCGGAATTTCTACAGTCAGACAACCCTCGCGAATTTCAGACGGGGCTAATACCAATCATAATGTACGCCGGGTTTCTGCGCTACTCCGACCTTGCAGTCTTCAACTGGCATGAGATTCATTTCGAGCCGGAAGTCATGTGGTTACTAATACCCCGTTCCAAGACGGATCAGGCAGGAGAACGCACATGGGTCCCGGTAGCGGCAAGCCCTGGGCCCTTTTGCCCAGTTCGGTGCACCAAACGATTCATACACCTAGCACGATACGATCAATCGCAACAAGGTCCACTCATCCGCGTCTTTGGAACAGAGGGTGGGAAAAACGGTGCCGCCAAGTCGCCATCCTACACCACAATCCGCAACTGGTGCAAAGAGGCCTTCAACAAAATCGGTCTTAGTTTCGAGCATCTCGGCACCCACTCTTTTCGGAAAGACCTGTCGCAGCCAACGCCGGAATATCAAACCGCATCCTGAAGCGACTAGGAAGGTGGAGCAGCGACACCGCCAAGGAGACGTACATCACGCCTGCCGCAGACCAACTTGTGGGGGCTTCGAAGCAAGTTCAAGACCCAGCACGAGCCCTCTCCCCCGCTCAACACGCCACGACAGTGGCGTGCCAACGGCGTCCAACAATACACATGTCTCAGAAGACCCATTTGAAATGAGACAATGCCATTGCTACAACAAGAAAGCAAGCTTTTTAAAATATGAATATTTTTAAAAGTTGTAACGCTTTTCAAATTTTTTTATTTTGAAAGCGAAGCGGCTTGTAATGTAGCAATGGTCATCGGCGAACCGCGCTAAATGCCCGTTTTGGAGTACAAAACGTGGGCTGGAGGTCATTTCCCTCCACCCACGTCTTTCATTTTCAAACGGCTTAGCCTAGTTTCCCGCACACCCACCCCCGTAGAACTGGGACCAAATATGGATAGTTGATTGCTTTAGAATAATTGCATGCTAGCTTGGACATGTCTGTACGATGCCATTTGAAATGAGACGATGCCATTGCTACAACAAGAAAGCAAGCTTTCTAAAATTGATAGTATTTGTGCAATATGGGACTCATGCAACCAAACGCGAAGTGGCCCCTGGGGTCTACTGAGTCAGCGAAATGTGTTTGAGATTGGCGAGAAGTTGGGCGAAACCAAAGCCCTCAACCCACCCAACACCTCGACTAGCCAACCTTGCTCCCTCACCTCCCAACATGCAGCTTTAGTAAAGTTGTACAATTTGGGCTGCGAGCTTTAAACTTCTGAGCGCATGACAATACTGTTTATCTTCCTTCAGACAAACTTTTAAACACTACATGGTGAAGTCGACGGTGGTGCAGAGTCTCGCTGGTCGACGAAAGCGACCAATGGGATTTACACAGACGGTGGCGTCGGCTGAGCGGCGTCTTTCTGGTCGATCTGCGGCCATATACTACGAAGATTCCTGATTTATCATGCTTTCCAGACACGACCATCATTTTGATGTACTCCACTAATTTTTTTACACTAAATAAACTGGAAACACATGGGGCTGCATATTACCGTAGTACCGTAGGATCAGGGCCTCAGATTCGTTTTTAGCTTGGCTGATACGTCAGCCTTAGCAGGCTATGCTGGGCTGATCAATCAGAGTTGGTTAAAAAATAAAAACTGAAATTTCAGACAATCACAAAAAAAAAAACGCTGACTAATCAGCCTCACTAGAAAACGCAGGCTGAACTGGATTGGTTCTATGTTTAGGGCACGCACTTGGATGCAGGTTCGGGGTGGGTGAGATGGGGTGAGGTGGGTGTCCTTGTCGTGAGTGCGTGCGGTGCGTTGCTGTGCTGCACTGGTGGTGGGTGATTGGCGCATAAGGGATGTGACAACCAATCACATCAATTAAAGCATTCTGTCGGTGACAACGAAGCACCGACGCGTCGGGGAAATTCGTTTTCCCCCGCGTCGGCGCTGTACATGGTGACTTTTGCGTGATTGACAGGTGGATGTACCTGGACAGCCGAAACTCACGGCTCTGGCACGAATCTGTAATAGCGTGAGAGTTCAGCCTACACTCTCGTTATAAATCAGCCAACACTTGTAAAAAAACGCTGGAAAATCAGCCAATACATTAAAAAAAAAACCTGAACAATCAGCCAACACATTAAAAAAAAAACTGCATTATCAGCCAACACATCAGCCACAAGTCTGGGAAATCAGCGTCCAGACCCTAAATCAGCCTTTTTTCGCTGACTTCTGAGGCCCTGCGTAGGATGAATCTGGTAATATCATGCTTTTCAGACATGACCAGAGCATTGCCGCCGATATACACTGGTGAGATTCTGACACTCAATGCATCTGGGAACACGTGCAACAGGGCCAAAGTATGCAGTGATAGCCTTGAACTTCCCATTCAAGAAATTCCGCTCCACCTGCAGCACATTGAAGGAATTCGAAGCACGGATGCCAAACAGGTATTCAGACCTCAGATCTCTGTGTTCTAACGAGCACATATTAGCACTGTAGCAAATTGCGGCATGAGTCACGAGTCACGAGTGACGCACCAGGCAGGGACCAGAAGGCGTGATGGAGCGAGCGAGTTGTTCCAAGTGGTGGATGGGAGTGTTGCGAGGCAGGTACATGGCCACTGAGGGGGCGATGCTCAGTGCCAGCTGCAGCAGGGCGGAGCTGGGGGAAGCGGAAGCAGCAAAAAAGACATAGGTGGTGGAAAGGGTGATGTCGTGCGTTGTAATTCAGCGGTCTCTGGTACCAAGACTGCGGGAAAGAAGGAAAGGCAATGGAACCAAGGGTGCTGTGGAGGGTGGAGAGAGGGCTGGTCAGCACGTGTGAATGCATGGATTAAGAGGATGAACATTCCACTCAACACCATGACAACAGAATGAGAAGTTTCGAAAGGAACACTTGATTATGGTCGGTATGAAAAGGGCACTCAAGGATGAAACGTACGCGCTGACTGGCTGCAGCATGGTCCAGATGTCGTACTCTGATTGGTCTAGATACTCCGGGCCACCCCATGGGGGGGACAGGAAGACCACATCAGCCTGCCCTGCAGCACAAGGTAAAGGCACGAGACAGACACCGGGGGCCGGAAATGGTACGAGGAGTGGGTGCATGCGTTAAATGGGGCTTGGGAGCGTAGAGAGTGGGAAGATGGGGGTTAGGAGCGTAGGGAGTGGGATTATGGGGGTTGGGAGCGTATAGAGTGTGAAAATGGGGGTTGGGAGCGTATAAAGTGGGAAAATGGGGGTTGGGAGCGTATAGAGTGGGAAAATGGGGGTTGGGAGCATGTCGAATTGGAAAATGGGGGTTGGGAGCATGGAAGTTTTAGTGCAAGTGAGTATGCCAAGATGGGGCAAGGTAGCATGGGGGCATGTGGGCATTGAAGCATGAGAGCATGGGAGAATGGAGCATGAGAGCATGGGAGCATGTGGGCATGGGAGCATGGGAGACATGGCAGCATGAACCACAGCAAGCCAAATGCAAAACAGCAGAGATCTCATGCAGGAGGACATGCGGTAGCATAGAAACATATGGTGGACAGGACAGCAAACTACAGGTTGTGCCGGCATGGGTATGCATGGGCATGGGTATGCATGGGCATGGGTATGCATGCCCACATAAATGTCAGGGAATCCGAACTTGGGAGCAAGCGTATCAGTAAGCGAATGGACAACAAGGATGCTGATGCATGGGATGCTGATGCATGGGATGCTGATGCATGGGATGCTGATGCATGGGATGTTGACGCATGGGATGTTGACGCATGGGATGTTGACGCATGGGATGTTGACGAATGGGATGTTGACGAATGGGATGTTGACACATGGCGATAAGGGGAGATGCAACAGCATATGGGCATATACACAGCCTCGGCCTATGCGGGCCCTCGGGAATCCCAACACGACGTGTGCACACTAGAGCCGCAATGAAAGGAGAGAGGAAGAAGTTGGCCATGCCGCGGTGCAGTGCAGAGGAAGTCGGCGCACAGAGCATCCACTCAATGGGGCAGACCGGGTCGGGGCCGTAGAGGGCAAGGCAAGTGCTGTGAGGAATTATAGTGCACACCGTACGACACCTAACAAGTCCTCCCATGCCTCACTTTAAGCCGCGGTGCAATGGAGAGGAAGTCGGTGCAGAGCGCCCATTCGGTGGGGCAGACCGGGTTGGGGCTGTAGAGGGCAAGTGCTGTGAGGGGTTGCAGCGCAAACCATGCGACACCCCATGATTCGTCCCATGACTCACCTTAAGCCATGGTGCAGGGGACAGGAAGTCACCTTAAGCCATGGTGCAGGGGACAGGAAGTCACCTTAAGCCATGGTGCAGGGGACAGGAAGTCAGCGCAAAGCACATCCACTCAGTGGGGCAGACCACGTCGGGGCTGTAGAGGGCAGGTGTTGTGAAGGGTTATAGTGCACACCATACGACACCTCTCTGGTCCTCCCGTGCCTCACCTTAAGCCGCAGCGCAATGGAAAGGAAGTCGGCGCAAAGCGCATCCACTCGACGGGGCAGATGGGGGCCGTAGATGCTGAGGTTGTGGTGCAGCATGGCCAGGCGAGGCACACTCATGTCAACCGCCAGCACGTGGGGGCAGCTGAGAGGGGTTGGAGTTGGGGGTTGGCGGGTGGGGGTGAGGAGCAGAGAGATGAGCTCAGGGACGTGTGGAGGCACAGAGGCCGAAGATAAGAGGCAGGGGCTGATGATAGAGGTTGTGTTGGAGGATGGCCTGGTGGGGCAGGCAGGCTCATGTCCATGGCTGGCACATGGGAGCAGCTGAGAGGGAACGAGGGGTGAAGAGAAGAGAGATTCAGTTGGGTGAAGATGTGGAGGCATGAGGGGCTGTAGAGGGCGAGGTTGTGTTGGAGCATGGCCTGGCGAGGCAGGCTCATGTCAACGGCCAGCACGTGGGGGCAGCTGAGAGGGGACAAGGGGGCCGGTTCAAGGTTGGGGGTGAAGAGTAGAATCATGTTTCAAGTCGGGTGTAGATGTGGAGTGGAGGCATGGGGGCTGTAGAGGGCAAGATTAATTGTTGGAGCATGAGTAGGCGAGGCCGGCTCATGTCAATGGCCAGCTCGTTGGGGCAGCTGGGAGAAAGAGGAGGTGGGGAAAGGGGAACGCGAATAGAGACAGGGTGTAATGTGGAAGTGAATAATTTGGAAGCGAATTCTGTAGGGGAGTTGTGTGGCATTGATATGTAGAAGCAGGGGAGTAGGTAGAAGCTGTGTAGCGGAGACACCACACAATGAAGGTACAATGAAGCAGCAGAAGTAACAGCACATGCTGCCAAAAGAACCATCACGAAGTCGTATACACCAATATTTGCGAGCTACATGGTCTTGCTCACCCGCGTCTCCCACACTCCATCCACTACTGAGCTGTCAACCCACCCTAGAAGCCCCCACGTAGAATCCATCCACCCCCACACCCTCATCCACAGTCATTGGCCGGCCCCCCTTCAGCACTGGTGGTGTTACTTGTGAGGAGAGCAGGTTACTGGGTTGTTGGATAACTCTAACAAGGGTTACTGGGAGCAGCTTAGTCAATAATGGGTTACTGAACAGGGGAGCAGGTTATTGGGTTGTTGGGCAGTTGGGTCAGCTGACCATAGACTCACAGCTGACCATAGACTCACAGCTGACCATAGACTCACAGCTGACCATAGACTCACAGCTGACCATAGACTCACAGCTGACCATAGACTCACAGCTGACCATAGACTCACAGCTGACCATAGACTCACAGCTGACCATAGACTCACAGCTGACCATAGACTCACAGCTGACCATAGACTCACAGCTGACCATAGACTCACAGCTGACCATAGACTCACAGCTGACCATAGACTCACAGCTGACCATAGACTCACAGCTGACCATAGACTCACAGCTGACCATAGACTCACAGCTGACCATAGACTCACAGCTGACCATAGACTCACAGCTGACCATAGACTCACAGCTGACCATAGACTCACAGCTGACCATAGACTCACAGCTGACCATAGACTCACAGCTGACCATAGACTCACAGCTGACCATAGACTCACAGCTGACCATAGACTCACAGCTTGGCGAGGTGGATGGTGTTGCCGCCCACACCACAGAAGGCATCCACCACCACGCCTGCCCCACCCTCCACGCCTTCAACACCCCCCACGTCTGCTGCACCCCTCGTGCCTGCTGCGTGCTCACAACTCTCCATGCGTGCTTCACTCCCACTCCCACACCTCCCTTCGCCCAAGGAACCATCTCTTGGTTCCTCTTCTCCTTCTTGTCTGCCCATCGCATCCCGTTCCCTGTTCACCTCTCCCTCCCCTCCTTCCTTCCCCTCCTCCTCCCCGGCTGTTACTCGGACTCCCCTCTGCTCTAGTGCATCTTCCTCAGAGCTTAACAGTGCAGCACGCGTGGCAGAAACACACATGGCAGCAGCAAGCGTGGCAGCACCATCATCTGCACACGTAGCGCTGCTATCTCCTGCCGATGCGGCAGCACCACCGCCTCCTGCTGACGTGGCAGCATCCACCCCTGCACACGTGGCATCATCATAATACATGACCGCAGCGCACATGGCAGAGTGGTGGGCGGCAATGGCCTCAGGAGTGACAAGGGGCCACGCGTCAGCATCCAATAGAACGCCCTCATTGAACCGTGAGAACAGACCGTACCGCTGCTGCCAGTACTTCTCATACCCCGCTGCTACAGCCTGCTCTGCTACAGCCGGCTCAAGTAAGACCTGCTCCGTTTCTGCCTGTGCGGGATCTCCCTCTGCAGATACAGCCTGTCCTGCTACAGCCTGTTGGGGCGTCCATCCCACCCAGCATGCAAGCCCACTCCCCTCGCCGTGGTCTGGTGGGTGCCACTGGGTGATGGTGGCGGCAGCATTGCAGAAGTACACGCCGTGGGAGAGCGGCTCCCACACCGCCTGCCATGCTCCCTCCTCCGCCACCACAAATGAATCCCCCTCTGCCCGCCCTTCCTCCGCCTGCTCTCCCGTTGCTAACCCTTGCACCTGCTCTCCCCACATCTGATCTTCCCCCATCTGATCTTCCCCCATCTGCTCTTCCCCCATCTGCTCTTCCCCCATCTGCTCTCCCCCCATCTGCTCTCCCCCCATCTGCTCTCCCCCCATCTGCTCTCCCCCCATCTGCTCTCCCCCCATCTGCTCTCCCCCCATCTGCTCTCCCCCCATCTGCTCTCCCCCCATCTGCTCTCCCCCCATCTGCTCTCCCCCCATCTGCTCTCCCCCCATCTGCTCTCCCCCCATCTGCTCTCCGCCCATCTGCGCAGCACCACGCGCTGCCACGTTTGCACTGACAGCCATTACTTCTGCCTCTGCAGCAACCCGTGCTGCTGTCCCCATGCCACCCACCACTGCCTCTGGACCGCTCCCAACCACTGCCATTCCTGCAGCACTCTCCGCCGCTGACCCTGTGAGATCCCTTCCATCAGCAGCAGCCTGCCTTGCTGCATCTGCACCACCCTCCACTGCTATCGCTGGACCCACCCCTGCCACGCCCTCCGCACCGCGCTCTACCCCTGCATCTGGAGCGCACTCTGCTGTTGCCTGCCCATCTCCCCTCCTCCTCCCCCGCCTCTTCTTCTTCCCTCCACGAGCCCCACCAGAACCACCACCACCGCCACCGCCGCCACCATCACCGCCGCTGCCGCCGCCCTGCTGCTGCATCATGGGAACACACGAATACAAACACTTCAACGTTTGTGCTTTGATACGAATTATGGGCATGAGAAAAGGCTTCAAGCTGAGACGTCAGATAAAGGCATCCATGTGCATGCACCCCAGCCCTGTTGGCCTTCACCACATGCACTCCGTCGAGAAGGAATGGGGGCAAGCAATCGAAAGGCATGTGAAAACAAGTTTGTTTTGACACGTCTCAGAACCAACTTGCTATCACGTTTGTAAAAAAAGGGCAATGCAATGGATGGAATGGGTTGCTGCTGCAAAAATAGTACCGCGCGGAATAGACCGAGGGTATCAGAATTAAGGTGAAGAGGACAAGGGGAGAGCAGCAGAAAGTGAGAGTGCAATCACATAAACTGCACTGGCAGGCCAAGAGCAGCCATGGCGCCTGCCAGCTCCTGATCCTCACGCGTCACGCAAAGTCACCACCGCAGCAATCGTGCTGCCTGCATGGTCCCGATCCCTTACTGAACTGCACTGGCAAGCCAAGGGAACCCAACCCATGGCACCACCTGCCAGCCACCTCTGCTTCCACCAGCCTTTCGCCTTCCACCACTGCTCATTCCACTGCTCACCTTAACTTCCTGTGCTGACTGCACAGTCCGCGCCCCTCCACTGAACTGCACTGGCAGGCCAAGAGCAGCCATGGCGCCTGCCAGCTCCTCATCCTCACGCGTTTCACCTTCCACCTCTTCATCCTCGCGCCCTTCACCTGCCACCCACCCGCTGCTTCCCAAACCCCGCTCCCCTCCATCACCCCCTTCAGCCCTCCTGTCCCGTTCGCCCTTTTCCATTGCCGCGCGCCCCTCGCCTCCCCTCCACGGCACCACCTGCACCCTGCAGCACTGCAGCTCGGTGCATGAAGGCCGGCGCCTGGCACGAGCGTCACTGGGAGACAAGGCCAGGGGAGGGGGAATAACGGAGGGTCCCGGGAGAGGGAGAGGGGAGTTTGAGGTATGGGTTGGGGGCAGGGCGGGGCGGGGAGAAAGTGGTGGGATTTGGAGGTGTGGGGGGGGAACGAGGGGGAGACTGGGGAAGGGCGAACTTTGCCTGCCCTCCACGTGCACCTTGCTGCACTGCAGCTCGTTGCATGAGGGCCGGCGCCTGGCACGACCGTCACTGGGAGAGAAGATAAGTACTGTGAATGTGGATGGGGGAGGGGGGAGGGAGAGTATAGGGGAGGGTCCGATGAGAGGGATGTGGGAGTTCTAGGTATGAGGGGGGAGAAGGGAGAGTGGGGGAAGGGTGATCTTCGCCTTGCCTCCACCCCCCTGCCTGCACCTTGCTGCACTACTGCTCATTGCATAAGGCCCAGCGCCCAACTGTCATTGCAAGAGAATGGGGGGGGTTGGGATGGGGGATAAGGGAAGGCGGATGGGGAATGGCAGGTGGGGGATGGCGGATAGGGGAGGGATGGCGGATAGGGGAGGGATGGCAGATAGGGGAGGATAGGGGATGGCAAATAGAGGATGGAGGATGGGGGATGACGGATGGGGGGATGGCAGATGGGGGATGGGATATGGCGGATGGGTGATGGGGATGGCGGATGCAGGAAGGGGGTTGCAGTTAGAGGGAAGGGGATAATGAAGGTGGGTGTGTGGATGGAAGGAGGGGAGGTGGGGAGTGGGAGAATAATGGGTGTGGAAGGGGGGGGAGGGGAGGGGGGGGGAGGGGAGGGTGGGGGGGTGGGAAGTGGAAAGAGGGAGTGGCTATCTTGCGGTGGCTCGCTCCTGTGAGTGGCGATGCCTGGCGAGCGAGACGAGCACTGCGCCGGTGAGTACTGGGGGTGGTGTGCTTGACTCTGTGATCACTGCGCGCAGTGCTGCTGCATGGAGGGAGAGGAGGAGAGTGCGGAACAGCAGCAGGGAGTGTTGAGAGGCAGGCAGCGGCAGGGAGGAGCAGGGAAGGGCAAGATGCGTTACACAACTGTTCGGGTTGTGCGTTAATGCCGAGACGACTGGCATTGAGGCGATTCAAAGATGACTTTGGGTCGACAAAGTAAGACACCTTAGTTGCTTGCGCTGCGCTCACACCGTCGGTGTACCCATTAACGGTGGTGGCCGGAATCGAGAGACTTGCCATACGATGATCGTTACTAGCATTACAAGAGGAACACTCCTTAGCGGAACACTCACTACAAGAACACGTTGACGACGGTGAAGCTCCACCGCGATCGCCTGGCTTGTTGCGGCTCCAACGGGGCGAGAGAAGGGCTTTGCAGCTGCGGGGAGCGAGGCGCCGCTGGGTCCAGCAGTGGAAATACACTCGTTTGCTCCCCTGAGACACTGGTTTCCATGCCTGTGCATGGCTCGACCATGCCCGAAAACGAACGGCTGATCACGGAAAGAAGCGGCTGCAGGGGCTCCGATGAAGTCGCCCTTTATTTGCCGTCGTGAGACTGCTGACGACCCAGGTCCAACTGTAAAGACTCGGGGAGATACACAACCAGCATTAGACTAGGATAGCAATCGCGAATACATTGCGATTAAAGCGACCGTATACATCGCCGCGTTGGCGGTAAAGGGAACTCTAACCACGCCTCCGAGTTCAAAGTAGGCTAACTCGCAGGTGTGTATGTATCTTGTAATCATCATGGGCCCCGCCGCGGTCAGTGCGCACAAGGAGGAATGTGGTGACAAACAACGACAAGGGCATGTCGTGACAAGGGCATGTCGTGACACGGGCATGTCGTGACAAGGGCATGTCGTGACACGGGCATGTCGTGACAAGGGCATGTCGTGACACGGGCATGTCGTGACAAGGGCATGTCGTGACACGGGCATGTCGTGACAAGGGCATGTCGTGACACGGGCATGTCGTGACAAGGGCATGTCGTGACACGGGCATGTCGTGACACGGGCATGTCGTGACACGGGCATGTCGTGACACGGGCATGTCGTGACACGGGCATGTCGTGACAAGGGCATGTCGTGACACGGGCATGTCGTGACAAGGGCATGTCGTGACACGGGCATGTCGTGACACGGGCATGTCGTGACACGGGCATGTCGTGACACGGGCATGTCGTGACACGGGCATGTCGTGACACGGGCATGTCGTGACACGGGCCTTGTCGTGATTTATTATAATTGTTTGTCACGTGGCCCCCAAGACAAACAATGACATGTGGTGGGGCCTTGTCGTGACTCATGAAAGGGCCAAGGCATCACTGGTCACGAGGCCCCCGTTGGCGCCTTGTGAGAGGGTTGGATGTTCAATTATGTGTTGCCCCCTCGCCGCATCTTCGTTCACTCGTACCGCTTCCCATAGCAGCGCGCGCCACACCTAAGCTCGCCGCGACAAGCCTTCCACTCCCACAACCACTCCTCTCCCTCGCACACCCGTGTCGCCCGCTCCCTCTGCTGCTTGGTGGGCCCACCTTGTCACATTTGGCGGGCCCACCTTGTCACATTTGGCGGGCCCACCTTGTCACATTTGGCGGGCCCACCTTGTCACATTTGGCGGGCCCACCTTGTCACATTTGGCGGGCCCACCTTGTCACATTTGGCGGGCCCACCTTGTCACATTTGGCGGGCCCACCTTGTCACATTTGGCGGGCCCACCTTGTCACATTTGGCGGGCCCACCTTGTCACATTTGGCGGGCCCACCTTGTCACATTTGGCGGGCCCAACTTGTCACATTTGGCGGGCCCACCTTGTCACATTTGGCGGGCCCACCTTGTCACATTTGGCGGGCCCACCTTGTCACATTTGGCGGGCCCACCTTGTCACATTTGGCGGGCCCACCTTGTCACATTTGGCGGGCCCACCTTGTCACATTTGGCAGGCCCATTCACCCGTTTGGTGGGCCCACATTCGCCGGGTTGGTAATGGCAGGGAGGCTCTGGGCTGTCTCACCTCGTGCAGGGGGGTCAGGAAGGCTGAGGCAGCGGAGGAAGTGCGGGAATGGATGGGAATGATGGGAAAAAAGGTAACGGCAGGGGGGCACTGGGCTGTCTCACCTCGTGCAGGGAGGCAAGACTCTCAACGTGCGCGCCTCAAATACGCCGGGCCCCCCTCCTGCCCTCACCCACACTACTCAAGGCGGATTGGCGCTGGATATAAGGCCATGAAACGGGAGGGAGGGGGGGCGACGGGTGGGGAATAGGGAGGAAACGAGGGGACGGGGTGTGTATGGGACGGAAGGGGGAGCAATGGGGTGGAAGGAGGGGGCTGGGGAGGGTAGGGTATGGGTGGTAAGGGGAGGAATGGCCGAGGCAGGAAAATGAAATGGGGAGGCAGGAAGGGGAAATGGGGAGGCGGGAAGGAGATGGAGGCGGGAAGGAGAGAGGGGGAGGCGGGAACGGAAAAATGGGGAGGCGGGAAGGAGAGATGGGGAGGCGGGAAGGAGAGATGGGGAAGCGGGAAGGAGAGATGGGGAGGCGGCTATCGCGATCTCGCATGCGGCTGCGGCGACTAGTGCGAAAACGGCGTCGTAGCGAGGGTTCGCGAGCGGGCGGCGAATCTGACCGTGCGAGAGCACGCAAAACCGCAGCAGTGTGCGGCGCGGTGAGCGTCACGGTGGCGTGGGGAGGCAGCGTGGGGAGGCGAGGCGAATCCGCGACGGGCGTCCAAGGCGAGGCAGCTCGGTGCGGTGCGGTCACGCCAAAACAAACTACCGCGGCGAGGCCGCGAGCAGGGGACTGACAGCGGCGGCGATTTGCGGCGATGCGAAGGCAGGCGAGGCGAGACGGCGGGGGGAGGCGACGAGGCAGCGAGGAAAAGCGCGGTGAGGCTGCGAGGAGAAGCGAGGTGAGGCAGCGGGGGAGGCGTGACAAGAGTAAGCATTCGGCGGAATCGCCGATCGAAGGCGTGATTGCAACCCCAAGCGATGGCGGACCGCCTTGTGAACGAAACCACGATTGGCGCTACGGTGCGGGAGGGACTAGTGGACTCGAAGTTATACCGTAGAAGTACTACGGCTGCGCGACTGGGCCATGTCAGAGGCTGTAGAATTCCTACGTTTTTGTGCCGCCTATTGGTTATCTCGTGTAATCCTTATAAAACTACACTGTACATCTCACAAGAGAAGAACGTGTTATAAGTAATCAAACAGAGTGCACAGAATTAAACAATAACGATGTTGTGACTCAATGAAAGACAATATAGAAAGAGAATATCTCGGCAGGAACCTTAATAGATCTATTTTGCGCATAGGTCAGGCAACGGACAAGCTTGAAGCAACGCAAGGTAGAATCGATATTAATAATATCGGCCAAATTTGTACTTTTGATTATTCGTCTTGTACACGATGCGGTACAAGTCCAACAAGATAAATCAAGCGAGTTTAGGAAGGATGCACATTTCTCTTAGTTGGGGCAAGGTTTATCGTAAACCTGGACGATTTATGTCGATCTCTTTTAAGTTCCTGGCTCTTTTTATGTGGAGAATTCGGAAGCGTGAACGACTGAGTGATGCCATCCTGACGACAGAAGGCCTCAAGCAGATACATGTAGGAGGAAAACCCACCTCCACGGTCAAAGTGCAGATGGAGAACCGAGAGGTTCTTGTGGAATCGCTCGCTCAGATGGCGACGAACGGTGCGGATCAAAGGGATCAAAACACGACGAACGTCGCCCCTACTTCGCAAAGGAAACACACTGGTGTAGCGTCTGTAGTCGTCGACGACCAGCAGGAAGTAGCGCTCCCAGCCCGGCCCAGGGATGGAGGCAGGGCCCCATACGTCCATATGCAGGGTCTGCTGAGGAGTCTCCGTCGGAGGGAACGAGGAGGAGTGAGGAGCAACGCGTTGCCGCCCCTCAATGCAGGGAGTGCACGGCGGCGCAAGCGATGGAGGGAGGAGGGGCAGAGACCTCAGAAGGCCCGAGACAAGGAGACGCGAGCGCATGAGACGCACACCCTGCAGGAGGGGGTGACCAAGACGGTGGTGCCAGAGGAGGGACAGGTAAGTGAGCAACCGACACGAGCACGACGCAGCTATCTGACCGGACCCAGCAAAATGTGCAGACTCAACGTGTGCTATGTACAGGCCAGACCCAGGCCTCCGAGTAAACATGGCGAGGTGGTTGCCAGTCTTTGAGTCCGTACAAATCGCTACAAGCTCGCCCCCATGAGTAATGGTAGTGACCAAATGATCCTAGAAGACAGATTTACTCACCAAGTTTGTAGCAAATGAGGGGAGGTGGAAACCTTTATGGGAACCAGAGATAATTGACGGACATGGGATACCAGTGGTACCTTGTGCAATGACTGGACCAGAGGAGGGGTCGACAGAGTGACTGGGACAGGTGTGGTGAGTGGTGTGACTCTAGTGCAGTCGTAGAAGAAGCATTGAGACTCGCTTGAGCCTAGCGTGAAGGTGAGCAAAGTCTCCACCGGAGCTGCACCTGTGTTAGTAGCCTCACAAGAGCCTAGACTAGCAGCCTCTATACCACACCCGAAGTTGCTGTGGTGAGAGGATCTTCTGCTGACTTTGCTGACACTGCTATCCACCCCCAAAACCTCCGCCTCCACTAGTGGCACCATCTGTACGAGCAAACGCACAGACACCTCAACCAGCTCCTGCACCTCCCCTAACAACGGACAGCGCTGCTGCAGTAGCCGGGTGGCAAGAGCGAGAGAGGAGTAGTGTTCAACTACAGCGTCGTACAAAGTCTGGGCCGACGTCACCTTACGAAAGTGGGCCCTCAAGTCGACTGGCAGGTGAGCTCGGATGGCAAGTTGTGTGACAGCGTCACGCTCCGTCCACTGTATGTAGGTAAGGCTGACCGCCTGGTACCGCTACTACACGTCCTTGCCAGCATCAATAGTAGGCTTAGTGGGAGTCGTGTGGGCCCGAAGGGACCCCGACGTTTGCTCGAGCAGGGAGACAAAATTTATAGTGAAAAGTCGGAGATATCTGCGCAGGCACATAAGCCAGAGCCCTATCTTGAAAGGGCGGCCATCTGCATCAACCACTAAGACTGGGAGAAAGGCCAAGACCGGCAGCAGCAGTCAATAGTAGCGGAGCACGGGCGGCAGTGGCAGCTGTAGTGGCAACTGGTGGTTGAATCAACAGCAGAGGCAAGTACACGGGCAGATGGAGCGACAGCTGCAGGGCAGCAGGGCGTGCAGGTGCGGCTCACGGGGCAGCACACGGGCAGGGTAGCTTACGTGGGCACGCGTATCGCGCAAGGCAGCATATGGGCAGGGCGGGCAGCAACGCACGGGCAGCTAGGGCAGCGCACGGGCAGCTTAGGCAGCGCTCGAGCAGCTGCGCACGCGGGGCGCGCGAGCAGGAGGGCAGCAGTGTGCTATGTTAGAAGTACAAACGAGGAATGTTGAACAGCAGAAGAGGGATTGCACTAGCAGGCAGAGGGGATACAAATAGGAAACCCTAACAGGTCTGTACTCACTACTGAGTACCCCACTGCAAACTAGACAATATAACATTGTGACACTCCCCCATAGGGAAAGTGGGGTATAATCAGCACAACAAGCAGTCATAGAGCAAGTTCACAAATTAGCCCTAGTGGCAGACATAGCAGAGGGGCAGTGAGGAGGAGGAGTGACTACAAGAGGAGAGGAGTTGGGAGGCGGCAGGTGAAGCTGCTGACACACGGGCATCGGAGCAACTAGCACACTGGCTACCGGAGCAAGGGCCCCGAACTACTGGAGCAACAGGCGACACAGCGGCTACCTCCTTCCAACCTCCCCCCATTGCCTCCAAACCCTTTTCTCACATCCCCCCGGCTAGCGCTACTCCCCAACCTCACCCACTCCATCCCCCCCTCAGTGGCAACTGCAGAAGTGGGAGAGAGAGGAGGAGGAGGGACAACTGGTCACGCACTCCCACCACCCCCATACCCCCCCTTACCCCCGCCACCCGGCTGTACGCGCAGCAGGAAGTCGAAGGAGGAGAGCGGAGGGCGGGCGGCGTCGCGACGTGCAGGGCGCGGGCGGGCTGTGGGGCGCTCGCAACGGGCGGGGCGCGGGCAGCAGGCGGGTCCAGGAGGGGCGGCGCGCGGGTCCCCAGGGATGGTGCGCGGGTCTAGCGGAAGCAGCGCGCGGGTCCAGCAGGGGCGGCGCGCGGGTCCCGCAGGGCGTCTTGCTGGACCCAGCGGGGCAGCGCGCGGGTCCCGCAGAGCGTCACGCGGGTCCAGCGGGGGCGGCACGCGGGTCCCACGGGGCGGGGCACGGGTCAGGTGGGGCAACGCGCCGAGCAGAAAACCGCCGCGCGCCCCGAGCGCGCGGCAGGCAGAAAACGTCGCGCGCCCGGGGCGCGCGATAGACAGGACAGCAGCGGAAGCATAGGGTGGGCCTACAGACCAGGATCGAATGAGCTCTGATACCATGTCAGAAGTACGAACGAGGAATGTTGAATAGCAGAAGAGGGATTGCACTAGCAGGCAGAGGGGATACAAATAGGAAACCCTAACAGGGTTGTACTCACTACTGAGTAACATACTGCAGACTAGACAATATAACATTTTGACACGCGACGCACGGGCTGCAGGGCGCGTGCAACGTGCACATCCCAAAACACCAGGGAGACTCGACAAAGTAGCTCCCGCATATCTGCTAACTATATCATTTCTGTGCGCAATGTTGGCGGAAACAAATTATATATGGTACAATTTTTTTTACAAGCCCCAGACATCCTCAACCTTGATACTATCAAGATATTGGTTGTGCTGTGCTCCCACATTCCTTTATGAGAGTTGCGACATGCTAAATTCTTGGCCCATACTACGGTACATGGTTTAGGGATACAGTGGGCTTGGTATAGTGGTTTAGGTTTACATTGTAAAATGCAAGATGAATCATAACTGTAAACACATGGGATCTACAAAGTGACTATGGAGCTACACTATTTACCTGGCTTCAATGTAATAGTTACAGTAGTTGGTTACACAATTCCCTTGTTATCATGGTTACATATAATTTCACTAGTTACATATTACCTTTGAATCCCTCAGTAACAATGTTATATTGTTACATTGACTTATAGCTGATGCTTGTTTGTAGGCTATAGTGGGGTAGCACATATGGGGTACAGCTTTCTAGGGTTGTATTTGTACCCAACTCAGACCTAGTCATTTCCATTCCTGTTTACTTGTTTCACATGGTATCAGAGCGGGTCCTACCTTAGGACCGTTTTTTTTAGGGCCCACCGAAGCGCGCCCCGAGGCGCGCCCTTTTTTTTTTAGCGACCCCTCGGGTCGCCTTTTCCCTCGCGGCCCCGCTGTCCCTCAGACGCGGCCTCGCCACCTCTCCTGATCGCGGCCCCACCGCCTGCTTGACGCGGCCCCGCCGCCTCCCCTGACGCGGCCCCGCCGCCTCCCCTGACGCGGCCCCGCCGCCTCCCCTGACGCGGCCCCGCCGCCTCCCCTGACGCGGCCCCGCCTCTACTGCCGCGGCCCCGCCGCCGCCTCTGACGCGGCCCTGCCGGCCCGCCGCTACACCCTACGGCCCGCCGCTGCACCCTACGGCCCGCCGCCTCACCTGACGGCCCCGCCGCTGCTCCTGCCGGCCCGCCGCTGCTCCTGCCGGCACTCCGCTGCACCTGCCGGCCCGCCGCTGCACCTGCCGGCCCGCCGCTGCACCCAGCGGCCCGCCGCTTCACCTGACGGCCCCGCCACTGCACCTGCCGGCCCGCCGCTGCACCCTACGGCCCGCCGCTGCACCCTACGGCCCGCCGCCTCACCTGGTCGGCCCGCCACTGCACCCTACGGCCCCGCCGCTGCACCTGCCGGCCCGCCGCTGCACCTGCCGGCCCGCCGCTGCACCTGCCGGCCCGCCACTGCACCGGTCGACCCGCCGCTGCACCTGACGGCCCCGCCCCTGCATCTCCCGGCCGAGCCGCCCCAGCAGCCGAACCGCCCGGGAGCCGAGCCGCCCGGGAGCCGAGCCGCCCTGCACCCGAGCCGCCCAGCCGCCGAGCCGCCCGGGAGCCGAGCCGCCCTGCGCCCGAGCCGCCCAGCCACCGAGCCGCCCGGGAGCCGAGCCGCTGTGCACCCGAGCCGCCCGGTCGCTGAGCCGCCTTTCTGCAGAGCTGCACGACCTGCCCTGCCTGGTGAGCACAGTCCCACTGACACTGCGAGCTCTTTCCCTACTGCTTGCACTGCGTCGCTGTCGTCGCCATGGCTACCCCTAGTGTCCTAGCTTTCGACGCTGAGGGTCGCGCCATTGATTTTGAGGTCTGGTTAGACGACCTGCAGCTGTTCTTACAGTGCGACAGGGCTGACGACCTTTCTCTCTTTGACCTCACCTCTGGCGCCTCTCCTGCTCCTGCTGCTGATGCTGATCCCTCTGTCCGCTCTCAGTGGGCCACCCGCGATGCTGCTGCACGTCTTGCTGTGCGTCGCCACCTCCCTACCTCTGAGCGTGCGCACTTTAGCCAGTACAAGAGTGCTCAGACCTTGTACGACGCTGTAGTTGCGCGCTACTCCTCCCCTGCCACTGCTGCACTGAGCCGTCTCATGCTTCCCTACCTCTTTCCTGACCTCTCTGCCTTTCCCACTGTTGCTGACCTCATTACGCACCTCCGCACTAGTGACACTCGCTACCGCGCCGCCCTTCCTGCTGAGTTCTGCGCAAAGAACCCCCCCCCCATGTACATCGCTCTCTACTACGTAGTCGCGCGCCTCCCTGACTCCCTTCGCGTCGTCAGGGACCACTTTCTTGCTGTCTGTCCCACCACCCTCACCGTCGACCTCCTCGAGAAGGCCCTCCTCGCAGCGGAGAAGAGCATAGTCGCTGTAGGTGCTTCTCGTGGTGACCCTCGCACCCCCATCTTTGAGGGGTGCTCTCCTTCCCCCTTGCTGCCCTGTGTTGCCTCTGCTGCTGCTGCCGACCTGCTTGGTCTTGAGTCGGTCGGCGCGGCGTCTACCCCTAGTGGGAGACGTCGCTCTAGCAAGGGCAAGGGGGGCAAGGGCGCGGGTGGAGCTGGAGGGGGCGGTGGCGGTGGCGGCGGTGGCGGCGGAGGGAGTGGGGGTGGTGGCGGGACTAGTGGCGGGGGTGGTGGTGGTGGTGGTGGCAGCAGCGGCGGAGACGGTGGTGGTGGTGCCAGCGGTGGTGGTGGAGGCAGCGGCGGAGGTGGAGGCGGCGGAGGTGGAGGCGGTGGAGGCGGCAGCGGAGGAGGCGGTGGTGGTGGAGGAGGTGGAGCTGGTCGGGGTGGTACCCAGCAGCGTAGCGGCGGTGGTGGTGGCCAGCGCTCGCAGCGGCAGCAGCAGCAGCGCTCGCGGGACATCCCTCCGCCTCAGCAGCTTCGTGAGTGGTACGCTGGGCGTCAGAGGGGTGGGGGTACTGGTCCCTGCACCTACGTTCTTCGTTCCGGCGACCGCGCGGGTGAGCAGTGTGGGGGTGCCCACGCCACCCAGCGCTGCTTTGGCCGCCTGACGGACGCTTGGCGTCGGCAGTTCCCTGGGGCTAGTGAGATCCCTCGCTGGGATGAGCTTCTTAGGGCTGGTGTAGCGATCTTTGATCTTGATTTTGATGCTATCCTTGCTGCTATGTATGCTGTGGATTATAGTGAGGAGAATGAGGGTTACCGGTGTTTCCAGCCCGACCCGGGCATTGGTACTGCTGCGCTAGGTGCTTGTGAGGCTGCTGCTCTAGGTGCCAGTGCGTCTGTGCTCTCAGGTCCTGGTGAGACTGCGCTCTCAGGTACTGCGTCGTCCTCGTCCTCCCTCACTTTCACACTTGACTCCGGGGCTTCTCGCTCCTTCTTTCGGGACCGCACTACCCTTACGCCGCTCGGCCGGCCGGTTGCGGTCTCCCTTGCTGACCCCTCTGGGGGTCCTGTCCTGTCTCACTTCTCCACTGTCCTCCCGTGTCCGGCTGCCCCTTCGGGCACCCTGTCTGGTCTGTACCTTCCCTCGTTCTCTACGAACTTGGTGAGTGGAGCGGACCTGCAGGATGTGGGGGTTCACCAGTTCACTCCTGCGAGTCAGCGGGTGACCCACTGCACGGAGGCACGCACAGGCCGACACCTGGCCACGTTCTCGCGTCGGCCGGGGTCGAGTCTCTACACCCTGACCGTTGAGTCTCCTCCTGTCCCTGCGTCTGGTCAGGTAGCTGCGTCAGGTCAGGTGCTTGCTGCTGCGTCCCGGTCAGGTCCTGAGTCTGCCCCCTGTTCTTGTCGCCTCCTGTCTCACGAGACTCTACTGTGGCACCACCGTCTTGGCCACCCCTCCTTGCCCCGTCTTCGGAGCATGGCTTCCCGTGTCCTTGTCTCTGGTCTTCCCCAGTCTCTCCCTCCTCTCCCCTCCGGGCCTGGACCTTCCTGTGTCCCCTGTGTAGAGGGTCGCCTCCGGGCTACTCCTCACTCCTCCCACTTCCCCCCCGATAGAGGCTCCCCTGCAGACGCTTCACATGGATGTGTGGGGCCCAGCCCCCGTCCGTGGGCAGGGTCACGAGCGCTACTTCCTGTTGGTGGTTGACGACTACTCGCGTTACACCACAGTCCTCCCCTTGCGCAGCAAGGGTGCGGTCACTGAGGTGCTGATCGACTGGATCCGCGAGGCTCGTCTCCAGCTCAAGAAGAGCTTCGGCTCGGACTTTCCTGTTCTGCGTCTGCACTCGGACAGAGGCGGAGAGTTCTCTTCTCGCCTTCTGCGAGACTACTGTCGTGCACGGGGGATCCGCCAGACCTTCACGCTTCCGGACTCTCCACAGCAAAATGGGATTGCTGAGCGCCGCATTGGCATGGTCATGGATGTCGCTCGTACGTCCATGATGCATGCGGCTGCCCCCCATTTTCTGTGGCCGTTTGCGGTGAGGTACGCGGCGCATCAGCTCAACCTTCACCCCCGGGTCTCTCGGCCTGCGATGTCCCCAGCCTTGCTGTGGACGGGGAAGGTTGGCGATGCGTCTGTGTTCCGTGTCTGGGGATCTCGGGCGTTTGTCCGCGACTTGTCTGCGGACAAGCTGTCCCCTCGTACTGCTCCCTGTGTCTTCCTTGGCTTCCCCACTGACGCCCGAGGGTGGCAGTTTTACCACCCCTCCTCTCGTCGTGTTCTGTCCTCCCAGGACGTCACGTTCGACGAGTCCGTCCCCTTCTACCGTCTCTTCCCCTACCGCACTCCTTCCCTCCCCCCTCCCCCGGACTTCCTTGTGCCGGTTCCCCCCCTCGGTAGACCCCCTCCCCCCTCAGGTTCCTGCCCCCTCAGGTGTGTCCCAGGTAGACGCCGTTGACCCGGTCGAGGTTACTGGTGACTCTGGTGCTGCTGCGGGTGCTGAGCCTGGGGGTGCTGACTCTGGGGGTGCTGTGCGCGGGGGTGCTGAGCCTGGGGGTGCTACTGCTGGGGGTGCTGGGCCTGAGGGTGCTACTGCGGAAGGTGCGGGGCCTGGGGGTGCTGGGCCGGGGGGTGCTGTGCCTGGAGGTGCTGGGTCTGGGGGTGCTGGGTCGGGAGATGCTGAGCCTGGGGGTGCTGAGCTGGGAGCTGCTGAGCCTGGGGGTGCTGCGTCTGGAGCTGCTGAGCCTGGGGTTTCTCCTGCTGCTGCGTCACGCCGGGAGCCCCTCTCTCCACAGGAGCTGCGCGAGTGGTTCGCTCGCCGCTGGAGGCGTGCTGCTGAGTCTGGAGGTGCTGCTGGAGCTGGAGCTGGAGCTTCTTCGACCGTCGAGGGTGCGGGTGCTGCCGGTCCCGGAGCTGCTGGACCTGCGGGTCCTCCTGGAGCTGGAGCTGCTGAGGGCGTTGGTGCTGAGTCTACTGCTGTTGGTCCTGCCGCTGGAGGTGTGGGTGGCGCTGGTGCTGTCGCTGAGGGTGCTGGTGCTGTCCCTGCTGAGTCTGGAGCTGCCGCGCGGCCTCGACCGTACTTCGTTCCGCTCCTGCAGCAGGTTCTTGGTCTTTCTCCTCCAGTAGAGGGTCCACCGCCTGTCCAGTCGCAGTCCCTGCTGGAGCCTTCCTCTCCACTGCCTGCTCCCTCTCCTTACACTGGTCCTACTGGAGGTCTTGCTGAGCGTCGTGAGCCTGCGTCTCGTCCCGCGTCGCCTGTTCGTGCTGCTCGCGCTAGTGGTCGCAGTTCGCGTCAGCGTCCTCCTCCTGTCCCTGGCACGCACCGGATGTCTTTGCGTCCGTCCACTGCTCCTCTGCGTGCCCCTTTGCCTTCCCCTCCTGAGTCCTCTCTTCCTGCGCTTGCCGACCCTGAGTCGGACTCTCTTCGTGCTGCCAGTCCTACTGTCACGCGTCTCCTTGCTACTGTCGTCACTGACCCCTCGTTTGAGTCCACTGCTGCGTCTGCCCTTGTCGCTGAGCTCGTCGACTTTGCTGCTCGCTGTCGTCTCGACTACGCTGCTAGTCTTGTTGCTGAGTCTGCGTCTGTCTGTCCTCCGTCCGTCGGGGGTGAGTGTGCTCTTGGCACGGACGTCCTAGAGGACAGGCAGGATGAGTTACAGTGTCTAGCGGCTGCTTCACCTCATCTCGCGTCTGTACTGCTTGCCCCTGAGGGAGACCCGGATGCACTAGACATCCCGACTCCGCGTTCTTACGCGGAGGCCGTAGAGGGTCCCTACTCCTCTCAGTGGCAGGCAGCTATGGATGCAGAGATGGCTTCTTGGAAGTCCACAGGCACCTACGTTGACGCGGTTCCCCCTCCTGGGGCGAACATCGTCAGTGGCATGTGGATCTTCAGGGTGAAGCGGCCGCCGGGCTCTCCACCTGTCTTCAAGGCACGGTACGTTGCTCGTGGCTTCAGTCAGCGGCAGGGAGTTGACTACTTTCAGACCTTCTCTCCCACCCCGAAGATGACTACTCTTCGGGTGCTGCTGCACATAGCCGCTCAGCGCGACTACGAGCTTCACTCTCTCGACTTCAGCACTGCGTTCTTGCAGGGTAGCCTGCACGAGGAGATCTGGCTTCGCCGTCCACCTGGCTTCACTGGGACTTTCCCTCCTGGCACCCAGTGGAGCCTCCGACGGCCAGTCTACGGTCTCCGCCAGGCACCGCGTGAGTGGCACGACACACTGAGGACTACGCTTGCGGCTCTTGGGTTTGCTCCTTCTACTGCTGACCCGTCGCTGTTTCTTCGCACCGACACTTTCCTGCCGCCGTTCTACATCCTCGTGTACGTCGACGACTTGGTCTTTGCCACAGCGGACACTGCTGGACTCGCCTACGTGAAGTCCGAGCTGCTGAAGAGACACACGTGCACAGACCTGGGTGAACTGCGCAGCTACCTTGGCTTGCAGATCACTCGGGACAGAGCCCGCCGCACCATTACCTTGACTCAGTCACACATGGTGCAGCAGGTCCTTCAGCGCTTCGGCTTCACGTACTCCTCGCCTCAGGCCACTCCTCTGCCTACTCGCCACTCACTCTCAGCTCTGCCTTCGGATGAGTCCGTAGAGTCGAGTGGTCCGTATGCAGAGCTTGTTGGCTGCCTCATGTACCTGATGACCTGCACACGACCTGACCTTGCATACCCTCTGAGCATTCTTGCTCGCTATGTTGCTCCTGGGAGACACAGACCGGAGCACATGGCTGCAGCGAAGAGGGTATTGCGCTACCTGTGCAGTACGTCGGGCATGGGGCTAGTGCTTGGAGGGCGGAGTCCAGTGGTCCTTACCGGCCACGCGGACGCTTCTTGGGCTGACGACCAGGCTACGCAGCGGTCGTCACAGGGTTACACCTTCAGCCTTGGTTCCGGCTCTGTCTCGTGGCGGTCTACTCGCTCGTCTTCGGTTCTCGGCTCCAGTTGTGAGGCTGAGATCTACGCTGGGGCCATGGCTGCACAGGAGCTTCGCTGGCTCACCTACCTGCTGACTGACCTTGGAGAGCCGCCTCGTTCTCCTCCAGTGCTGTACGTAGACAACAAGGCCATGCTGGCCTTGTGTCGAGAGCAGCGCTTGGAGCATAGAACGAAGCACATTGCTCTCCGCTACTTCCTTGCTCGTGAGCTGCAGCAGCGTGGTCAGTTGCGACTTGCGTACGTGGCCTCTGAGGCCAACACTGCTGATGTGTTCACCAAGGCACTCGCGCCTTGTGACCATCAGCGCTTTTGCACCCAGCTGGGTCTTGTACCTGTCTTGCCTCACTTGCTCTCCTCTTGACTTCACTTGTACTGTGACATATATATATACCTGCTCTTGCTTGTCTAGTTTTATATATATGTCTGTACTCCTGCATGTGAACTGGCCTCTGGCCCTGCTCTTGTGCTCGGACTGTGTGGTGACTTTGTGATCCACCCTGAGCTTGCTTTGCTTTGCTTTGGTTGACTGGTCTTGTGACCCCTTGTTCTCCCCCACTTAGCCTATGGGGGTGTGTCAGAGTATTATAGCTGATGCTTGTTTGTAGGCTATAGTGGGGTAGCACATATGGGGTACAGCTTTCTAGGGTTGTATTTGTACCCAACTCAGACCTAGTCATTTCCATTCCTGTTTACTTGTTTCACAGTGCTGTGCTCCCACATTCCTTTATGAGAGTTGCGACATGCTAAATTCTTGGCCCATACTACGGTACATGGTTTAGGGATACAGTGGGCTTGGTATAGTGGTTTAGGTTTACATTGTAAAATGCAAGATGTATCATAACTGTAAACACATGGGATCTACAAAGTGACTATGGAGCTACACTATTTACCTGGCTTCAATGTAATAGTTACAGTAGTTGGTTACACAATTCCCTTGTTATCATGGTTACATATAATTTCACTAGTTACATATTACCTTTGAATCCCTCAGTAACAATGTTATATTGTTACATTGACAACCCTTTAACCGTTACATGTGTAACCAGGTATTCATGTACGTTTTCAATTCACAGTGTGATTGTATGTTTCATGGATATATCAATATCAAATAACACAATATGCAAGGAAGGACTAGCTAAAACCACTTCATAAGAGCGACCCTACTATGTGTGCGATATTGGCAGCAACAAGCGTGCAACTCATATCTTTAAAACGCTAAAAACATTGTAAGTGCTTACCATTAAGTTGCTAACTTCCATAGGGTATTAAATAGCAATGACGAAATAATGGGCTTATTGTATACAGATTATGGACTAGTCTTACGCATGCGAAATTGCGACAAACTCAAGTTGCGTTAGTAATGGGCATAAAACTGATGACAAAAAAATAATAGCGCATTATGTACGGTCAAAATCTAAGCCTGGTAAATTGCGACACATACATTCAGCGTTAGTGTTTGGAGGACAAACACTGGAAAGGTGCGACACAAACAACCGTTAGTGTTAGGAAATCAGACAGCATAAACAAATCCAATTCATACTAAATTAACAATGCCGAAGCAGCAAGCACACCTACGCCCACACCAGCACGGCCTTATCGCCACGGCCTGTCAAAATCCCAACCACTAAACCATTGGGATAAAAGGGCTTGTTAAGTAGCGGGTCAGTGCGCCCATAACCCCCCAGGCCAACATGCCTGTAACCCTTCCCTAGGATCAATCGGAGATCACCAGTGGACCTCTGACACCCCCCCGCACTGGGATGCCCGAAGTGCACACACCGGGATTCGAACCCGAGACCTTCGCTCTGATACCATGTCAAAATCCCAACCACTAGACCATTGGGATAAAAGGGCTTGTTAAGTAGCGGGTCAGTGCGCCCATAACCCCCCAGGCCAACATGCCTGTAATGTTGGAATAACTGAACAGGGATGAATGAACTAGCAGTGAAATGAGTACAAGTACCTAACCCTAGAATTGTGTACCCCCTATAGGCTAACCCACTGTAGCCTAAACTAACACAACATATATAATGTTTGACACACCCCCATAGGCAAAGTGGGGGAGAACTAGGGGTCACAAGACCAGTCAAGGCAAAGCAAGGCAAAACAAGCTCAGGGTGGATCCCAAGGATACCACACAAATTCCGAGCACAAGCAAGTGGTCAGAAGACCAGTTCACATGCAGGTTTATAATAGAGCAAAAGGTACAATTATCACAACCTAACAAGAGTAAACATGCAGGTATATATATAGAGATCACAGTACAAACAGACTCAAGAAGTAAGCAAGTGAGGTCCAGTAGGCACAAGGCCTAGAAGAGTGCAAAAGCGCTGATGGTCACAAGGCTGAAGCGCCTTGGTGAACACATCAGCAGTGTTGGCCTCAGAGGCCACGTAACGCAGGCGAAGCTGACCACGCTGCTGCAGCTCTCGAGCAAGGAAGTAACGCAGAGCAATGTGCTTCGTTCTGTGCTCCAGTCTGTGCTCCTCACACAAGGCAATGGCTGCCTTGTTGTCGACGTACAGCACTGGAGGAGAACGAGGCTGCTCTCTAAGGTCGGTCAGCAAGTAGGTGAGCCAGCGTAGCTCCTGGGCCGCCATGGCTGTGGCGTAGATCTCAGCCTCACAACTGGAGCTGAGAACAGAAGAAGAGCGAGTAGAACGCCAAGAAACAGAGCCAGAGCCAAGACTGAAAGAGTAACCCTGAGACGACCGCAGACTAGCCTTGTCGTCTGCCCAAGAAGCGTCTGAGTGCCCAGTGAGAACAACTGGGACTCGCCCTCCAAGCACTAGCCCATGCCCGACGTACTGCACAAGTAGCGCAGCACCCTCTTAGCTGGTCCATGTGCTCCTTCCGGTGACGGCCGGGAGCGACATAGCGTGCAAGAATGCTGAGAGGGTATGCAAGGTCTGGTCGAGTGCAGGTCATCAGGTACATGAGGCAACCCACAAGCTCTGGATACGAGCCACTCGGCTCTACGGACTCATCCGAAGGCAGAGCTGAGAGCGAGTGACCGGTAGGCAGAGGAGTGGGCTGAGGCGAGGAGTACGTGAAGCGGAAGCGCTGAAGGACCTGCTGCACCATGTGTGACTGAGTCAAGGTGATGGTGCAGCGTGCTCTGTCCCGGGTGATCCGCAAGCCAAGATAGCTTGTCAGTTTACCCAGGTCTGTGCACGTGTGTCTCTTCTGCAGCTCCGACTTCACGTGGGCGAGTGCCACAGTGTCAGCAGTAGCAAAGACCAAGTCGTCAACGTACACAAGGACGTAGAACGGCGGCAGTGAGGTGTCGGTGCGTAGAAATAGAGACGGGTCAGCAGTAGAAGGCGCGAACCCAAGAGCCGCAAGCGTAGTCCTCAGTGTGTCGTGCCACTCACGAGACGCCTGGCGGAGACCGTAGACTGGCCGTCGGAGGCTCCACTGGGTACCAGGAGGGAACGACCCAGTGAAGCCAGGTGGACGGCGCAGCCAGATCTCCTCGTGCAGGCTGCCCTGCAGGAAAGCAGTGCTGAAGTCAAGCGAGTGGAGCTCGTAGTCACGCTGAGCAGCGACGTGCAGCAGAATCCGAAGAGTGGTCATCTTCGGGGTCGGGGAGAAGGTCTGGAAGAAGTCAACTCCCTCTCGCTGACTGAAGCCTCGTGCAACGTAATGCGCCTTGAAGACAGGCGGAGAGCCCGGCGGCCGCTTCACCCTGAAAATCCACATGCCACTGACGATGTTCGCCCCAGGTAGGGGAACCTCGTTGACGTAGGTGCCTGTGGACTTCCAGGAAGCCATCTCAGTGTCCATGGCTGACTGCCACTGAGAGGAGTAGGGACCGGCCATCGCCTCTGCGTAAGAGCGTGGGGTCGGGATGTCTGGTGCATCCGGGTCTCCCTTAGGGGCAACAAGCATGGACACGAGATGGGGCAAAGCGGCAGCAAAGCACTCAAACTCCTCCTGCCTGTCCTCAAGGACGTCTGTGCCAAGAGCACACTCACCCCCGACGGACGGAGGACAGACAGACTCAGACTCACCAACTAGGCTAGCAGCGTAGTCGAGACGACAGCGAGCAGCAAAGTCGACAAGCTGAGCAACTAAGGCGGACGCAGCAGCAGACTCAAAGGAAGGGTCAGTGACAACAGTAGCCAGGAGATGCGTGACAGTAGGACTCGCAGTACGAAGAGAGTCTGACCCAGGGTCAGCAAGAGCATGAAGAGAAGAAGTAGGAGGAGACGGCAGTGGGACACGCTGTGGAGCAGTGGACGGACGAAGCGCCATCCGGTGAGTGCCTGGGACAACAGGAAGACTCTGACGCTGGACACGACTGCTAGAGGAGAGCAGTGTGGACAGGTGACGCAGGGCGAGACTCAGGCTCACGACGCTCAGTAAGACCTCCAGTCGGACCAGTGTAAGGAGCAGGACCAGGGAGAGAGGAGGTAGACGGTAGCTGCGACTGCAGCTGGACAGACGGAGGACACGCTAAGGAGAGAGGAGTTCAAGGAGGAGGGAGCTGACCAAGAATCTGCTGCTGGAGAGGAACAAGGTACGGCCAAGACCGAGCAGCGACACCAGAGTCAGCAGGAACACTCGCCCCAGGGTCCGCAGCAGCAGCGGCAGCTCCACCACCCGGGTCCTCAGCACGAGCTGCAGCTCCAACTCCCGGGTCCGCAGTACCAGCAGCAGCTCCAACGCCCGGGCTGTCAGCACCAGCAGCAGCTCCAACGCCCGGGTCCGCAGTACCAGCTGCAGCTCCAACGCCCGGGTCCTCAGCACCAGCAACAGCTCCAACGCCCGGGCTGTCAGCACCAGCAGCAGCTCCAACGCCCGGGTCTACGGCACCAGCAGCAGCTCCAACTCCCAGGTCCGCAGCACCAGCGGCAGCTCCAACGCCCGGGTCCTCAGCACCAACAGCAGCCCCAATGCCCGGGTCTGCAGCACCAGCGGCAGCTCCAACGCCAGTGGGGTCCGCAACACGAGGCACGCCACTCCGAAGAGTGCAGCGCCGCTCGTACCACTCACGGATCCGCTCGCGGAGGGGAGCTCCCTAACGGGAGAAGAAGCACTAGTACCAGTCCCAGCAGTACGTCCGGCACGAGTGGAACCTCTCAGGAGTCTGCATTACTCTAAGTACCACGTACGCAGCTGCTCCGAGGAGAGGGCTCCTCCAGGAGTAGGACTCCCAGGCCAGTACCTCCAGACCCAGAACCCCAGACTCCGGACTCTGCGGCTCAGCACCACGAGGCTCCACACCCCCAGGCTCCACACCCCCAGGCTCCACACCCCCAGGCCGCACACCCCCAGGCTCAGCACCCCCAGGCTCCACACCCCAAGGCTCACACCCCTAGGCTCAGCACCCCCAGGCTCCACACCCCCAGGCTCAGCACCCCGAGGCTCAGCACCCTAGCAGGACGAGAGTCAACAGCTACCTCAACAGGCTCAACCGGGTCTACCTGAGACACACCTGAGGGAGCGGCACCTGAGGGGGGAGGGGGTCTGCAACTGCAGCACCTGGCGCGAGGAAGAGAGGCGGGGGGGAAGCGGGGCAGTGCGGTAGGGGAAGAGGCGGTAGTAGGGGACGGACTCGTCAAAAGTGACGTCCTGGGAGGCCAAGACTCGGCGCGATGGTGGCGTGGTAAAACTGCCAACCAGACGCGTCCGGGACAAAGCCGAGGAAGACGCAGGGAACAGCCACGGGAGGAGAGCTTGTCCGCAGACGAATCGCGGACAAAAGCCCGAGACCCCCAGACCCGGAAACGCGACGCATCGCCAACCTCCCCCGTCCAGGAGCAGTGTGGGTGAGGTCTCCGGCAAGGAGACACGGGGCCCAGAGGGTTGAGCTGGTGCGCAGCGTACCGGACCGCAAACGATACCACAGAAAGTAAGGGGCAGCCGCATGGATCAAGGAGGTACGGGCGACCTCCATGACCAGGCCAATGCGGCGCTCCGCAACCCCATTCTGCTGTGGAGAGGCCGGAAGCGTGAACGACTGCTCAATGCCGTGCTCAGCACAGTAGGCTACCAAGAGGTCGGAGGAGAACTCACCGCCTCTGTAAGAATGCAAGCGCAGCAGGACAGGAAATTCCGAGTGAAAACGCTCGATGAGCTGGAGACGGGCTCTGCGGATCCAAGGGATCAAGACATCAGGGACCTCACCCTTGGTGCGCAAGGGGAAGACCGAGGTGTAGCGCGAGTAGTCGTCAACAACTATCAGGAAGTACCTCTCCTGACCCTGACCACGGACGCGGGCGGGGCCCCACACGTCCATGTGGAGTGTCTGCAAGGGAGCAGTCGTCGGGGGGAACAAGGAGGAGTGAGGAGCGGCGCGCTGCCGTCCCTCGACACAGGGGAGACAGGTAGGAGCAGGGGAGGGGGAGGGCAGGAAGGACCTGGGCAGGCCAGAGACAAGGTACCGGGAGTGCATGGCACGAAGCCGCTGCACAGACGGGTGGCCATGGCGGTGGTGCCAGAGGACAGTCTCGTGGGCCAAAGAGCGGCCCGAGCAGGGGGCGGACAGCTGACCTGACGAGGACGCGGACGCGGTCGCAGCAACCTGAGGGACGCAGAAGTAGTAGTCAGGTCTACAGGTCCGACCCCGGCTGGCTGCCGAGTGAAGGTAGCCAAGTGACGGCCCGTACGAGCACACGTGCAGTGTGTCACACGCTCGTAGGCAGGGGTGAACTTGTGAACACCCCCGTCCTGGAGAGCACAACCTGCCACCAAGTTCGTAGAGAACGAGGGGAGGTGGAGACCTGACAGTGTGCCCGACGGGACCGCAGGGCAGGGAAGGACAGTGGAAGAGGTCGCAATGACCGGACCCCCAGAGGGGTCAGCAAGCGAGACAGCAACTGGCCGAGCAAGCGGCTCAGGGTAGTGCGGTCACGAAAGAAGCAGCGAGAAGCACCTGAGTCCAGTGTGAAGGTGTGCAGTGCGGCAGTCGACGCAGTACCAGGGGGGGGAGACACACGAGCACCTAGAGCAGCAGCCTCACCAGCACCTGGGGTAGCCGACACGCGAGTACCTGGAGCGGCAGACGCACTGGCCCTAATGCCCGGGTCGGGCGGTACACACAAGTACTCGGCACCCTCTCCACTAGTAGACATCACATACATGGCAGATAGAATAGATCAAAGTCTAGAGCATAGATATCAATCCCCTTCTTCAGGAGATCAGGCCAGCGGGGCAGCTCAGTGGCCTGAGGGAACTGAACACGCCAGCGTCGTCGAGACGAGAGAAGCAGCGATGTGTGGCGTGCGGTCGTCCACACTGCTGACCAGTGCGGTCACAGTGCGAATGACGTACGTGCAGCTAAGACCACCCCCACCCCCGTGCTGA
>CANXME010002565.1:0-186777 GCA_948144175.1 Closterium sp. NIES-65
TTCTGCGCCAAGAACCCCCCCCCCATGAACATCACCTCTACTACATAGTCACCCGGCTCCCTGACTCTCTCCGCGTAGCAGGGACCACTTCCTCTCAGTTTGCCCCACCACTCTCACCGTTGACCTCCTCGAGAAGGGCCTCTAGCAGCAGAGAAGAGCCATACTCGCTGTAGGAGCCTCTCGTGGTGACCCTCGCACCCCGGTTGAGGGGTGTTCCCCCTCCCCCCTCTTTGCCCTCTGTTGTCTCTGCTGCTGCGGCCGACCTCGTTTGTTCGAGTCGGTCGGCGCTGCGTCTGCCCGAGCGAAAGACGCCGCAGCGGCAAGGCAAAGGGGGCAAGGGGCGCTAGACGGGCTGGCGGGGGCGGTGGAGGTGGTGGTGGAGGCAAAGGAGGAGGGGTGGGGGTTTGGTGGGAGTGGTGGCGGGGGTGGAGGGTGGTCGGTGGCAGTAGTGGAGGCGGAGGAGGCGGCGGCGGTGGCGGAGCGAGCGGAGGCGGCGGAGGTGGTGGAGGCGGCAGAGGCAGCGGAGGTGGCGGAGGCGGGGCGGCCAGCAGTAGGGACCTGGTCGCAGCTCTGCGTAGAGGAGTGGCTCCGGTGGTGGTACTCGCCAGCAGCAGCAGCGCAGTCGTGAGACCTGTCCCCTCAGCAGCTTCGTGAGTGGTACGCTGCGCGTCAGCGCGGTGGGGGTACGGGTCCCTACACCTACGTTCTCCGCACCGCCGACCGCGCTGGTGAGCAGTGCGGGGGCCCGCACTCCACCCAGCGCTCCTTCGGCGCCTTGACGGACGCGTGGCGTCACCAGCTCCCTGAGGCCTCTGAGATCCCGTTGGGGAGAGCTGTCTAGGGCGGGGTTTGCTATCTTTGATCTTGATTTTGATGCTATTCTTGCTGCCATTTATGCTGTTGCTAATAGTGTTGAGGGTGACTGTTACCTGTGTGTTCCACCTGACCCGGGCATTGAGCCTGCTGCTCTAGGAGCTGGTGAGGCTGCTGCTCTAGGTGCTAGCGCGTTCTGCTGCCCCGGCGCTGGTGAGTCTGCCCTCTCAGGTACCCACGTCGCCTCAGGCCTTACACACCTTCACCCTTGACTCGGGTGCTTCCGCTCCTTCTTTCAAGACCGCACCACACTTACGCCGCTTAGTCGGCCGGTTGCGGTCTCCCTGGCGGACCCTCTGGGGGTCCTGTCCTTGCTCGCTTCTCCACTGTCTTATCGTGTCCGGCAGCCCCCTCTGGCACCCTGTTAGGTCTCTACCTCCCCTCGTTCTCTACGAACTTGGTGAGTGGCGCTGATCTACAGGATAGGGGGGTTGACCAGTTCACTCCTGCGACTCAGCGAGTGGACCCACTGCACGTGTGCTCGGACAGGCCAACACTTGGCCACGTTCACCCGTCGGCCGGGGTCGAGCGTGTACACCCTCACTACTCAGTCTCTCCGGCTGCTGAGCCTGTCAGGTCATTGCGTCGAGTCAGGTGTTTGCTGCAGCATCCAGGTCTAGTCCTGAGTCTGCTCCCTGCTCGTGTCGTCTCCTGTCTCTCCAGACTCTCCTTTGGCACCACCGCCTTGGTCACCCCTCCTCGCCTCGTCTCCGAGGCATGACCTCCCGTGTCCTTGTCTCTGGTCTCCCCCGGTCTCTCCTCCCCTACCTCCGGGGCCTGCACCTGCGTCCCCTGCGTCGAGGGGCGACAGCGCGCCGCCCCTCACTCCTCCGAGTTTCCCCCGACAGAGCTCCGTTGCAGACTCTTCACATGGACGTGTGGGGCCCCCGCCCGCGTCCGTGGCCAGGGGCACGAGCGTTACTTCCTGTTGGGTGGTTGACGACTACTCGCGTTTACACCACGGTCTTTCCCTTGCACAACAAGGGCGACGTCAGTGGAGGTGTTGATCGACTGGATCCGCGCAGCTCGTCTCCAGGTTAGAGAGAGTTTCGGCTCGGACTTTCCTGTTCTGCGTCTGCACTCTGACAGAGGCGGGGAGTTTTCCTCTGCTCGTCTGGGAGCCTTCTTTCGGGCACAGGGCATCCGCCAGACCTTCACGCTTCCGGCCTCTCCACAGCAAAAATGGGATTGCTGAGCGCCGCATAGGCATGGTCATGGACGTCGCTCGTACGTCCATGATCCATGCGGCTGCCCCCCATTTTCTGTGGCCGTTTGCGGTTCAGTACGCGGCGCATCAGCTCAACCTTCAGCCCCGAGTCTCCTTGCCAGAGACCTCCCCCACCTTGCGGTGGACGGGGAAGGTTGGCGATGCGTCTGCGTTTCGGGTCTGGGGATCTCGGGCGTTTGTCCGCGACTTGTCTGCGGACAAGCTCTCCCCCCGTGCTGTTCCCTGCGTCTTCCTTGGCTTCCCCCTGACGCGCCTGGTTGGCAGTTTTACCACCCCCACCTCGCGCCGTGTTCTGTCCTCCCAGGACGTCACCTTTGACGAGTCGGTGCCTTACTACCAACTCTTTCCCTACCGCACTGCGCCCTCCCCCCCGCGCCGCTCTTCCTTGCACCAGGTCCTCCCCCGGTAGACCCCCTCCCCCCTCAAGGTCCTGCCCCGTCAGGTGTGTCCCAGGTAGACGCAGTCGAGCCTGTCGAGGTAGCTGTTGACTCTAGTGCTGCTAGAGGTGCTGAGCGTGCGGTGCGGGTCTTGGGTGCTGAGCCTGGGTTGCTGAGACTGGGGGTGCTGAGTCTGGAGGTGCTGAGCCTGGGGGTGCGGAGCCTGGGGGTGCGGAGACCTGGGGGGCGGAGCGTGGAGGCGCTGGGTCTGCTCGTGTGGCCGCCGGCGGTGCTTCGTCGAGGCGCGAGCCACTCTCTCCAGGAGCTGCGCGAGTGGTTTGCCCGGCGCGGGAGCCGTGTTGCTGGAGCTGGAGGTACTACTGATGCTAGTGGTCCCGGAGGTGCTCGTGTAGTGGTGGTGCTGGAGCTGCCGGCCTGGGGGTGCTACTGGGGCTGCTGGAGTTGGTCCTGCTGGAGCTGCTGGCAGTACTGGAGCTGCCGGTCCTGCTGGTGTTGGCGCTGGTGGTTCTGCTGGCGCTGGTGCATCTGAGGGTGCTGGAGTTGGCACTGTTTGTGAGAATTGAAAAGAGAATGAGTGCACTAAGGAATGGAATGTGTACAAATATGCAACCCTAGAAATGTGTACCCCATATAGGCACCCCACTACAGCCTACAGAACATTTTGATTCGACACACCCCCATAGGCAAAGTGGGGGAGAACAAGGGGTCACAAGACTAGTCAAGTAGAACAAAGCAAAGCTCAGGGTGGATCACAAAGTCACCACACATTCCGAGCACAAGTTCAAGGCCAGAAGGCTAGTTCACATGCAGGAGCACACATATATATATAAAAGGCTAAACAAGCAAGTGCAGGAGTATTTTATGTGACAGTACAAGCAAGGTCAAGAAGTGAGCAAGTGAGGCAAGGCAGGCACAAGACCAAGCTGAGTATAGAAGCGCTGATGATCACAAGGCGCAAGTGCCTTAGTGAAGATATCAGCGGTGTTGGCCTAGAGGCCACGTACGCAAGTCGCAACTGACCACGCTGCTGCAGCTCACGAGCAAGAAAGTAGCGGAGAGCAATGTGCTTCGTTCTGTGCTCCAGGCGCTGCTCCCGACACAAGGCCAACATGGCCTTGTTGTCTACGTACAGCACTAGACGAGAACGAGGCGGCTCTCCGAGGTCAGTCAGCAGGTAGGTGAGCCAGCGAAGCTCCTGAGCAGCCATGGCTCCTGTGTAGATCTCAGCCTCACAACTGGAGCCGAGAACGAAGAGGGGAGCGAGCAGCCCTCCACGAAATAGAGCCGGAACCAAGGCTGAAGGTGTAACCCTGTGACGACCGCTGTGTAGCCTGGTCGTCAGCCCAAGAAGCGTCTGCGTGCCCAGTGAGGACCACTAGACTCTGCCCTCCAAGCACTAGCCCCATGCCCGACGTACTGCACAAGTAGCGCAACACCCTCTTCGCTGCAGCCATGTGCTCCGGTCTGTGTCTCCCAGGAGCAACATAGCGTGCAAGAATGCTAAGAGGGTATGCAAGGTCAGGTCGTGTGCAGGTCATCAGGTACATGAGGCAGCCAACAAGCTCTGGGTACGGGCCACTCGACTCTACGGACTCATCCGAAGGCAGAGCTGAGAGAGAGTGGCGTAGTGCAGAGGAGTGGCCTGAGGCGAGGAGTACGTGAAGCCGAAGCGCTGAAGGACCTGCTGCACCATGTGTGACTGAGTCAGGGTAATGGTGCGGCGTGCTCTGTCCCGGGTGATCTGCAAGCCAAGGTAGCTGCGCAGTTCACCCAGGTCTGTGCACGTGTGTCTCTTCTGCAGCTCGGACTTCACGTGGGCGAGTCCAGCAGTGTCAGCATTGGCAAAGACCAAGTCGTCAACGTACACGAGGATGTAGAACGGCGCCAAAGAGGTGTCGGTGCGCAGAAACAACGACGGGTCGGCAGTAGAGGAGAAACCCAAGAGCCGCAAACGTAGTCTCAGTTGTTTGTGCCACTCACGCGGTGCCTGGCGGAGACCGTAGACTGGCCGCCGGAGGCTCCACAGGGTGCCAGGAGGAAAAGTCCTAGTGAAGCCAGGTGGGCGGCGCAGCCAGATCTCCTCGTGCAGGCTACCCTGCAGGAAAGCAGTGCTGAAGTCAAGAGAGTGAAGCTCGTAGTCGCACTGAGCGGCTATGTGCAGCAGCACCCGAAGAGTGGTCATCTTCAGGGGTGGGAGAGAAGGTCTGAAAGTAGTCAACTCCCTGCCGCTGACTGAAGCCACAAGCCACGTACCGCGCCTTGAAGACAGGGGAGAACCTGGCGGCCGCTTCACCCTGAAGATCCACATGCCACTGACGATGTTCGCCCCAGGTGGGGGAAACCGCGTCAACGTAGGTGCTGTGGACTTCACGTAGCCATCTCTCATCCACAGCTGCCTGCCACTGAGAGGAGTAGGACCCTCTACGGCCTCCGCGTAAGAGCGCGGAGTCGGGATGTCAAGTGCATCCGGGTCTCCCTCAGGGGTAAGCAGTACGGACACGGAGATGAGGTGAAGCAGCAGCCAGACACCTGGAACTCCTCCTGCCTGTCCTCAAGGACGTCCATGCCAAGGGCACACTCACCCTCGACGGACGGAGGACAGACAGACTCAGACTCAGCGACAAGACTAGCAGCGTAGTCTAGACGACAGCGCTAGCAGCAAAGTCGACGAGCTCAGCAACTAGGGCAGACGCAAGCAGTGGACTCAAAGGAAGGGTAGCACGCGTAGCACCCCAAGGCTCAGCACCCCCAGGCTCAGCACCCCCAGGCTTAGCACCACCAGGCTGAGCACCCCCCAGACTCAGCACCCCCCAGTAGTAGCACCCTCAGGCTCAGCACCCCCAGGCGTAGCACCCACACGCTCAGCACCCCCAGAGTCAGCACCCCCAGGCTCAGCACCCTCAGCAGCACAGAGTCACTAGTAACCTCGACAGGCTCGACTGCGTCTACCTGGGACAACACCTGAAGGGGCAGGACCCTGAGGGGGGGAGGGGGTCTACCGGGGGGGGACCTGGCACAAGGAAGAGCGGTGGCGGGGGGAGGGACGGAGTGCGGTAGGGGAAGAGGCGGTAGTAGGGGACTGACTCGTCAAACGTGGACGTCCTGGGAGGACAGAACACGACGAGAGGTGGGGGTGGTAGAAGTGCCACCCTTGCGCGTCAGGGGGGAAGCCAAGGAAGACGCAAGGAGCAGCACGATGGGGACAGCTTGTCCGCAGACAAGTGGCGGACAAACGCCCGAGATCCCCAGACACGTAACGCAGACGCATCGCCTACCCTTCCCCGTCCACAGGCAAAGCTGGGGAGGTTCTCCGGCATGGAGACCCTGGGGTGAAGGTGATCTGATGCGCCGCGTACCAAACCGCAAACGGCCACATAAAATGGGGGGGCAGCCGCATGCATCATGGACGTACGGGGCGACGTCCATGACCATGCCAATGCGGCGCTTAGCAATCCCATTTGTTGTGGAGAGTCCGGAAGCGTAAAGGTCTGGCGGATGCCTCGCGCACGACAGTAGGCTCGCAGAAGGCCAGAGGAGAACTCTCCGCCTCGGTCAGAGTGCAGACGTAGAACAGGAAAGTCCGAGCCGAAGCTCCTCCTGAGCTGGAGATGAGCTGCGCGGATCCAGTCGATCAACACCTCAGTGACATCACCCTTGCTGCGCAAGGAGACGACTGTGGTGTAACGCGAGTAGTCGTCAACCACCAGCAGGAAGTAGCGCTCGTGACCCTGTCCACGGACGCGGGCCGGGCCCCACACGTCCATGTGAAGCGTCTGCAGCGGGGCCTCTATCGGGGAAACTGAGAGGAATGAGGGGCAGCCCGCAGCTGCCCCTCGACACAGGGGACGCAGGTGGGGCCAGGCCCCCGGAGGAAGGGGAGGGAGGGACCGGGGAAGACCAGAGACAAGGACACGGGAGGCCATGCCTCGGAGACAAGGCAGGGAGGGGTGACCAAGGTGGTGGTGCCAGAGGAGAGTTTCGTGAGACAGGAGGCGACACGAGCAGGGGGCAGACTCAGGACCAGACCTGGACGCTGCAGCAAAAACACCTGACCCGACGCAGCTACCTGGCCAGACGCAGGGGACAGGAGGAGACTCAGTGGTCAGGGTGTACAGGCTCGACCCCCGGCCGACGCGTAAACGTGGCTAGGTGCTTGGCCTGTGCGAGCGTCCGAGCAGTGAGTCACCCGCTGACTCGCAGGAGTAAACTGGTGAACCCCCGCATCCTGTAGGTCAGCACCACTCACCAAGTTCGTAGAGAACGAGGGGAGGTAGAAGACCAGACAAGGTGCCAGAGGGGGCCGCCGGACACTGGAGGACAGTGGAGAAGTGAGAAAGGATAGGACCCCCAGAGGGGTCTGCCAGGGGAGACTGCAACCGGCCGACCAAGCGGCGTGAGTGTGGTGCGGTCTCGAAAGAAGGAGCGAGAAGCCCCTGAGTCAAGTGTGAAGGTGAGGGAGGCCGAAGCCGACGCGGGTAACCTGCGAGCGCAAGACTCAGCAGCACCTGAGGACGCAGACGCACTGGCACCTAGAGCAGCAGCCTCAATGGCACCTAGAGCAGCAAGGCCTCACCAGTACCTAGAGCAGCAGTCTAAATGCCCGGGTTGGGCGGGAAACACCGTAAACAGTCACCCTCATCACTAATAGATACAGCATACATGGCAGAAAGGATAGCATCAAAATCAAGATCACAGATGGCAAACTCCCGCCCTAGACAGCTCGCCCCAGCGAGGGATCTCAGTGGCCTCCGGGAACTGGTGACGCCACGCGGTCCGTCAGGCGGCCAAAGCAGCGCTAGGTGGGGTGCGCACCCCCACACTGCTCACCCGCATGGTCGCCGGTGCGGCAGGACGTAGGTGCAACGGACCAAAGCCCCCTTCCAGCTGGCGTGCAATGTACCACTCACGGAGCTGCTGAGGGGACAAGGTCTTTCGACCGCGGCTGCTGCTGCTGCTGGCGGCGGACCACCACCGGAGCCACATCCTCTGCGTAGACCCGCGACCCAGGCTCCACCGCCACCCCCACCGCCTCCGCCGCCTCCGCCGCCTCCGCTACTACCGCCGCCTCCGCCGCCTCCTCCACCGCCACCACCTCCGCCACCTCCGCTCCCACCGCCACCGCCGCCGCCGCCTCCGCCTCCACTGCCGCCACCGACACCTCCACCCCCACCTCCACTCCCACCGCCACCCCCACTCCCCCCGCCGCCTCCACCTCCACCTCCACCGCCCCCGCTCGCTCCTCCAGTGCCCCTGCCCCCCTTGCCCCTGCCAGAGCGGCGTCTCCCGCTAGGGGCAGACGCCGCATCGACTGACTCAAGACCAAGGAGGTCGGCCGCAGCGGTAGAGGCAACAGAGGGCAGAAGGGGGGAGGGGGAACACCCCTCAAAGATGGGGGTGCGCGGGTCTCCACTAGAGGCCCCTACAGCGACTATGCTCTTCTCGGGCCGCAAGGAGGGACTTTTTGAGGAGGTCAACAGTGAGAGTGGTGGGACAGACTGAGAGGAAGTCGTCCCTGACTACGCGAAGGGAGTCAGGGAGGCGAGTGACTATGTAGTAGAGAGTGATGTACATGGGGGGGGGGGGGGTTCTTGGCGCAGAAGTCAGCAGGAAGCGCAGCGTGGTAGCGAGTGTCACTAGTGCGGAGGTGCGTAATGAGGTCAGCGACTGTGGGAAAGGCAGCAAGGTCAGGGAAGAGGTACGGTAGCATGAGACGGCTCAGTGCAACAGTGGCAGGGGAGGAGTAGCGTGCAACTACAGCGTCGTACAAGGTCTAAGCACTCTTGTACTGACTAAAGTGCGCACGCTCAGAGGTAGGGAGGTGGCGACGCACAACAAGACGTGCAGCAGCATCGCGCGTGGCCCAGTGTGAGCGAACAGTGGCGTCAGCATCAGCAGCAGGAGCAGGAGAGGCACCAGAGGTGAGGTCAAAGAGGGAGAGACCGTCTGCCCTATCGCACTGTAAGAACAGCTGCAGGTCATCTACCCAGACGTCAAAGTCAATGGCTCGACCCTCGGCGTCAAAAGCGAGGACACTAGGGGTAGCCATGACAACAGTAGACTAGCAGCGCTGACTGTAGAAGCAGGGGCAGTGCAGTGACAGAGGCGCTGCGCTCACCACACAGTGCGGTTCGGGCAGCTCAGGCGGCTCGGCAGCAACTGCGGCTGGGCGGCACCCGCGGCTCGGCTTCCTCAGCTGCTCAGGCGGCTCGGGCGGCTCGGGCGGCTCGGGCGGCTCGGGTGGCTCGGGCGGCTCCGGCGGCTCGGGCGGAACGGGCGGCTCGGGCTGCTGAGCGGCGCGGGCAGCTCGGCTGCGTAGGCGGTTCAGGCAGGGCCGTAGGTAGGGCGACGGGGCCGGGTCGAAGGTAGGGCAACAGGGGCCGTTGCGCATGTAGGGCGACGGGGCCGGGGCGTAGGTAGGGCGACGGGGCCGGGTCGAAGGTAGGGCGACGGGGCCGGGGCCGGGCCGTAGGTAGGGTGACGGGGCCGGGGCCGGGCCGTAGGTAGGGCGACGGGGCCGGGTCGAAGGTAGGGCGACGGGGCCGGGCCGTAGGCAGGGCGACGGGGCCGGGGCCGGGCCGTAGTAGGGCGACGGGGCCGGGTCGACGGTAGGGCGACGGGGCCGGTACGCAGGTAGGGCGACGGGGCCGGGGCCGGGGCGCAGGTAGGGGCGACCAGGCTAGGGCCGGGACCGCAGGTATGGCGATGGGGCCAGGGTCGCAAGGGGCGGGGGCGACGGGGCCGGGGTCGCAGGTAGGGCGACGGAGCGGGGGCGCAGGTAGGGCGACGGGGTCGGGGCGCACGTAGGGCGACCGGGCCGAGGCGCAGGTAGGGCGACGGGGCCGAGGCGCAGGTAGGGCGATGGGCCGGGGTCGTAGGTAGGGCGACGGGGTCGCTAGGGCAACGAATCAGGGGCCGCTAAGGCGGCGCGACTTGGCCGCTAGGGCGGCTCGACGAAGTCAGAGAAGGGAGCGCGACTCAGGCAGAGCGCGCTCCGGGCAGGAAAAAAAAACTTTCGACTTGGTGGGCCCTAGGCACAGTTCCCACGAGGGAACCTGCTCGATACCATGTGAGAATTGAAACGAGAATGAGTGCACTAAGGAATGGAATGTGGTACAAATATGCAACACTAGAAATGTGTACCCCATATAGGCTACCCCACTACAGCCTACAGAACATTATGATTTGACACTGTTGGAGCTGGAGGTGCTGCTGGCGCGGGTGCTGCCGCTGGGGGTACTGGTGCTGTCCCTGCTGGTTCTGGAGGCGCTGCGCTGGCCGCGGCCGTACTTCGTTCCGCTCCTAGAGCAGGTTCTTGGTCTCCCGCCTTCTCCTGGTCCTGCTCCTCCCTTAGAGTGTCCACAGCCTGTCCAGTCGCAGTCACAGTTACAGCCCGCCTCCCCTCTACCTGCTCCTTCTCCCTACACTGGTCCTACTGGAGGTCTTGCTGAGCGTCATGAGCCTGCGTCTCGTCCTGCGTCGCCTGTTCGCACTGCTCGCACTAGTAGTTGTGTTCGGCGTAAGCGTACTCCTGCGGTCCCAGGCACACACCAGATGGCGCTTCGTCCTTCCACTGCTCCTCTGCGTGTCCCGTTGCCGTCTCCTCCAGAGTCCTCTCTTCCTACATTTGCTGACCCGGAGTCTGACTCTCTTCGTGCTGCCAGTCCTTCTGTCACGCGTCTCCTAGCTACTGTTGTCACTGACCCTTCCTTTGAGTCCACTGCTACTTCTGCCTTAGTGGCTGAGCTTGTCGACTTCGCTGCTCGTTGTCGTCTAGACTACGCCACTAGTCTTGTTGCTGAGTCCGAGTCTGTCTGTCCTCCGTCCGTCGGGGGTGAGTGTGCTCTTAGCACGGACGTCCTTGAGGACAGGCAGGAGGAGTTCCAGTGTTTTGCTGCTGCTTTGCCTCCTCTTGTGTCCACGCTGATTGCCCCTGAGGGAGACCCGGATGCACCAGACATCCCGACTCCTCGATCGTACGCTAGGGCGATCGAGGGTCCCTACTCCTCTCAGTGGCAGTCAGCCATGGACGCAGAGATGGCTTCCTGGAAGTCCACAGGCACCTACGTCGACGAGGTTCCCCCACCTGGGGCAAACATCATCAGTGGCATGTGGATTTTCAGGGTGAAGCGGCCGCCGGGTTCTCCGCCTGTCTTCAAGGCGCGTTACGTGGCTCGAGGCTTCAGTCAGCAGCATGGAGTTGACTACTTTCAGACCTTCTCTCCCACCCCAAAGATGACCACTCTTCGGGTGCTGCTGCACATAGCCGCTCATCGCGACTACGAGCTTCACTCTCTTGACTTCAGCACAGCTTTCCTGCAGGGCAGCCTGCACGAGGAGATCTGGCTGCGCCGCCCACCTGGCTTCACTTGGTCGTTTCCTCCTGGTACCCAGTGGAGCCTCCGACGGCCAGTCTACGGTCTCCGCCAGGCGCCCCGTGAGTGGCACGACACACTGAGGACTACACTTGCGGCTCTTGGGTTTGCTCCTTCTACAGCCGACCCGTCGCTGTTTCTGCGCACCGAAACCTCTTTGCCGCCGTTCTACATCCTCGTGTACGTCGACGACTTGGTCTTTGCCACTGCTTACACTACTGGACTCGCCCACGTGAAGTCCGAGCTGCAGAAGAGACACACGTGCACAGACCTGGGTGAACTGCGCAGCTACCTTGGCTTGCAGATCACCCGGGACAGAGCACACCACACCATTACCCTGACTCAGTCACACATGGTGCAGCAGGTCCTTCAGCGCTTCGGCTTCACGTACTCCTCGCCTCAGGCCACTCCTCTGTCTACTCGCCACTCGCTCTCAGCTCTGCCTTCGGATGAGTCCGTAGAGCCGAGTGGCCCGTACCCAGAGCTTGTTGGCTACCTCAGGTACCTGATGACCTACACACGACCTGACCTTGCATACCCTCTTAGCATCTTGGCACGCTATGTTGCTCCTGGGAGACAACCGACCAGAGCACATGGCTGCAGCGAAGAGGGTGTTGCGCTACGTGTGCAGTACGTCGGGCATGGGGCTAGTGCTTGGAGGGCGACGTCGAGTGGTCCTCACAGGTCACGCTGACGCTTCTTGGGCTGACAACCAGCCGACACAGTGGTCGTCACAGGGTTACACCTTCAGCCTTGGCTCCGGCTCTATTTCGTGGCGGTCTACCCGCTCGTCTTCTGTTCTCACCTCCAGCTGTGAGGCAGAGATCTACGCGGGGGCCATGGCTGCACAGGAGCTACGCTGGCTCACCTACCTGCTGACTGACCTAGGAGAGCCGCCTCGTTCTCCTCCAGTTCTGTACGTAGACAACAAGGCCATGCTGGCCTTGTGTCGGGAGCACAGACTGGAGCACAGAACGAAGCACATTGCTCTCTGCTACTTCCTGGCTCGTGAGCTACAGCAGCGTGGTCAGCTCCGCCTCACCTACGTGGCCTCTGAGGCCAACACTGCTGATATCTTTACCAAGGCTCTTCCGCCTTGTGATCATCAGCGCTTCTGTGCTATGCTAGTTCTTGTGCCTACTTGGCCTCACTTGCTCACTTCTTGACCTTGTTTGTACTGTACTCTTTCTATACCTACACTTGCTTGTTTACCTTTATATATATGATCTTGCATGTGAACTGGCCTTGTGGCCTTGCTCTTGTGCTCGGACTGTGTGGTGATGTTGTGATCCACCCTAAGCTTGCCTTGTTTTGCTTGACTGGTCTTGTGACCCCTTGTTCTCCCCAACTTTGCCTATGGGGGTGTGTCAGGCATATATGCTATAGTCTATGTAGGCTGTAGTGGGGCAGTTCATATGGGGTACAACACTTTAGGGTTTACTACTTGTACTCCTCATTCTACTCAATGCATTCATTCCTCGTTTCTTATCATGTGGGGGTGGCGGGTATGGGGGTGGCGGGTGTGCGTCGTCTCTTGCTCCTCCTCCTCCTCTCTCTCCCACTGCTGGAGCTGTCGCTGAGGGGGGTGGGTGTGTGGGAGGCGAGGGAGTCGCGCTAGGGGGGGTGACACGGGATTGGAGCTAGGGGTGCAAGAGGGGGTGTGTGAAAGGGGGGTGGAGCAGGTGGGGGAAGCAGCCGTCGTGTCGTCAGCAGTGCCAGTACTCCGGTAGCCCAGCGAGCCTGCTACGCCAGTCGCTCGTGGGTCCGTTGCTCCTGCCGCTCGTTTTAGCCGCGGAGCCAGCCGCTCCGTGTTGCCAGTGTGTCTGCAGCTTCAGCCGTCGCCTCCTATCTCCTCTCCTTTCACAGTCCTGCCTCCTCCTCCTCACTTGCCCTTCGTGAATGCCTCTAGCTTTGCTTGCACTTGTGAACCTGATCTATGACTGCTTGCTGTGCTGATTATACCCCACTTTGATAATCGGTGTGTCAGAATGTGATATTTGTCTAGCCTGCAGTGGGGTACTCTATAGCAGATATATCTGCAACCCAATTATCTTTCGATGGGTCATATCCTTCCAGCGTATCAGGAACTCGAGCGTGTTGCCGCGTTTGCGTCGATGAGCGAGCACACGTCCCACCTCGTACTCTGGTTCATCCTGTGTGAGAACAGGTGGTGGTGGCGGTAGCTGTCGTCCTGTAAACTATTGGTTGGGCTCCTTGTAGGGCTTCAGTAGCTGAACATGGAAAGCATTGTCAAGCTTCCACGTAGTAGGTAAGCGTAAGCGGAATGTTACTGGTGTCACCTGTGCCTTAACGCAAAAGGGACCACAGAAGTGAGGTCGGAGCTTGGACGGATGGTGAGATAAGTCCAAGTTGCGTGTGTCGAGAAGCACCTGATCTCCGACTGCTACTGAGTGATCTCGTCGCTGGCGATCGGCATACTGCTTCTAGGAGTTCTGCATTGTGGTGAGACGTCGCTGAGTTTTCTCCCATAGCTGCTGCATGGTGGTGACGAAGTCGTGTGCGGCTTGGACGTGTGCCGGTGTAGTTGGCTACTGTGGTGTAAGTGGTTCCCGTCCGTAACACAGGAAGAAAGGAGTTTTTCCTGTGGCCGCATGCGAAGCGTTGTTGTAAGCGATTTAAGCGTTGCTAACTGTGTATCCTAGTTGCTGATGTTGTCATTGCAAGTTGTGAGCAATAACTGTTACATGTCGGGGGCGGCTCAACGCGTTTGCCTTGTTGTGTAGGCCGGGCTTGTAGACGATGTCGTAGTGGAAGTGAGTTTCCATAAAGTCCATCCACCGCACCTGTCGTTGTGAGAGCGTCGGCTGTGACTTCAGGTATTTGAGACTGAAGTGGTCGGTATAAATTGTAGTCTTAGCTCCCTTTGGGTAACACCTCCACGCCTTGAAGGCTATGACTATCGCTAAGGCTTCCTTGTTATGGATGGGGTAATTCATTTCTGCTCCGTGTAGCTTCTTATTGAGGCAGGCGATGGGCTGCAAACCGCGTCCATGATCCTGCAATTGTACTGCTCCGACTGCCTGGTCATTAGCGTCTGCTTCCACCACGTAGTCTCTGTCTGGATCCGGTAGGATGAGTACTGGCGCTGTAGTCAGTGCTATGTGTAGCTACTCCATGGCTTGCTGTTGAGTATCCCATTTGTAGGGCGTATCCTTTTTCAGTAGGTTGGTCAAAGGCGCTACTATCTTAGCCTTCTGCGGCACAATTCTATTGTAGTGGTTGGCGAAGCCTAGGAACTGCTGCAACTCCTTCACGTTCTCCGGAACTTTCCGCTTCTTGACGGCTTTGATCTTCCGCAGGTCCACGTGTACGCCCTCGGCACTCTCCATGTGCCCGAAAAAACTGCACCATCTTCGAGGCGAAAACACTCTTTGACAATTTCACGTAGAACTTGTTCTTCCGCAGGATCTCAAAGAGTTTCTACAGATGCTCCACGTGCTCCTTCATGTTCTTGGAGAAGATGAGAATGTCGTCCAGGTACACCACTATGCATTCGTCTAGCAAGGGCCGTAAGATGTGACTCATCTCCGCCTGAAACGTTGCTGGTGCATTGCATAGTCCGAACGGCATCACCAAGTATTTGTAGGAGCCGTATCTAGTACGGAACATCGTCTTGTGGATCGAGTTGTCCGCCATCTTGATCTGCCAGTAACCCAACCGTAGGTCCAGCTTCGAAAAGACTGTTGCACCACGCAGTTGGTCTGGTAGGTCGACTATGCGTGGTATGGGATATTTGTTTTTTACGGTCCGTTTGTTCAGTACGCGGTAGTCAATGCACATCCGTAAACTGCCATCTGGTTTTGGAGTGAAGAGAACCGGTGCGCCGTAAGGAGAGGTGGATGGCGTTGTAACAGTGTTGCTGCAAGCCATATGCGCATTGCGTCTTTTGTCGGAGTCGTGCGTCCAACGGCTTCGAAGTGAATTTCGAGTTCAGCTACAAATCGACGAACGTCGTTCCGTTTAAGTGTAGGATCGAACGCCTCCGATAGCCTCGGCTTCACTACTTCGAGGTTAACTGTATTTGCTGCCATTGTCGCAGGTAGAATTGTTGGTGTCGCCGCTGCTGCTGCTGCTGCTATCGATGCTTCATTCGTTGCTGTTGTGGCGGTTTCGGACTGGTTCGCAAGGAGTTTTTCGAGTCGTCGGAGGGCCGCACTTATCTACTTATGCTCAGCACTGTCAGAATCCCAACCACTAGACCATTGGGATAAAAGGGCTTGTTTCAGTAGCGTATTAGTGCGCCCATAACCCCCCATGCGAACGCGCCTGTAACCCTCTCCAGGATCAATCGAGCATCCACAGTGCAGATCTACTGACACTTCCCCACACTGGGAGGCCCAGGACTAAGCAAAGCGGCAACGGCCTACATGTGCATACACTGGGAATCGAACCCGAGACCGCTCTGATACCATGTCAGAATCCCAACCACTAGACCATTGGGATAAAAGGGCTTGTTTCAGTAGCGGGTTAGTGCGCCCATAACCCCCCAGGCGAACGCGCCTGTAACCCTCTCCAGGATCAATCGAGCATCCACAGTGCAGATCTACTGACAAGCACGTAACTCCACGATTTTTCGTACGAAATTATATCTATTTCCCTCCATTTGGCAATTTGCAGAAAGATGTGCGATGAAAATATTTGAATTCTAGGTGCTGGTCGACTTACTGCGAGTCGAGTCGACTGTAGAATCAACGAGCGCGAATTCTGTAGGTCGCGTGAATCTCCCTTAATCGAAATTCGCGTTCAATCTCGCATGTTGATGAAAAAAAGGTTCGGACGCTCCAAATTCCAACTTTTTTAGGCGAAATTCTTTGGGCCGTTGAGATTAAATTCGATCGAACGGTCGAAATTCCAACATTTTCACCAATAAATCTGAGGTGTTCGAAAACCGAATCGAGGGGGCCTTAGAAAAATTGCGCGGAACTGGTTTTACATACACGTATCGGCGCTTTCGTTGCCGCCCCCACGGTTTTTAAAGGCCGGAACAAAACGGTTGAAGTCCTCGCGTGTAAACCCGCTTTGATTACCAATTGTGAGGCTCTGATGCAGGAAAGAAAATTTTATTGAATGCTTCACCTGGGTACAAGGCGAGGCTGTATATAAGCTCGACACAAAGGCAGTATTCCGGGTGTTACTACAATGTTCCGCGAGTCGCGAAGCGTCCCGAACGAGTCATTTTGAATTCGGTAGAAGGCAACTCGGTGGCAACTGAATGTTAAGAAACGAGGAGTGAAGAAGAGAGAGGTTGCACTAGCAGCAGTTGGCATACATATAGGAAACCCTAATTGGGTTGTACTCGCTATAGAGTACCCCACTGCAGGCTAGACAATTATAACATTCTGACACACCCCCATAGCCAAAGTGGGGTGTAATCAGCACAATGAGCAAGCAGGCATAGAGCAGGAGTTCACAATAGCGAGCAACGCTAGAGTTAATCACAGCGGGCAAGTGAGGAGGAGGAGGAACTGTGGAGGGAGAGAAGATGGGAGGCAACGTCTGAAGCTGCAGAGGCACGAGCACAGGAGCGGCTGACTCAGTGGCTACCGAAGCAAGGGCGACGGACTACTGGAGTAACTGGCTCCGCGGCTATAGACGAGCGGCAGGAGAACCGGACCCACTGGCGACTGGTGCAACAGGCTCACTGGCTACCGAAGCAAGGGCGACGGACTACAGGCACTGTAGGCGACACGACAGCTACCTTCACACAACCTCCTCCAGCTGCCCCACACCTCTCGACACACACCCCCTGCTCAAACCCTAGTTCCACTCCCATAGCACCCATCTTTCATTCACCCCCTGCTGCACCCTAGGTTCACTCACACCCCACCCCCTAGCACCACTCCGTCGACTCCCACACACCCACCCCCCTCAGCGGCAGCTGCAGTAGTGGGAGACAGAGGAGGAGGAGGAGCAGGGGAGACCACACACCCGCCACCCCCTACTCGCCACCCCCAAACCCTAACACAGGGCAGGGCGGGATGGCGGGTAGGGAGGTTACCGGGGGGGGGGGGGGAGGGGGAGCCGACGCGCGGCCTCCCAGGGCGCCAAAGCAGGCGGCAGAAGGGGCGACGCTCGCCCCCCCCCCCCCCCCCCCCCAGGTGGCCCCCCAAGGATCCGCGACGGGCGACGGGAAAAGAGGGGGGGGGCGGTGCACGTGCCCCCGGTGCGCCGCGTCAGGCGACGGAGCATGGCCGGGGCGGGGCCGGGGCAGGGTCGAGGCAGGGCCGAAAGGGTCGGCGACGGGGCCGCAAGGGGCAGCGACGGGGCCGCTTCAGGCGGCGACGGGGCCGATAGGGGCGGCTACGGGGCCGCGAAGGGGCCGCGAGGGGCCTGGAAGGGCGGCGACGGGCCGCTAGGGGCGGCGACGGGGCCGCGAAGGGGCAGCGACGGGGCCGCGAAGGGGCCGCGAGGGGCCAAGAAGGGCGGCGTCGGGGCCGCGAGGGGTGGCGACGGGGCCGCTAAGGGTCGCGCGAGGGGCACGCCACGGGGCGTGCAGCACACAGAGTAGCAGCGGAAGCAGTTAGGTGGGCCCACAGGAAAGGAGCGTAGATGTTTTGATAGCATGTTAAGAAACGAGGAGTGAAGAAGAGAGAGGTTGCACTAGCAGCAGTTGGCATACATATAGGAAACCCTTATTGGGTTGTACTCGCTATAGAGTACCCCACTGCAGGCTAGACAATTATAACATTCCGACACTGAAAAGCCTAGAATTCGCTGCACTTTACCTAGTTCGGTGCCTATAACTATAATAAATATAGTAAAAGCAACGAACCTAGGAAATCTAGCAAAAGCAAGCAAAATAAAGCAAAGCTAAGCTAGATAATGCGTAATAAAGTAGTATCCAGCAAGTGAAGTCAAGCAAAGCCGTTGTACTCTCACAGTTAATTACGTCCGTTGGTTCGTCCCCAACATGGCGCGCTTAACAGCCAGCCAGGGCTGATTTTATTAGGGTAATTACCCTGATTTCAGGGTGATTACAGGCTTCTCAACTTGTGGTCCCTGCAATTTCTTTTCGATAACCCCCCCATTGTGCGTAATCATTAATTCGTGTGCCCCCATGTGAGGTACTCCGTTCACACCCAGGACTGACGTAATACCGACAACGAATTCCAACACCGTGCTGTACATCACAACTGTCAACAGTGACAACGCACCCAAATCAATGATACGTTGCTGCCACGCGCACCGTGCAGTGCACAGCTTGCCTCTGCGATTGGCCAGAACAGCATGTTGACAGTATGCGGTGGCAGTCCAGCAGTCCTCGAATGAATTCGGCCTTGCATTTATGGCCGAATTTACTGACGAATGCTGCCATCAACCTTGTGGCGCTGTGCCGCGGTGGTTTCGTGATGACCCCGCCATCTCCAACCTTCCATTCCTTCCCCCTACCCACAGCCAGGCTTCCTTCACTTCCTGCTTTTCCTTCCCTTTCGTGCGTTCAGTCTCATACCTTCCTCTCGCTCCATCTTTTCTCTAGCTCGCCGCCATGGAGGCCCTGCCGGCCGACAAAGCTGCTCCTCAGACTGGCCCTGATGAGCCACCTCTACCGGCAAAACCGGCAGCGCTAGCCCTGCCGGAGAAAGCATCAGATGCTCCCAGGTCTGGGCTCGATTTTCTTAGAGCTACCGGTGCTCCGGTCACACGAAAACCTCCTAGGTCTACCGTTCATGACTCTGCAGCTAGAGTAACCCCTACTCCTTCTGATTCTCCACGTCCAGTCACCTTCACTCTACCCCCGGCTGTTGCTTCTTGCAGGAAAGATCCCCCACCGCCCTCGCACAGCCCCACTCCAAGCACGGTGCGTGTGTCTATTGGCCCGCCATCGGCTTCTTCCACTCCCAAGCGAGCGCGAAATGGGAAGTGGGCGCAGAGTACTCTGGTCGTCGGAGGCTGCCGTATTCCACCGCCTGATAATAACAAGCCGGCAGATCCTCCACCGAAAGAAGCTGAGTAGCCGGATGAAGTTGACATCCCTATGCACGCGAATACCGGCTCGCCAACACTCACCAAGATGTAGCTGCAAGAGCAAGTGTACCTGGAGGCGAGTATTAACTACGAGACGAAGTGGTTAGATCGTTTTTCCTGGCTGGTGTTTGGGAAGAACAAAGACGGTTTTCCCTACGTGAAGTGCTCCATTTGCATGTTGTACGCGAAGGGGAACATGAGGTACGCCATGCAAGGTGACGGCAGTGGCCGTGACTTGTAGACGTAGTTGTTCAGGGCGCACGAGCATTCGGACGCACACAAGGCAGCGGTTTGATCGGCAGTTGAAGCTTGCGGCGGGCATCTGCGAGGGCCAGCAGATGATTTCGGACTTCATCAACTCCGATGTCGAGGGGCGGCGCGCGATTCGACTCATGCGGTCTACGCAGTTCCTGTGCCAGTGCGACGTGCCGATTAGCATGTTTCCAAAGCTGATGCAGCATCTTGCGGAGTAGAACACGCCAGACATTCCTCGACAATCTTACAGTGCGTATCTGACACGGTAATTAATCTTACCGTTAAATTGCAGCGTGACATTTGTTGGTTGTCGTTTTTTTTTTTTTAGTTCCTGACCATTTCATTCTCCACTTTGTAGATACGGTTTCTAGCAGATGGTTTACAGCATCAGTACATGCCTCACTCGGGTGCAGTTGGACCACATCCTAACATCCCCCTTCCTGGGCATCTAGTGCGACGAGAGCACCGATCGAACGCGAGGGAAACACATGATTGTGTACCTTACGTTTTTTTAAGAATCGCCAAATCGCATGCGAGTTGTTTATCTTGCTGACGGTTGAGCAGTGTGATGCAGGCTGTGCAAGGTCCTTGGCGCTTGTATCGTGCTGCTCTAGGAGCACAACCACAAGGCCTACGGGATTGTGACGTGCTACAAGTTCCAGTTCTATTTATTTTTGGCCGAAATTCTGGCCGACATGAACGACCTCAACCGCTGCTTCCAGAGACGTGAGGTGAGGTTGAATGCTAGTATGTTGTTGGGACGAGAAGTGCAATCCTACACTGTTGCTAATCCTACTCCCTGTTGTCGATTGCTATTGTGACAGCTGGATGTGACTGAGATTGCGAAGACTATTGAGTCCACCACGGGTGATCTGACGGAGCGCTACTTGACGACAACCAAACCGTTCGGGGGCGAGGGGAAGAGCTGGCTGGTAAACTTCTTCAAGGTCCACAAGGAGGGTGGAGGCAAGCAGGTCCGGGTTCGAGGCGTGGGCGGAGAGGGACGCCCACTCAACCACCTCTACACCATGCATGAGAGGAAGCTGAAGGGCCAAAAGCAGGGAAGTACCTACAGAGACTGCGTGAAGCTGTGCCGCCAATTTGCCCGTGACTGCGTGGACAACCTCAGCGACTGGCTAGATAACCTCGGGAAGCTGGGCCCGACGAAGTTGTTCTGGGCGGGGAAATGGTCGAAGATCAAGGCCCAGCAAGAGAAGAAGTGCAAGGAGTGGCTGCACGGATACAGCAGGCTCTTCCGCCACAAGCTGCCGGGATTCGACCTCAAAGCAGCAGAGAGGGAGCTCTCGACATTCTGCACGATCATGGAGACACACCATGAGATGGAGAGCTTCTCCCAGGGCCTGTACAACTTTCTTCGAAGCGTCGACTCAAAGAGGTAGTCCACTGCTTGCGTACAATATTTTCATCTTCTTGATTTTTAACTTGCTGATTTTTTACTTGGTGATTATTAACTTGTTGAATTATAACTTGTTGATGTTCTAAGTTGTTGATATTTTTTTCTTGATCTGTTGTGTTTCGAATGTGTCTGGCAGGAGATGGCCCAACCTCATCCTACTATGGCAAGCGCTGGCTGTGCTTCCCCTCTCCACCGTGGAGTGCGAGAGGGGGTTCTCCAAGCAGAACATCATCAAGTCCTGGGAGCGAGGAGCGCTCTGCAACGCGCGTCTGGGGGAGCTGATGCAGATATCGCTCCTAAAGTACGAGATTGACTGGCCGGAGGCACTAGAGGTGTTGAGGTCCAGGTCCATGCGGAGGAGGCGCCCTGTGAAGAGCCTGAAGCTGGCCATGGCAGAGAGGGAGAGGAAGGGGAAGCAGAAGGAGGATGAAGATGTGGCTACTGGAAGTGCCAGGGAGAACGAGGACGAGGGGAAGGAGGAGGACGATGAAGTGTAACAGAACCTGGGCGATGATCAGGAGGGGAGGAGGACAACCCTTTCCTGCCGGACGGTGAGGACGTAGAGGAGGTGTACTTCATTGACAAACCCGTGCACTAGATAGTGTAGGAAAGTTCAAGCTGTTGTATCACTCATTTTGAAGTGTAGTGCAATGTTAATAGCAACCTTGATTTTGAGCTGTGAACCCTGACGGACCAGAGTAGGACTTTGTTTGACACTGAGTTATCAGAGTAGCTACCTTATGAAAAATGTGCCATCATAATAGAGGGGGAAAATTTTTCCTGGAATCAGGGAGGCCTAAATCGAGACGTCAGCCCTGTTTATAGCCTCACTGACAGATTTACTGAGGAAAGGAGTGGCGTTTACGTGGGGGGGAGAAAGAGCATACTACCTTCCTTTCCCTGAAAAATGTTCTCTGTTCAACACCCGTACTGCGCATCGCTGACCCACACCGCCCCTTCGAAGTAGTTACAGACGCAAGCAACATCGCCATCGAAACCGTACTGCTACAGGATTTTGGCAACGGCCTTCAGCCCATCGCATACGAGTCACGTAAACTACATCCGCTCGAGAAATACTACCCGATACACGACCACGAAGTGCTCGTGATCGTGCACGCGTTCAAAGTGTGGTGTTGTTACTTCACCGCCGCAGACGTTACAGTAAGGACATATCATAAATCAATACAGTACATCCGCACACAGCCCCACCCCAACCCACGACAGGTTTGTTGGCTCGACTTCCTCGAGTCGAATTTTCACTACATGGTCACCTACAAAAAGGGGGCATCAAACATCGCGGCCGCACTGACCCGCCCCACAACCCAACTTCACGCCATACTACTCGCCCAGACCAGCCCACTGCTTCCAGAATTATCTACCCACAGCTACCAATCAGACCCATTCTCTACCGGAGGTAACTCGAAGCAATTCGCAGCAAAAGGGGTTTATTACGTAAAAGCTGGCACTCATCGCATCTAGGTACCGTGCTACACTTTACTAACGGAGATGTAACTACAAGAGGCACACGACGGAGTTACCTCAGGCCATTTCAAAGTAGAAAAACCATGGCAGCATCTGCAACGCCCGAGATATTGACAAAGAAGCAGCTCGACCGTCTCGTGCGCCAACTAGAAGATTCGATGCTCGAGATTGCGGTGCTCACGGCGGAACGTGACTCCGCTGGCCAGCAGTCGACGGCGAATGCACCCGCACCAGCACCTGCAAATGCACCTGCGCAATCGGATGAGCCAATTGTGTTGTATGCACGTCAGTCTGCGTGCATGTCATCCTAACGTCCTGCTGTGTGCTCGTGCAATTCATGCTTGCGTCATTTGTATGAGCATAAATCATTATGCATGGCTGTTGGATTTTATCACCTCTATGTTTTTCTCCAAGTCTAAATGCTTGAACGCACAGGAGAAATTCAGAGCTTTCCAACGATACCAAGATTGCCTTATTCCGACCAAGATCGCCCAAGTTACAAGATTTCCAAGATTTGGGAATTCTATCTTGATTTGAGATATTAACTAAATTGGGCGATTATTGGGACATAACTATAAAGGGATCTTTGGTTGGGTGGTTAGGAAGGCAACTTTGACTTTTGGATTGGGGTGGCTAGAAGTTTCTAGCATGGGTTGCAAATGTTGCTGTTGAGGTACTAGGAAGGCTTGGGAGCCATAGCTAGTAGGTCGAGTAGTTGAGTTCGAGTGAGTTAGGGTGAGTCGAGAAGATTGCAACAAAAGGGTGGTTTCCCTATAGAGCGAGCAGTACAAATAGGCAAGAATGAAGAAAGGTGCACCACCAAACAGAAAGTTAGATGACTACAGTAGTCTACACTACAGGCAGTTACAAAACAATATATAGAATTATATATTATTCTGACAGTTGCAACACGTAGGCAAAATCCAATTGGATTGGATTTTGCATGTGACACCACAAGGACCTCATCATGAGAATCGCATCTTTGATGCTATGAAATTTCCCACCATCCTTCCCAAGCATTTGGAGAGCCTTCCCTCACAAGGTTCTCTTGAAACCTCCCAACTTCTCATTCTATGCCTAATGTTTGTTCTTCCTCCATCCTTTCTAGTGAAAGCAGCAGCTATACATTTTCAGTTGGTTCTCACTCCCTAGACTATGAAATCAAGTGATTCAACTTGCTAATGGTAGCTAAGACCAGCGCGCGCAATCCTACCAAACGGATTTGCATTTAGTTGAGATTTGAGTTCGTCAAAAGTCTTCAAAGTGACCGGATCCCAAGCAACAGATTGTTATTTCATCCGGCACACCATCGTAGCACGACAGCGTGGGACAGCGCTCAGGCGCAGCTAGTGATGGCGCCACCCAGTCGATGCCTGGCATGGAAAAAAACAAGGCCACGCCAAGCACAAATGGGCCTCACGAAGCTCGTCGTCACGTTGAGTTTGCGACGACGGTCAGCAACGACGGCATCGGCGCACCAATGCCACTCAAGCCGCAATGCCCGCCCTGCTTCGATCCTAGCCAACATGGAGGTCCGAAGGTTCAAACGTGGATCTTCACGATAAACGGGGTTTTTTACGCCAATTACGTCACGTCAGATGCAACAAAGATCAGATACGCGGTTTCGCTGTTACGGGAGCCCGCCATGGACTGGTGGCGAGTGATTGTGACATCGCCATGCGCCTACGAGCCGCCGTCGCAAGAGGACGGGCCCGCGAGTCCAGCCGTCACCTGGAGTTCATTTTGCAAAACAGCCCAGTACAGCACGTGGGACGCGTGGTGTGCGGGGCTTTGGGCGCGCTTCGAGCCAACCGCAGCTTCTATTTCGGCGCATGTGAGACTGCGTAATTAGCGACAGCTTGGGTTGGTCCAAGATTAAACGAGTGGTTTTCTCGCACGATGCGAGAAGATGAGGGTTGTTACGTCGGAGGGCTGAAGCCGGACATCTCGCATGAAGTCATGCTACGCGAGCTCTCGAATTTTAACGAGATCCTCGCGCTCGCCGAGAAAATTGACATTTTGCGCCGTCCGAGACCGGGTCGTACTACGGACATCGCCCTTGAGGACCAACCGAGCACACCACCGTACACGCCCTTGCGGCGAATGCAGTTGCCGCGTCATTTAAGGGGCGCTGCTTTGCTTGAAACAGGCTGGGCCATCGCAAAAGTGAACGTGAAGAAACGAGGAATGGAGAAGAGGAGGGGGGTTGCAATAGCAGCAGTTGGCATACATATAGGAAACCCTAATTGGGTTGTACTTGCTATAGAGTACCCCACTGCAGGCAAGACAATTATAACATTCTGACAGTGAATGCTCAGAGGAGCTAAGGCGCCGCAGAGCAGAGCAGGGGAGGGAGTCTCAGAGGCAGGGAAATGCCAGTAGTTAGTAGAAGTTGGGCCAACTATTGACGAGACTATCTGCTCGCCCAACCTCACCGCCCCTTATCGAGTCACAGTACCGATTCACGCCATCGATCGCGCTCGGATGAATAAGGAGGGTACATCGACGGATTGCCCAGTACTGATTCACGGGAAAATACAAGGAGCAGTAGTGAAGATTTTTATAGACGGAGGAGCAAGTCACAGCTTAGTTAATTCTACGACCGCACGGAAACTGCAACTGACACTTAGTCGGTGTTTACCAGAGATAGACGCACGCTTTGTTGACGGCGTGCCGCTGGCCATACGGGATAAGGTGTAGAGAGAAAAAGTCCACTGCGGAGGGAACTTCGGGTTTACACTGGAAATGGTCGCGACGACATTGGATGGGCACGACATTTTACTGGGACGTAATTGGATGCGAAGGTATGACCCACGAATCGAATGGACAACGGGTAGCTGCACTGTGCGAAGTAGCGGTAACCGGGTTGAACTACCTCGCTAGCAGTCGCCCGAGTCTTCAACGATCCACGTCAACGCCATCACAATGAAACGGGCTGTCGCCGCTAGAGCTGAGGTGTACGCGGTGGATATCGCAATAGTAGGAGAAGCAGAGCAGCAGAGCAATTTTCAGAAACTGCTGGCAACGGTACCGCCAGAACTGCAGGAACTGTTGAAATCGTACCCGGGGATTTCTCCCAATGACTTACCGGAGGGACTACCACCTCAGCGGGCATACGATCACCGAACAAAGTTTGAACCTAGGGCACAGCCAACTATACAACGACAGTTCAGATTGACACAGTCCGAGCTCGACGAACTCAAGAAGCGGCTAGATTACCTGTTAGAGAAAAAAATCATCCGACCGAGTTCGTCACCGTTCGCCGCACCTATACTGTTCACGCCGAAAAAATATGGAGGTTTTCGCATGTGCATCGATTACAAAGCACTGAACAGGGTAACAGTCAAGTCGCGATACCCCATTCCCCACGCTGACAAACTGATAGATCAACTGCAAACAGCACGGGTCTTCTCGAAAATTGACTTACGGGGAGGTTACCACTAGATTAGGGTCGAACCATCGGACTGCGCCAAAACATCATTCAGAACCAGGCATGGGTCTTTCAAGTACACCGTATTGCCTTTCGGGCTGACCAACGCACCGGCGACGTTTCAGATGACCATGAATAAGGCATTTATGCCTCTCTTAGATAAATGTGTGATAGTTTACCTCGACGACATCCTCGTCCATGAGAAAAGAGAACGAGGATGAAATGACTAAGGGAAAGTTGGGTGCAAGTACAAACCCCAGAAAGCTGTACCCCATATGTGCTACCCCACTATAGCGTACACAAAAGCACAAGCTATAATGTTCTGACACACCCCCATAGGCAAAGTGGGGGAGAACAAGGGGTCACAAGACCAGTCAAGCAAAGCAAAGCAAGCTCAGGGTGGATCACAAAGTCACCACACATTCCGAGCACAAGTTCAAGGCCACAAGGCCAGTTCACATGCAGGATTACATATATATATAAGGCTAGACAAGCAAGAGCAGGTGTATATATATATGCAACAGTAAAAACAAGGTCAAGGGGTGAGCAAGTGAGGCAAGGAAGGCACAAGACCCAGCTGAGTACAGACGCGCTAATGATCACAAGGCGCAAGAGCCTTGGTAAAGATATCAGCAGTGTTGGCCTCAGAGGCCACGTACGCAAGGCGCACCTGACCACGCTGCTGTAGCTCACGAGCAAGGAAGTAGCGGAGAACAATGTGCTTCGATCTGTGCTCCAGTCTCTGCTCTCGACACAAGGCCAGCATGGCCTTGTTGTCTACGTACAGCACTAGAGGAGAACGAGGCGGCTCTTCGAGGTCAGTCAGCAGGTAGTGTGAAAAGAGTAAGCAGGAATGAATGAACTATGAATGAAAGCAGTACAAATATGAAACCCTAACTGGGTTGTACCCCCTATGGGATACCCCACTACAGCCTACACAGCAGCATAAGCTATAGATATGTTCTGACAGGTAGGTGAGCCAGCAAAGCTCCTGTGCAGCCATGGCCCCGGCGTAGATCTCAGCCTCACAACTGGAGCCAAGAACAGAAGACGAGCGGGTAGCCCGCCACGAAACAGAGCCGGAACCAAGGCTGAAGGTGTAACCCTGTGACGACCGCTGCGTAGCCTGGTCGTCAGCCCAAGAAGCGTCTGCGTGCCCAGTGAGGACCACTGGACTGCGCCCTCCAAGCACAAGCCCCATGCCCGACGTACTGCACAAGTAGCGCAACACCCTCTTCGCTGCAGCCATGTGCTCTGGTCGGTGTCTCCCAGGAGCAACATAGCGTGCGAGAATGCTAAGAGGGTATGCAAGGTCAGGTCGTGTGCAGGTCATCAGGTACATGAGGCAGCCAACAAGCTCTAGGTACGGGCCACTCGACTCTACGGACTCATCCGAAGGCAGAGCTGAGAGCGAGTGGCGAGTAGGCAGAGGAGTGGCCTGAGGCGAGGAGTACGTGAAGCCGAAGCGCTGAAGGACCTGCTGCACCATGTGTGACTGAGTCAGGGTAATGGTGCGGCGTGCTCTGTCCCGGGTGATCTGCAAGCCAAGGTAGCTGCGCAGTTCACCCAGGTCTGTGCACGTGTGTCTCTTCTGCAGCTCGGAATTCACGTGGGCGAGTCCAGCAGTGTCAGCTGTGGCAAAGACCAAGTTGTGAACGTACACGAGGATGTAGAACAACCGCAAAGAGGTGTCAGTGCGCAGAAACAGCGACGGGTCGGCTGTAGAAGGAGCAAACCCAAGAGCCGCAAGTGTAGTCCTCAGTGTGTCGTGCCACTCACGCGGCGCCTGGCGGAGACTGAAGACTGGCCGCCGGAGGCTCCACTGGGTGCCAGAGGAAAAGACCCAGTGAAGCCAGGTGGGCGACGCAGCCAAATCTCCTCGTGCAGGCTGCCCTGCAAGAAAGCAATGCTGAAGTCAAGAGAGTGCAGCTCGTAGTCGCGGTGAGCAGCTATGTGCAGCAGTGCCCGAAGAGTGGTCATCTTCGAGGTGGGAGAGAAGGTCTGAAAGTAGTCAACTCCCTGCCGCTGACTGAAGCCACGAGCCACGTAACGCGCCTTGAAGACAGGCGGAGAACCCGGCGGCCGCTTCACCCTGAAAATCCACATGCCACTGACGATGTTCGCCCCAGGCGGGGGAACCTCGTCAACGTAGGTGCCTGTGGACTTCCAATAAGCCATCTTTGTGTCCATAGCTGCCTGCCACTGAGAGGAGTAGGGACCCTCTATCGCCTCCGCGTAAGAGCGCGGAGTCGGGATGTCAAGTGCATCCGGGTCTCCCTCAGGGGTAAGTAGTACGGACACGAGATGAGGTGAAGCACGAGCCAAACACTGGAACTCCTCCTGCCTGTCCTCAAGGACGTCCGTGCCAAGGGCACACTCACCCCCGACGGACGGAGGACAGACAGACTTAGACTCAGCGACAAGACTAGCAGCGTAGTCTAGACGACAGCGAGCAGCAAAGTCGACGAGCTCAGCAACTAGGGCTGTGAGGATCTGGGATCGAGCTCAGAAAAGATGATTCAAATTGAATTGAATGATCACCTGGGTACAACACGAGGCTATATATAGGCTCGACACAAGGCCCCGTAACCAGGTGTTACGCGAAGGTTCCGCGGGTCGCAAAGCGTCCCGAACAGATCCTTACGGAATTCGGTAGAAGGCAATTCGGTGGCAACCGAAAAGCCAGAATTCGGTGCACGCAACCTAGCTCGGTGCTATAACTATAATAAAATATAGGAAAGCACCTAGCCTAGGAAATCAAGCAATTCATGCATGCATATGATTATCCTATGCTAGAAATAGCATGATAAAGTAAAGGCAAGCAAGCATAGCTGGCATAAGCCGTCGTACTCTCACAAGGGCAGATGCAGCAGTGGACTCAAAGGAAGGGTCAGTGACGACAGTAGCAAGGAGACGCGTGACTGTAGGACTAGCAGCACGAAGAGAGTCCGACTCCGGGCCGGCAAGAGCAGGAAGAGAGGACTCAGGAGGAGAAGAACGACCGAGGCCGCGCGACGACTCCACACACAGGAGGGACAGCACCAGTACCCCCAGCGCCAGCACCAGCGCCAGCAGCACCCCCAGCTCTAGTACCTCCAGCAGCACCAGTAGCACCCCCAGCAGGACCGCCTCCAGGACCGACAGCAGTAGCCTCAGCGCCAACACCCTCAGCAGCTCCAGCTCCAGTCGTAGCCGCTGGCCCAATAGCTCCAGTACTCCCAGTACGAGCACCTCCGGGACCCGCGGCACCAGCACCCTCAGTAGCCGAAGAACCTCCAGCTCCAGCAGCACGCCTCCAGCGCCGGGCAAACCACTCGCGCAACTCCTGTGGAGAGAGTGGCTCCCACCGAGACGAAGCACTCGGAGAACCTCCAGGCCCAGCACCGCCAGACGCCACACGAGCAGGCCCAGCTCCCTCAGGCTCCGCACCCCCAGGCTCAGCACCTCCAGACGTAGCACCCCCAGGCTCAGCACCCCCAGGCGTAGCACCCCCAGGCTCAGCACCCCCAGGCTCAGCACCCTCAGTGGTAGCACCCCCATGCTCAGCACCCCTAGGCTCAGCACCCCCAGTAGTAGCACCCTCACGCTCAGCACCCCCAGGCGTAGCACCCACACGCTCAGCACCCTCAGAGTCAGCACCCCCAGGCTCAGCACCCTCAGCAGCACCAGAGTCACCAGTAACCTCGACAGGCTCGACTGCGTCTACCTGGGACACACCTGAAGGGGCAGGACCCTGAGGGGGGAGGGGGTCTACCCGGGGGGGACCTGGCACAAGGAAGAGCGGTGGCGGGGGGAGGGACGGAGTGCGGTAGGGGAAGAGACGGTAGTAGGGGACCGACTCGTCAAACGTGACGTCCTGGGAGGACAGAACACGGCGAGAGGTGGGGTGGTAGAATTGCCACCCTGGCACGTCAGGGGGGAAGCCAAGGAAGACGCAAGGAGCAGCGCGAGGGGACAGTTTGTCCGCAGACAAGTCGCGGACAAACGCCCGAGATCCCCAGACACGGAACGCAGACGCATCGCCAACCTTCCCCGTCCACAGCAAAGCTGGGGAGGTCTCCGGCATGGAGACCCTGGGGTGAAGGTTGATCTGATACGCCGCGTACCGAACCGCAAACGGCCACAGAAAATGGGGGGCAGCCGCATGCATCATGGACGTACGAGCGACATCCATGACCATGCCAATGCGGCGCTCAGCAATCCCATTTTGCTGTGGAGAGTCCGGAAGCGTGAAGGTCTGGCGGATGCCTCGTGCACGACAGTAGGCTCGCAGAAGGCTAGAGGAGAACTCTCCGCCTCTGTCAGAGTGCAGACGCCGAACACGAAAGTCCGAGCCGAAGCTCTGCCTGAGCTGGAGACGAGCTGCGCGGATCCCGTCGATCAACACCTCAATGACATCACCCTTGCTGCGCAAGGGGAAGACTGTGGTGTAACGCGAGTAGTCGTCAACCATTAGCAGGAAGTAGCACTCGTGACCCTGTCCACGGACGCGGGCCGGGCCCCACACGTCCATGTGAAGTGTCTGCAGCGGGGCCTCTGTCGGAGGAAACTGGGAGGAGTGAGGGGCAGCCCGCTGCCGCCCCTCGACACAGGGGACGCAGGTAGGGCCAGGCCCAGGAGGAAGGGGAGGGAGGGACCGGGGAAGACCAGAGACAAGGACACGGGAGGCCATGCCTCGGAGACGAAGCAGGGAGGGGTGACCAAGGCGGTGGTGCCAGAGGAGAGTCTTTTGAGACAGGAGGGGACACGAGCAAGGGGCAGACTCAGGACCAAACCTGGACGCTGCAGCAAACACCTGACCCGACGCAGCTACCTGACCAGACGCAGTGACTGGAGGAGACGCAGTGGTCAGTGTGTACAGGCTCGACCCCGGCCAACGTTTAAACGTGGCCAGGTTTTGGCGTGTCCGAGCGTCCATGCAGTGGGTCACCCGCTGACTCGCAGGAGTGAACAGGTGAACCCCCGCATCCTGTAGGTTAGCACCACTCACCAAGTTCGTAGAGAACGAGGGGAGGTAAAGATCAGACAGGGTGCCAGAGGGGGCCGCCAGACACGGGAGGACAGTGGAGTAGTGAGCAAGGACAGGACCCCCAGAGGGGTCTGCTAGAGAGATTGCAACTGGCCGGCCAAGCGACGTGAGTGTGGTGCGGTCTCGAAAGAAGGAGCGAGAAGCCCCCGAGTCAAGGGTGAAGGTGTGGGAGGCCAAAGCTGACGTAGTACCTGAGAGAGCAGACTCACCAGCAGTTGAGGGAGCAGACGCACGAGCACCTAGAGCACCAGCCTCGCTAGCACCTAGAGCAGCAGCCACATCAGTACCTAGAGCAGCAGTCTCAATGCGCGGGTCGGGCGGAAAAGACTGGTAACAGTCACCCTCATCACTAATAGTCACAGCATACAAGGCAGCAAGAATAGCATCAAAGTCAAGGTCAAAGACAGCTACTCCCGCCCTAGAAAGCTCGCCCCAGCGGGGGATCTCAGTGGCCTCCGGGAACTGGTGACGCCAAGCGTCCGTCAGGCGGCCAAAGCAGCGCTGGGTGGAGTGCGCACCCCTGCACTGCTCACCTGCGCGGTCGCCGATGCGTAGGACGTAGGTGCACGGACCAGTACCCCCACCCCGCTGGCATGCAGCGTACCACTCACGGAGCGGCTGAGGGGGGGGGATGTCACGAGTGCGCTGCTGCTGCTGCTGTTGCTGGCGCTGACCACCACCGGAGCCGACCCTCTGCGCAGCGCCACCCCGACCAGCTCCACCTCCACCACCTCCGCCTCCTTCACCGCCGCCACCTCCGCCACCTCCGCTACCACCGCCATCGCCGCCGCCGCCTCCGCCTCCACTGCCGCCACCGACACCTCCACCCCCGCCACCACCCCCACCGCCACCCCCACCCCCTCCACCGCCTCCACCGCCTCCTCCACCGCCCTCGCTAGCTCCTCCAGCGCCCCTGCCCCCCTTGCCCTTGCCAGGGCGGCGTCTCCCACTAGGGGTAGACGCCGCACCGACCGACTCAAGCCCAACGAGGTCAGCCGCAGCAGTAGAGGCAACAGAGGGCAAAAGGGGGGAGGGGGAGCACCCCTCAAAGATGGGGGTGCGAGGGTCACCACGAGAGGCTCCTACAGCTACTATGCTCTTCTCTCCTGCTAGGAGGGCCTTCTCAAGGAGGTCAACGGTGAGAGTGGTGGGGCAAACTGAGAGGAAGTGGTCCCTGACTACGCGAAGGGAGTCAGAGAGCCGGGTGACTATGTAGTAGAGGGTGATGTATATGGGGGGGGTTCTTGGCGCAGAACTCAGCAGGAAGCGCAGCGCGGTAGCGAGTGTCACTAGTGCGGAGGTGCGTAATGAGGTCAGCGACTGTGGGAAAGGCAGCAAGGTCTGGGAAGAGGTACGGTAGCATGAGGCGGCTCAGTGCAGCAGTGGCAGGGGAGGAGTAGCGTGCAACTACAGCGTCGTACAAGGTCTGAGCACTCTTGTACTGACTAAAGTGCGCACGCTCAGAGGTAGGCAGGTGGCGACGCACAGCAAGACGTGCAGCAGCATCGCGTGTGGCCCACTGTGAGCGAACAGTGGCGTCATCATCAGCAGCAGGGGCAGGAGAGGCACCAGAGGTGAGGTCAAAGAGGGAGAGACCGTCTGCCCTATCGCACTGTAGGAAAAGCTGCAGGTCATCTATCCAGACGTCAAAGTCAATGGCCCGACCCTCAGCGTCAAAAGCGAGGACACTAGGGGTAACCATGACAGCAGTAGACTAGCAGCGCGAACAGTAGGGTAAGGGCAGTGCAGTGACAGAAGCGCTGCTCTTACCGGACAGGGCGGCTCGGGCGGCTTGGCGGCTCGACAACTGGGCGGCTTGGCGGCTCGGTGACTGGGCGGCTCAGCGGCTCGGCTCGGGCGGCTCGGCTGCTCGGTGGCTCGGCTGCTGGGCAGCTCGGCTGCTCGGCGGCTCGGCTGCTGGGCGGCTCGGCGGCTCGGCGGTTGGCTGCTGGGCGGCTCGGCAGCTCGGCTGCTGGGCGGCTCGGCGGCTCGGCGGCTTGGCGGCTTGGCTGCTCGGCGGCTCGGCGGCTCGGCTGCTGGGCGGCTCGGCTGCTCGGCGGCTCTGCTGCTGGGCGGCTGTGCCGCTAAGGAAGGCGGGGCCGCGAGGGGCGGCGGGGCCGCTGAAGTGAGCGGCGACGGGGCCGCAGAGGATGCGGCGGGAGGGCCGCTGAAGGGGCGGCGTCGAGGCCGCTGTAGGGGTGGCGACGGGGCCGCTCAAGAAGGCGGCGGGGCCGCTGAAAGGGCGGCAACGGGCCGTAAGGGGAGGGCGGCGTCGGGGCCGCTGTAAGGGCGGCGACGGGCCGTAAGGGGAGGGCGGCGACGGGCCGTAAGGGGAGGGCAGCGACGGGGCCGCTGCAAGGGCAGCGACGGGGCCGCTGTAAGGGCGGCGACGGGGCCGCAGGTGAAAGGGCGGCGACGGGCCACAGGGGGAGGGCGGCGACGGGCCGCTGAGGGCGGTACGACGGGGCCGCAAAAGGGGCGGCGCGACGGTGCCACGAAGGGGCGGCGCGACGCGGCCGCGAAGGGCGGCGTGACGGAACCGCTAAGGGCGGCGCGACGGGCCGCTAAGGGCGACGCGACGGGGCCGCTAGGGAAGGCGCGACCCTAAGCGCGCTTCGGGCAGGGGCGGGACACGCCCCGGGCAGGAAAAAAAGTCGGTGGGCCCTAGGAACAGTTCCCACTAGGGAACCTACTCGATACCATGAGAAAAGAGAACGAGAATGAAATGACTAAGGGAAAGTTGGGTACAAGTACAAACCCCAGAAAGCTGTACCCCATATGTGCTACCCCACTATGGCCTACAGTAGCTATTGTCAGAACATTATAGCTCATGCATATTGTGTAGGCTATAGTGGGGTAGCCCATAAGGGGTACAACCCAATTAGGGTTAGTACTTGTACCCAATTCATTCATAGTTCATCCATTCTCGTTTCTATTCTAACATGGTATCGAGGAGGTTCCCTCGTGGGAACTGTTCCTAGGGCCCACCAATTCGACATTGTTTTTCTGCCCGGAGCGAGCTCAGTCCTAGCCCGAGTCGCGCTCCCCCCTTTTTTCTCGCCCCGTCGCGCCGCCCTAGCGGCCCTGTTGCCTGCCTTGCGGCCCTCGCGCCGCCCTTCCTGGCCCCGACCCGCCGCCCGGCGGCCTCGTCGCCTACCCCGCGGCCATCGCGCCGCCCTTACCCGGCCCCGATCCGCCGCCCTGCGGCCTCGTCGCCTACCCAGCGGCCCTCGCGCCGCCCTGCGGCCCTGACGCCGCCCTTTCCGGCCCCGGCGACTACCTGCGGCCCCGACGCCTACCTGTGCGGCCCCGGAGCCTACCTGCTAGCCCCGCCACCTACCCGCGGCCCCGCCACCTACGTGTGCGGCCCCGCCACCTACCTGCGGCCCTGCCACCTACCTGCAGCCCCGCCACCTACCAGCGGCCCCACCACCTACCCGCGGCCCAGCCATGTACCTGTGCGGCCCCGCCACCTACCTGCAGCCCCGCCACCTACCAGCGGCCCCGCCACCTACCCGCGGCCCCGCCACCTACCTGTGCGGCCCCGCCACCTACCTGCTGGCCCCGCCACCTACCTGCGGCCCCGCCACCTACCAGCGGCCCCGCCACCTACCTACGGCCCCGCCACCTACCCGTGGCCCCGCCACCTACCTGTGCGGCCCCGGCGCCTTACTAGCGGCCCCGCCACCTACCTGCGGCCCCGCCACCTACCTTTGCGGCCCCGCCGCCTCCTCTCAGCGGCCCCGCCGAGCCGCCCAGCAACCGAGCCGCCCAGCAGCCGAGCCGCCCAGCCGCCGAGCCGCCTAGCAGCCGAGCCACCCAGCAGCCGAGCCACCCAGCAGCCGAGCCGCCCAGCAGCCGAGCCGCCGAGCCGCCCAGCAGCCGAGCCGCCAAGCCGCCCAGCAGCCGAGCCGCCGAGCCGCCCTGCAGCCGAGCCGCCCGAGCCGCCCTGTCCGGTAAGAGCAGCGCCTCTTTCACAGCACTGCCCTCACCCTACTGTTTGCGCTGCTAGTCTACTGCTGTCATGGCTACCCCTAGTGTCCTCGCTTTTGACGCCGAGGGTCGGGCCATTGACTTTGACGTCTGGATAGATGACCTGCAGCTTTTCTTACAGTGCGATAGGGCAGACAGCCTCTCCCTCTTTGACCTCACTTCTGGTGCCTCTCCTGCCCCCGCTGCTGATGCTGACGCCACTGTTTGCTCACAGTGGGCCACGCGCAATGCTGCTGCACGTCTTGCTGTGCGTCGCCACCTGCCTACCTCTGAGCGTGCGCACTTTAGCCAGTACAAGAGTGCTCAGACCTGGTACGACGCTGTAGTTGCACGCTACTCCTCCCCTGCCACTGCTGCACTGAGCCGCCTCATGCTACAGTACCTCTTCCCTGACCTTGCTGCCTTTCCCACAGTCGCTGACCTCATTACGCACCTCCGCACTAGTGACACTCGCTACCGCGCTGCGCTTCCTGCTGAGTTCTGCGCCAAGAACCCCCCCCCCCCATGTACATCACCCTCTACTACATAGTCACCCGTTTCCTTGACTCCCTTCGCTCGGTCAGGGAGCACTTCCTCTCAGTTTGCCCCACCACTCTCACCGTTGACCTCCTCGAGAAGGCCCTCCTAGCAGCAGAAAAGAGCATAGTAGCTGTAGGAGCCTCTCGTGGTGACCCTCGCACCCCCATCTTTGAGGGGTGTTCCCCCTCCCCTCTTTTGCCCTCTGTTGCCTCCGCTGCTGCGGCCGACCTCGTTGGTCTGGAGTCGGTCGGTGCGGCGTCTACCCCTAGTGGGAAGCGTCGCTCTGGCAAGGGCAAGGGGGGTAAGGGCGCTGGAGGAGCTAGCGGGGGCGGTGGAGGCGGCGGTAAAGGCAGTGGAGGGGGTGGGGGTGGTGGTGGGAGTGGTGGCGGGGGTGGAGGTGTCGGCGGCGGCAGTGGAGGCGGAAGCGGCGGCGGCGGTGGCGGTGGGAGCGGAGGTGGTAGAGGTGGCGGAGGTGGAGGAGGCGGTGGCGGAGGAGGAGGAGGAGGAGGTCGTGGATCTTCGCATAGGAGTGGCTCCGGTGGTGGTCAGCGCCAGCAGCAGCAGTGTAGTCGGGAGATCCTGTCCCCTCAGCAGCTCCGTGAGTGGTACGCTGCACGCCATCGGGGTGGGGGTACTGGTCCGTGCACCTACGTCCTGCGCACCGGCGACCGTGCGGGTGAGCAGTGTGGGGGTGCGCACCCCACCCAGCGCTGCTTTGGCCGCCTGACGGACGCTTGGTGTCACCAGTTCCCTGAGGCCACTATAATCCCTCGCTGGGGCGAGCTGTCTAGGGCAGGGGTAGCTATCTTTGACCTTGACTTTGATGCTATTCTTGCTGCTATGTATACTGTGTCTATTAGTGAGGAGGGTGACTGTTACCGGTATTTCCCGCCCGACCCGGGCATTGAGCCTGCTGCTCTAGGTGCTGGTAAGGCTGCTGCTCTTGGTGCTAGCGAGACTGCTGCTCTAGGTGCTAGTGCCTTTGCTTCCTCCGGTACTGGTGAGTCTGCACTCTCAGGTACTGCGTCTGCTTCGGCCTCCCACACCTTCACACTTGACTCGGGGGCTTCTCGCTCCTTCTTTCAAGACCGCACCACACTCACGCCGCTTGGTCGGCCAGTTGCGGTCTCCCTGGCAGACCCCTCTGGGGGTCCTGTCCTTGCTCACTTCTCCACTATCCTCCCTTGTCCGGCGGCCCCCTCTGGCACCCTGTCTGGTCTTTACCTCCCCTCGTTCTCTACGAACTTGGTGAGTGGTGCTGACCTACAGGATGCGGGGGTTCACCAGTTCACTCCTGCGAGTCAGCGGGTGACCCACTGCACGGACGCTCGGACAGGCCGGCACCTGGCCACGTTCTCGCGTCGGCCAGGGTCGAGCCTCTACACCCTGACCACTGGGTCTCCTCCTGTCCCTGCGTCTAGCCAGGTAGCTGCGTTGGGTTAGGTGTTTGCTGCAGCGTCCAGGTCTGGTCCTGAGTCTGCCCCCTGCTCGTGTCGCCTCCTGTCTCACAGGCCTCTCCTCTAGCACCACCGCCTTGGTCACCCCTCCATGCTTCGTCTCCGAGGCATGGCCTCCCGTGTCCTTGTCTCTGGTCTTCCCCGGTCCCTCCCTCCCATTCCTCTTGGGCCTGGCCCTACCTGCGTCCCCTGTGTCGAGGGGCGGCAGCGGGCTGCCCCTCACTCCTCCCAGTTTCCTCCGACAGAGGCCCCGCTGTAGACGCTTCACATGGACGTGTGGGGCCCGGCCCGCGTCCGTGGACAGGGTCACGAGCTCTACTTCCTGCTGGTGGTTGACGACTACTCGCGTTACACCACAGTCTTCCCCTTGCGCAGCAAGGGTGATGTCACTGAGGTGTTGATCGACGGGATCCGCGCAGCTCGTCTCCAGCTCAGGCGGAGCTTCGGCTCGGACTTTCCTGTTCTGCGTCTGCACTCTGACATAGGCGGAGAGTTCTCCTCTGGCCTTCTGCGAGCCTACTGTCGTGCACGAGGCATCCGCCAGACCTTCACGCTTCCGGACTCTCCACAGCAAAATGGGATTGCTGAGCGCCGCATTGGCATGGTCATGGACGTCGCCTGTACGTCCATGATGCATGCGGCTGCCCCCCATTTTCTGTGGCCGTTTGCGGTTCCGTACGCGGCACATCAGATCAACCTTCAGCCCAGGGTCTCCATGCCGGAGACCTCCCTAGCTTTGCTGTGGACGGGGAAGGTTGGCGATGCGTCTGCGTTCAGTGTCTGGGGATCTCGGGCGTTTGTCCGCCACTTGTCTGCGAACAAGCTGTCCCCTCGTGCTGCTCCTTGCGTCTTCCTGGGTTTCCCCCCTGACGCTCCAAGGTGGCAGTTCTACCACCCCACCTCTCGCCGTGTTCTGTCCTCCCAGGACGTCACGTTCGACGAGTCGGTCCCCTACTACCGCCTCTTCCCCTACCGCACTCCGTCCCTCCCCCCTCCACCGCTAGACCCCCTCCCCCCTCAGGGTCCCCCTCCGGTAGACCCCCTCCCCCCTCAGGGTCCTGCCCCTTTAGGTGTGTCCCAGGTAGACGCTGTTGAGCCTGTCGAGGTCGCTGGTGAGTCTGGTGCTGCTGAGGGTGCTGAGCCTGCGGAGATCTCTGCAGCAACGAGAGCTAGGCTACGGGCCAGGCACGTGTGCTCGTGTGATCTCTGTGTTCTCTGTTCCTTAGTCGTTTTCCTTGTGCGCACACTACTTGCTAGTTCACGGGGAAAATTGGCAAGAGTTCCACTAGGAAAAGTTCAGAACAATGATAGCAACAACATTGGCAACATTGACTACATCAGAGCTAGCTAGGCTGCTGGTCGACCTCCAGCGCAGCACGGTCGACCGCACTCCAGCGCAGCAGTGCTCGCACTGCTCCAGCGTAGCAGAGTAGCGGTTCGCCAACGTTGCAAGTCCACGGTGTGCCAGCGCTGCACCAAGTCGGCTGCACAGCGTTGCATCCGCAGGACAACGGTGCACCTGCTTCGCAGATGCGCGCAGCTGGTTGGTGTGCACTTCCCAGTCACGTGCACAATGCAGACGCCTGGCAGATCCCGTGCCAGCGACTGTGCCCACCAGCCACGTCGACCTCGGGATACCACCCCGAGGTCGACCTCGCAGTCTCCATCCTGGCGACACTTGCGCACGTCGCCCAGGTATCCCGATCGACCGGGCAACCACGCCTGGTCGACTCACGCAGTCCGTAGCCAGTCACGCATGCCCAACGTCCCCAGTCCGGTGTCCAGGCGCGCCCAGAACGCCTTCCGAACCCCTAGGTCGGCGTCCAGACGCCCAGGACGCTGACCAAACCTCCAGAGCGGCGTCCCTCCCCAGGACGCCGACCAGACACCTAGGTCGGTGTCGGGACCCGACGCCCAGGTCGGCGTCCGGACCCCCGGACTCCAACAGACATCCACGACGTCGTCTAGGCGTCCGGGTGGTCATGGCGACGCCCAGCTCGGCGTCCCACCTCCCAGGACGCCGTCCAGGCGTCCAGGACGCCAACCAGACGTCCAGGGCAGCGTTCTCCAGCTCGGCGCCCTTGCAGTGGCCCCTGTGCCCACTGCTGCAGGTCGGCTGCAACCCTCGCACATCCGACCACAAGGTTGGCTCCGCCCAAGCGAGGACGGGGCCAATACCCTACTCCCGTTGACACTCCCCTGCCGCGTTCACGCTTGGGCACCCAGCCCACACGGCAGTACAGCTTCGAGACTAGCTCGTCGATGTGCACCCAACACATAGCATGTCGTCCACCGCACCAGCCATGCAAAGGGCATGGCACCTACTGCTGCACGTCGTTGTCGCCGTCGCCCACGTCTGCCAGGCGCACTTGGCCGATTGCGACGGAGCACCGGTTGAAGGCCGGATAGTGCAGCGCCTTCGTCAGGAAGTCGGCCGGCTGCTCAGCGGTCGGGATGTGGACCTGGACCTGTGCCGACCAGCTCCAGCGACTCAGGTCCACCGACGAACTCCAGGGCGGTGTCACGCGTGCTGGCGAGGTAGGCGAGGCAGCGATCGACCTCGCGTCAGTGCTGGTCGCTCCTCACCGTGAGGCCGCTCCCCAGCTTGCTGCAGGCGAAGGCAATGTCCGGCCTTGTCGTCGTCGCCGCGAACTGCAGCGAGTTGACCTTCTACCGGTACTCCTCCTCCTGCCGTTCCTGCGTCTCCTCGTCATCGAAGGTGAGCTCGGCTTAGGCACCGACCGAGACCGGCGTCTTCGGGGTGCGCCCGGTCTGCTCCTCGTCGAGGAAGCGCCTACGCAGCTTGTCGGCGTAGCCCTGCTGGTGCAGCCACAGCTTCCCCGCCGACCTGTCGCGCACGATCTCCAGCCCGAGGTACTTCTGCACCGGCGAGATCTCACACAGCTCGAAGGTGGATTCCAGCAGCTCCTTCAGCTCCTTCAGCATCGCGGCGCTGCTGCTGGCGGCAAGTAGGTCGTCCACATAGACCAGCACCCAGCAGGCCACTCCACCCTCGCCAACCTTGAAGTACAGAGCCTCGTCGACCTGGCTCTTCTTCCACCCAGCGCCGACCAGCACATCGTTGAGCGACAAGTACCACAACAGCGTCGACTGCTTCAGCCCGTATAGGCTCTTCTGCAGCTTACACACCCGGCCGGTTCCGTCGTTGAAGTAGTCCGGCTGAGACATGTACAGCACTCGATCGAGCTTGCTCTGCAGGAAGGCGTTCTTCATGTCGAGCTGCATCAGGTTGAGGTTGAGGACAGCGACGATGCTGAGGAAGATCCTCAGCGTGATGTAGCTGCTCACCGGCGCGAACGTCTCGTCGTAGTCGGCGCCATACACCTGTGTGAAGCCCTTCACGACCAGCCTCGCCTTCTCTCGCTCGACGGTGTCGTCGACGTGGTACTTCGTCGTCAACACCCACCGGTTCTTCATGACGTTCACTCCCGGCGGGCGCTCGACCAGCTCCCAAGTGCCCATGCTGATGAGGCTGCGAATCTCCTCCTCCATGGCGGCCTTCACCGCCGGGCCCTTCCAGCTCGCCAACGCCTCCCTCACCGTCATAGTCGAGATGTCCCAACGGTGCTCGGGGTCGGCTAGCATGTCGGGGTCGAGCTCCGGAAACTCCTCATCATCCTCGGCGTCATCGTACAGCAGGTCGTCATCATCGTCCACGTCATACACCGTGGTGAAGGCAGCGGGGACGAAGAAGTCAGGCGGCCTTCGAAGTCGGCCTAAACGCCGTGGTCCCTGCTGGACCTCCTCGGCATCCCCTCCATCGTCGCTGCCCTCAGCGTCCCGCTGCTCCTCAGCCAGCGTTCCAACCGACTGCTCTACGGTGGTCGGCTTCCCAGCCGACTTCTCCCCTGTGGTCGGCTCCCCTGCCAACGGCCTGGTCGCCGACTGCTCCGTGGTCGGCTTCACGGCAGCCTGCTCCCTTGTCGGCTGCTGCTCCTCGACCTGCTGCTCCCCTGTCGACTGAAATCCCACGTCGATTCGCCGCTCGTCACGTCGGCCACCGGCAATGCACTTGGCCGGCGCCGAAGGCGGCGTCCCACGTCTCCCCTCATCGCCGGAGGCCGACACCGAGGTCAGCCCACGTGGGTCGACCATGAGGGGAGGGGCAGGGGTCAGAGGGAGAGGGGTAGGGGTTTGGACGCCCTCAACGTCCTCAGTAACAAGCTCACCGACCTCGGCAAGCAGTGGCAGCGTCGCTAACGAGGTGTCAGAGGGCAGGGTGGACGGCGACCGGCCGGACACCGGCCCATGCTCCGTTTTCCACTCGGCCAGCGACATCTCCTCGTAGAACACCACGTCCGACGTGGTGACCACCCGGTCAGTGGCGACGTCAAGGAGCTCCCAGCCCTTGCTCGCCTCTGACACGCCAAGGTGCAGGCCCCACTTGGCCTTCGGCTTCAGCTTCCCACCACGCTGCTGCTCAGGGACAAGGAACTGCGCCATGCAGCCCCACACCCGCGCCAGCGACAAGTCGGGCTTCTTCCCAGTCAGCAGCTGGTACGGCGTCGTCCACTGTGGTAGCGTCGACCTCTCAAGACAGTTGCGGTCCCAGACGGCCTGCCGGAGAGCGAGGTGCCACCAGTGGTGCTGCACACCCATGTGCAACAGCATTGTCCGCACCGACTCCACCACCGTCCTCATCTCCCGCTCCGCCATGCCGTTCTGCTGCGGGGTGTATGGGCAGGTCAGGTCATGGACGATCCCCTTGCCGTTCACGAAGTCGGTGAACTGCTTCCCGAGGAACTCCCCTCCCCGGTCAGAGCGCAGCATCAACACCGACTTCTTCGTCTGCCGCTCAGCCACCGCCAGCCACTGTACGAACGCCTGCAACGCATCTGACTTCTTGGCGACCGGCTTCACCCACACGTAGCGGGTCTTGCGGTCCTTCAGCAGTAAGAAGTACAGGCTGCCATCCTTGGCAGTCACGCGGAACGGCCCGCACAGGTCGATGTGCACGACGGCCAGCACGTCGTCGGCGTCGGAGCCTTGGTCGGGGAAGGTGTGCCGCGCCAGTTTCCCACCGACGCACGAGACACACGGGGAGTCGGCGTCCGTCGCCGACTTGAGGTCCAGCCCAATGGCGACCTCGTTCTTCGCCGAGCTCCGTATGGTGTCCATGCCGACGTGTGCAAGCCTCGCATGCATCCGGTCCGGCGTTGGCTTCGTCTTCGAGACGATAGCCCGCAGAGCCACGACCTCCGGCGTGGTTGACGCTGACGTCATCGTGCAGGGACGCAGGTTGGTGCAGAGGACTCGTCCGCAGTACGTTGCCTGCCCGAGCACCTCTCCCGCTGCCGAGACGAGCAGCATGCCGTCTCCGTCCTCCTGCAACTTCATGCCGTTCTCCTTCAGCTGGCCGGCCGACAGCAGGTTGGCTCGCACACCCGGGACGTACAGCACGTCGGGGATGAGCACCTGCTTCCCGGCCTCTCCTCGCAGAGCGACGGTGCCACAGCCCTGAACGTCCTGCAGCGCCCCATTGAAGCCGCGCACGTGCTGGATGGAGCCACTCGGCTGCAGGTCAACGAAGGCTTCCCTCGTCCCCATTAGGTGGTGGGAGCAACCGCTGTCGAGCAGGACCACCGCCGGGTTCGCCTGCACAGCCGCTGCCACCGCGTGGAAGTCCTCTTCGGCCTCCGGCGCCAGAGAGATGGTCGGCTCCACGACGCCGACCAGCGAGCACGACGCCATCTTGTCGTCTCGCCCCTTGCCGCCTGCAACGGAGTCGGCGTCCTTCGCCGAAGTCGATGTCTTAGTCGACTGCTTCTCCTTGCGCGGCTGGTTTCCTCCACGACGAGGACGACGGCTGCCAGACCTCCCACGGCCTCCCTTAGCATCGTCGTCGTCGGAGTCGCTGCGGTTGGGACACTCGAAGGAGAGGTGGTCGGGATCGCCGCACAGCCAGCATTCCCGACGTCGACCTCCTCCTCCACGACCGCTGTCCTTGGTCGACTTCCTCTTGTCGACCTCCTTGGCCAGCTTCCAGCCACTGCTACCACCACCGCCAGACTGTCCGCGCTATCCTGGTCGGCCTCCTTGCTTCGCTGAGGTGACCAAGTTCGCCTGCGCCAAGAGCTCCTGCGACCGCTCAGCCTCCTGCATCGCCTCGTCCTGCAGGATATACGAGGTCAGGTTGTCCTCGTTGAGCGTCGCCCTTGTGCTCGGCGCCATAGACAGCCGCTTCAGCAGGTTGTAGCTGCTAGAGAGACCCTGCATGACATGGGTGATATACGACGCCGTGGAGTACTGCGCGCCGGCCATCCTGATGGTGGCGAGAATTCGCCGTGCCCGGTTACAGTAGTCGGTCGCTGTCTCCTCGTCACCCATACGCAGATGCGTCAGCTGTCCCTCCAGCTGGGCAATGAACAGGTCGTCGGTGACCTGGTACGTCGACTCAATGAAGTGCCACGCCCGGTGGCCAGCGTCGATGTACTCCCGGCACCACTTCAAGGCGATCTGCACGCCCGGCGAGCAGCACCGCGAGATGAGCGTGAAGGTCAACAGCTGCACGGCGCGAAACTCCGCACGCAGGTCAGGGTGGTGCTCCCCCGGCGTCGCCACGGTCCCTCGCGCGAAGCCGATCAGCCCGGCCATCTCCAGCTGGGGCTCGATGGCTTCCTTCCAGGTGAGAATGTCGGGTCGACCGACCAGCGGAGGGGTGACCAAGATCCTGTCCGGCGTAAACTTGAAGTAGCCGTAGCTCGGCGCAATCCCACCTGCCGTCACCTGGGACGCTGACATCGGCGACAATCCACTTCGACGCCCACCAGCGTCGCCATGCGAGGAGCCTGCAGCCGCTGACGACTGCATCCCTCGCGCCTGAACGCCGCCGGCTTCACCGGCGTGTATCACACCTCGTTGCCTCGACGTGCCTCCCACACTGCTGCCGACCTGACCTCCACCGGCGTTGACACCCACAACGACGCCGCCGTCGTTGTTCACCGGTCGAGGAGAGGCAGGTCGAGAAGTGGGGTGCTCCGCCGCCCACACGGAGCGGAGTCCGGCTTCGACGACTGCCCAGGGTATCGCCCCATACTCCTGGGCCTCATGGCGTCTCCTCGCATCCTCCAGCCGTCCCTCCAGGGTGTCCATCACCTCGGCGTCGCCTACGCGCACGCTAGTGATTGCACGGCTACCGGTCTACGCACACGATCGGTATGTGCTAAATCGGCTAGACTGAACTATGTCGCGGTGTCGTCCACGCTCACCGCACCATGCGGAGATAACTGCAGCAACGGGAGCTAGGCTACAGGCCAGGCACGTGTGCTTGTGTGATCTCTGTGCTCTCTGTTCCTTAGTCGTTTTCCTTGTGCGCACACTACTTGCTAGTTCACGGGGAAAATTGGCAAGAGTTCCACTAGGAAAAGTTCAGAACAATGATAGCAACAACATTGGCAACATTGACTACATCAGAGCTAGCTAGGCTGCTGGTCGACCTCCAGCGCAGCACGGTCGACCGCACTCCAGCGCAGCAGTGCTCGCACCGCTCCAGCGTAGCAGAGTAGCGGTTTGCCAACGTTGCAAGTCCACGGTGTGCCAGCGCTGCACCAAGTCGGCTGCACAGCGTTGCATCCGCAGGACAACGGTGCACCTGCTTCGCAGATGCGCGCAGCTGGTTGGTGTGCACTTCCCAGTCACGTGCACAATGCAGACGCTTGGCAGATCCCGTGCCAGCGACTGTGCCCACCAGCCACGTCGACCTCGGGATACCACCCCGAGGTCGACCTCGCAGTCTCCATCCTGGCGACACTCGCGCACGTCGCCCAGGTATCCCGATCGACCGGGCAACCACGCCTGGTCGACTCACGCAGTCCGTAGCCAGTCACGCATGCCCAACATCCCCAGTCCGGTGTCCAAGCGCGCCCAGAACGCCTTCCGAACCCCTAGGTTGGCGTCCAGACGCCCAGGACGCTGACCAAACCTCCAGAGCGGCGTCCCTCCCCAGGACGCCGACCAGACACCTAGGTCGGTGTCGGGACCCGACGCCCAGGTCGGCGTCCGGACCCCCGGACTCCGAGCAGACATCCACGACGTCGTCCAGGCGTCCGGGTGGTCATGGCGACGCCCAGCTCGGCGTCCCACCTCCCAGGACGCCGTCCAGGCGTCCAGGACGCCAACCAGACGTCAAGGGCGGCGTTCTCCAGCTCGGCGCCCTTGCAGTGGCCCCCGTGCCCACTGCTGCAGGTCGGCTGCAACCCTCGCACATCCGACCACAAGGTTGGCTCCGCCCAAGCGAGGACGGGGCCAATACCCTACTCCCGTTGACAGAGCCTGGGGGTGCTGACTCTGGGGATGCTGAGCGTGTGGGTGCTACGCCTGGGGGTGCTGAGCCTGAGGGTACTACGACTGGGGGTGCTGAGCCAGGGGGTGCTGAGTCTGGGGGTGCTGAGCCTAGGGGTGCTACGCCTGGGGGTGCTGAGCCTAGGGGTGCTGAGCCTGGGGGTGCTACGCCTGGAGGTGCTGAGCCTGGGGGTGCGGAGCTTGAGGGAATTGGGCCTGCTGGTGCTGGGCCTGGCGGTTCTCCGGGTGCTTCTTCTCGCCGGGAGCCACTCTCTCCACAGGAGTTGCGTGGTTTGCACGGCGCTGGAGGCAAGCTGCTGGTGCTGGAGGTGCTGCGGGTACTGGAGGTTCTGTTGCTGCAGAGGGAGCTGGTGCCACGGGTCCCGGAGGTGCTCGTACTGAGAGTACTAGAGCTGCTGGACTTGCGGGTACTTCTGGAGCTGGAGCTGCTGCGGGTGTTGGCGCGGAGGCTACTGCTGTCGGTCTTGGAGGCGGTCCTGCTGGGGGTACTACTGGTGCTGCTGGGGGTCCTAGAGCTGGAGCTGCTACTGGTGCTGGTGCTGCCACTGGGGGTGCTAGTGCTGTCCCTACTGTGTCTGGAGTCGCCGCGCGGCCTCGGCCGTACTTCGTTCCGCTCCTTCAGCAGGTTCTTGGTCTCCCGTCTTCTACTAGTCCTCCTCCTCCCTTAGAGTGTCCACAGTCTGTCCCGTCGCAGTTACAGTTACAGCCGGCCTCCCCACTGCCTGCTCCGTCTCCCTACACTGGTCCTACTGGAGGTCTTGCTGAGCGTCGTGAGCCTGCGTCTCGCCCTGCGTCGCCTGTCCATGGTGCTCGCACTAGTGGTCGCGGTTCGCGTCAGCGTCCTCCTCCTGTCCCTGGCACGCACCGGATGTCTCTGCGTCCCTCCAGTGCTCCTCTGCGTGCCCCTTTGCCTTCTCCTCCTGAGTCTTCTCTTCCTGATCTTGCCGACCCGGAGTCGGACTCTCTTCGTGCTGCCAGTCCTACTGTCACACGTCTCCTTGCTACTGTTTTCACTGACCCTTCCTTTGAGTCCACTGCTGCCTCTGCCCTAGTTGCTGAGCTCGTCGACTTTGCTGCTCGCTGTCGCCTAGACTACGCCGCCAGTCTTGTTGCTGAGTCTGACTCTGTCTGTCCTCTGTCCGTCGGGGGTGAGTGTGCCCTTGGCACGGACGTCCTAGAGGACAAGTAGGAGGAGTTCTAGTGCTTGGCCGCTGCTTCACCTCATCTCGTGTCCGTACTACTTACCCCTGAGGGAGACCCGGATGCACTTGACATCCCGACTCCGCGCTCTTACGCGGAGGCGATAGAGGGTCCCTACTCCTCTCAGTGGCAGGCAGCTATGGAAGCAGAGATGGCTTCCTGGAAGTCCATAGGCACCTACGTTGACGCTGTTCCCCCTCCTGGAGCGAACATCGTCAGTGGCATGTGGATTTTCAGGGTAAAGCGACCGCCAGGTTCTCCGCCTGTCTTCAAGGCGCGTTACGTGGCTCGTGGCTTCAGTCAGCGGCAGGGAGTTGACTACTTTCAGACCTTCTCTCCCACCCCGAAGATGACCACTCTTCGGGTACTGCTGCACATAGCTGCTCACCGTGACTACGAGCTACACTCTCTTGACTTCAGCACTGCTTTCTTGCAGGGCAGCCTGCAAAAGGAGATCTGGCTGCGTCGCCCACCTGGTTTCACTGGGTCTTTTCCTCCTGGCACCCAGTGGAGCCTCCGGCGGCCAGTCTACGGTCTCCGCCAGGCACCGCATGAGTGGCACGACACACTGAGGACTGTGAAAGTTAGAAGAGAGAAGAGGGCTGCACTAGCAAGAATGAGGATACAAATAGCAGACCCTAGAAGGGTTGTACTCGCTATAGAGCACCCCACTACAGGCTAGAGCATAAGATAACATTCTGACAAGGACTACACTTGCGGCTCTTGTGTTTGCTCCATCTACTGCCGACCCGTCGCTGTTTCTGCGCACCGACACCTCTTTGCCGCAGTTCTACATCCTCGTGTACGTCGACGACTTGGTCTTTGCCACAGCTGACACTGCTGAACTCGCCCACGTGAAGTCCGAGCTGCAGAAGAGACACACGTGCACTGACCTGGGTGAACTGCGCAGCTACCTTAGCTTGCAGATCACTCGGGACAAAGCACGCCGCACCATTACCCTGACTCAGTCACACATGGTGCAGCAGGTCCTTCAGCGCTTCGGCTTCATGTACTCCTCGCCTCAGGCCATTCCTCTGCCTACTCGCCACTCGCTCTCAGCTCTGCCTTCGGATGAGTCCGTAGAGTCGAGTGGCCCGTACCCAGAGCTTGTTGGCTGCCTCATGTACCTGATGACCTGCACACGACCTGACCTTGCATACCCTCTTAGCATTCTCGCACGCTATGTTGCTCCTGGGAGACACAGACCAGAGCACATGGTTGCAGCGAAGAGGGTGTTGCGCTACTTGTGCAGTACGTCGGGCATGGGGCTTGTGCTTGGAGGGCAGAGTACAGTGGTCCTTACTGGGCACGCAGACGCTTCTTGGGCTGACGACCAGGCTACGCAGCGGTCGTCACAGGGTTACACCTTCAGACTTGGTTCCGGCTCTGTTTCGTGGCGGGCTACTCGCTCGTCTTCTGTTCTCGGCTCTAGTTGTGAGGCTGAGATCTACGCAGGAGCCATGGCTGCACAGGAGCTTCGCTGGCTCACCTACCTGCTGACTGACCTCGGAGAGCCGCCTCGTTCTCCTCCAGTGCTGTACGTAGACAACAAGGCCATGCTGGCCTTGTGTCGGGAGCAGCGACTGGAGCACAGAACGAAGCACATTGCCCTCCGCTACTTTCTTGCTCGTGAGCTGCAGCAGCGTGGTCAGCTGCGTCTTGCGTACGTGGCCTCTGAGGCCAACACTGCTGATATCTTCACCAAGGCGCTTGCGCCTTGTGACCATCAGCGCTTCTGTACTCAGCTGGGCCTTGTGCCTACCTTGCCTCACTTGCTCACCTCTTGACCTTGCTTGTACTGTTACATATATATATACCTGCTCTTGCTTGTCTAGCCTTTTTATATATATGTACTCCTGCATGTGAACTGGCCTTGAACTTGTGCTCGGAATGTGTGGTGACTTTGTGATCCACCCTGAGCTTGCTTTGCTTTTCTTTGCTTGACTGGTCTTGTGACCCCTTGTTCTCCCCCACTTTGCCTATGGGGGTGTGTCAGAACATTATAGCTCATGCATATTGTCTAGGCTATATTGGGGTAGCCCATAAGGGGTACAACCAAATAAGGGTTAGTACTTGTACCCAATTCATTCATAGTTCATCCATTCTCGTTTCTATTCTAACAGCTATGTCATATAAATCTGACAGACCACAGTCGCGATAAGCAGCAGCACTTAGCTGACCTGGAAGCAGTATTTATAATTTTAGATGAGCACCGGCTACTGACCAAGGGTTGCAAGTGCGAGTTTTTTCAAGACAGACTAGAATTTTTTGGGCACGTTTTTTCATCCACCCTGAGCTTGCTTTGCTTTTCTTTGCTTGACTGGTCTTGTGACCCCTTGTTCTCCCCCACTTTGCCTATGGGGGTGTGTCAGAACATTATAGCTCGTGCATATTGTGTAGGCTATAGTGGGGTAGCCCATAAGGGGTACAACCCAATTAGGGTTAGTACTTGTACCCAATTCATTCATAGTTCATCCATTCTCGTTTCTATTCTAACAGCTATGTCATATAAATCTGACAGTCCACAGTCGCGATAAGCAGCAGCACTTAGCTGACCTGGAAGCAGTATTTATAATTTTAGATGAGCACCGGCTACTGACTAAGGGTTGCAAGTGCGAGTTTTTTCAAGACAGGCTATAATTTTTTGGGCACGTTATTTTAGAGGTTGTGGTTGAGATCGACCCAAAGAAGTATTCAAAGTATTCAAATATTTTGGTGCTGTCCCTGCTGTGTCTGGAGTCGCCGCGCGGCCTCGGCCGTACTTCGTTCCGCTCCTTCAGCAGGTTCTTGGTCTCCCGCCTTCTACTGGTCCTCCTCCTCCCTTAAAGTGTCCACAGCCTATCCCCTCACAGTTACAGTTACAGCCGGCCTCCCCACTGCCTGCTCCGTCTCCCTACACTGGTCCTACTGGAGGTCTTGCTGAGCGTCGTGAGCCTGCGTCTCGCCCTGCGTCGCCTGTCCGTGCTGCTCGCACTAGTGGTCGCGGTTCGCGTCAGCGTCCTCCTCCTGTCCCTGGCACGCACCGAATGTCTCTGCGTCCGTCCGCTGCTCCTCTGCGTGCCCCTTTGCCTTCTCCTCCTGAGTCTTCTCTTCCTGCTCTTGCCGACCCGGAGTTGGACTCTCTTCGTGCTGCCAGTCCTACTGTCACGCGTCTCCTTGCTACTGTTGTCACTGACCCTTCCTTTGAGTCCACTGCTGCGTCTGCCCTAGTTGCTGAGCTCGTCGACTTTGCTGCTCGTTGTCGCCTAGACTACGCCGCCAGTCTTGTTGTTAAGTCTGAGTCTGTCTGTCCTCCGTCCATCGGGGGTGAGTGTGCTCTTGGCACGGACGTCCTTGAGGACAGGCAGGAGGAGTTCCAGTGTCTGGCTGTTGCTTCACCTCATCTCGTGTCCGTACTACTTACCCCTGAGGGAGACCCGGATGCACTTGACATCCCGACTCCGCGCTCTTACGCGGAGGCGATAGAGGGTCCCTACTCCTCTCAGTGGCAGGCAGCTATGGACGCAGAGATGGCTTCCTGGAAGTCCACAGGCACCTACGTTGACGAGGTTCCCCCGCCTGGGGCGAACATCGTCAGTGGCATGTGGATTTTCAGGGTGAAGCGGCCGCCGGGTTCTCCGCCTGTCTTCAAGGCGCGTTACGTGGCTCGAGGCTTCAGTCACCGGCAGGGAGTTGACTACTTTCAGACCTTCTCTCCCACCCCGAAGATGACCACTCTTCGGATACTGCTGCACATAGCTGCTCACCGTGACTACGAGCTTCACTCTCTTGACTTCAGCACAGCTTTCTTGCAGGGCAGCCTGCACGAGGAGATCTGGCTGCGCCGCCCACCTGGCTTCACTGGGTCTTTTCCTCCTGGCACCCAGTGAAGCCTCCGGCGGCCAGTCTACGGTCTCCGCCAGGCACCGCGTGAGTGGCACGACACACTGAGGACTACACTTGCGGCTCTTGGGTTTGCTCCCTCTACTGCCGACCCGTCGCTGTTTCTGCACACCGACACTTCTTTGCCGCCGTTCTATATCCTCGTGTACGTCGACGACTTGGTCTTTGCCACAGCTGACACTGCTGGACTCGCCCACGTGAAGTGCGAGCTGCAGAAGAGACACACGTGCACAGACTTGGGTGAACTGCGCAGCTACCTTGGCTTGCAGATCACCCGGGACAGAGCACGCCGCACCATTACCCTAACTCAGTCACACATGGTGCAGCAGGTCCTTCAGCGCTTCGGCTTCACGTACTCCTCGCCTCAGGCCACTCCTCTGCCTACTCGCCACTCGCTCTCAGCTCTGCCTTCGGATGAGTCCGTAGAGTCGAGTGGCCCGTACCCAGAGCTTGTTGGCTGCCTCATGTACCTGATGACCTGCACTCGACCTGACCTTGCATACCCTCTTAGCATTCTCGCACGCTATGTTGCTCCTGGGAGACACAGACCGGAGCACATGGATGCAGCGAAGAGGGTGTTGCGCTACTTGTGCAGTACGTCAGGCATGGGGCTTGTGCTTGGAGGGCAGAGTACAGTGGTCCTCACTGGGCACGCAGGCGCTTCTTGGGCTGACGACCAGGCTACCCAGCGGTCGTCACAGGGTTACACCTTCAGCCTTGGTTCCGGCTCTGTTTCGTGGCGGGCTACCCGCGTCTTCTGTTCTCGGCTCCAGTTGTGAGGCTGAGATCTACGCCGGGGCCATGGCTGCACAGGAGCTTCGCTGGCTCACCTACCTGCTGACTGACCTCGGAGAGCCGCCTCGTTCTCCTCCAGTGCTGTACGTAGACAACAAGGCCATGCTGGCCTTGTGTCGAGAGCAGAGACTGGAGCACATAACGAAGCACATTGCTCTCCGCTACTTCCTTGCTCGTGAGCTGCAGCAGCGTGATCAGCTGCGTCTTGCGTACGTGGCCTCTGAGGCCAACACTGCTGATATCTTCACCAAGGCGCTTGCGCCTTGTGATCATCAGCGCTTCTGTACTCCGCTGGGTCTTGTGCCTCCCTTGCCTCACTTGCTAACCTCTTGACCTTGCTTGTACTGTTACATATATATATACACGTGCTCTTGCTTGTCTAGCCTTTTATATATATATGTACTCCTGCATGTAAACTGGCCTTGTGGCCTTGACCTTGTGCTCGGAATGTGTGGTGACTTTGTGATCCACCCTGAGCTTGCTTTGCTTTGCATTGCTTGACTGGTCTTGTGACCCCTTGTACTCCCCCACTTTGCCTATGGGGGTGTGTCAGAGCATTATAGCTTATGCTTTTGTGTAGGTTGTAGTGGGGTTGCCTATATGGGGTACAACCCAATTAGGGTTAGTACTTGTACCCAACTCTTTCATAGTGCATTCATTCTCGTTCATTTTCACACTGCAACTGCCACTCATCGAGGTCGCCATCCACCATGACCCAATAGTCACCGTTTTACCTAAACTACGGACAAGACCCCATAGTACCCATGACTCCGAATCCCGACAACCCAGTCCCACGCGCGCAACAGTTTGCAGAAATTCTACAGGCAGCACGGACCCGAGCAGCAGACGCAATTAAAAAAAAAAAAAATCGAACATCATCGCTAAGCGCAACGCCGACCGCCACCGCCAACCCGTCACTTACCAGCCCGACGACCTCGTACTACTTGACACTCAAAACCTCCGCCTGCCGATCACTCCAAAACTCCGCCCCCGTTATTGCGGGCCATTTCGCATCAGCCACATGATCACACCCATCACCACCCACCTCCTTCTCCTTGCTGAGTGGTACGTCAGCCCATCCTTTCACGCCAGCCTGCTCCGACCTTACGTACCATCCACCAGCCAACTGCCTCGCAACCACCCCGCCAGCATGACACAACCGCCGTCAGAGCCAATCATCACGCCCGAGAAAATCTTGAGCCAACGAGTTCGTGACCCACAAGGAGCTCGCAGGATCGAATTTCTGATCCGCTGGAAAGACCGCACGCCCACTGAAGACAACTGGGTTCCCCTAGACAGAGTTGAAAACCACCTCGTCCTCACCGAGTATCTGCGCAGTCGAAAGTTCCGGGATGTACACGCGCTTTCGTTGGTAGTATTAGGAGAATTCCTTTCCCTTACTTCGCGTCCCTGCTCAACGCGTACACCACTGTTCCCGCCACCAGCACCCAAGAGTAAACCGTTACCACCCGCCTCGACTACTTTTCACGCCGCGACCCAACCTCACGGTTCGGTTGGTAACCCGCGCTCCATACCTTCGCCTCGACATTTCCCAACCTCGGCGCCAGGCCCGTCGCACACCCCATTTTCATGCATTACCGATACAACTGTAGTTTCGCTATATATTCTTCGCTCATGCCTTCACTCATTGTACTCTTGCTTCGACAGCGCAATGCTCGCTCGCTCACTCAATTGCACCCGTAACAACTACGGACAAGACCCCACAGTACCCATGACCCCGAATCCCGACAAACCGATGCCACGCGCGCAACAGTTTTCAGAAATTCTACAAGCAGCACAGACCCGAGCAGCAGACGCAATTAAAAAATTGAACATCATCGCTGAACGCAAAGCCGACCGCCACTACCGTCCCGTCACTTACGAGCCCGACGACCTTGTCCTACTCGATACCCAAAACCTCCGCCTGCCCATCGCCCCAAAACTCCGCACCGATGTTGCGGGCCATTTCACATCAGCCACATGATCACACCAGTCACCGCCCACCTCCTCTCCCCGCTGGCTGGTATGTCAACCCACGTCAGCTTATTCCGCCCATACGTCCCCTCCACCAGCCAATTGCCTCGCAACCGCCCCGCTAGCATGATACGACCGCCAACGGAGCCAGTCATCACACCCGAGAAAATCTTGAGCCACCGAGTTCGTGACCCACGTGGAGCTCGCAAGACCGAGTTCCTGATCTGCTGGAAGGACTACACACCGACTGAAGACAGCCGGGTGCCCCCTGGACAAGTTCGAAAACCACCCCGTCCTCACCCCCGTCCTCACCGGCTATTTGCGCAGCCGAAATTTCTGAGATGTACACGTACTCTCGAAAGGAGGGCTTCCTTGGGGAGGGGGGTGGTGTAAGGAAAAATCAATCTCCTTACTTCGCGCCCCAACTTACGGTACTCCGTATATGACTGTTCCCACCACTAGCACCCAACAGTAAAACGTTACCCGCTCGCGACGCTCGCCTCGACCACTATTCCCGCAACTGTACACCTCGCGATCCAACCTCACGGTTCGGTTGGCAAACCGTGCTCCAGTCCTCCACCTCGACATTTCCCAACCTTGGCGCTAGGCCCGTAGCGTACCCCAATTTCTCACGTTACCGCTACCACGCTAGCTTCGCTATATATTCTCCGCTCATGCCTTCCCTTGATGTATCTTTTCTTTTCAATAGTGCAGTTCTTGCTCGCTCGCTCAATTGCACTCATAACAGTAGCAGGTATGAACAATGTAAGATTCTGCATTCTGTTATTTATTTGGCCTTCTCGATATAACAATCGTAAAAGGAGTTATGTTAGTAAAAGATCCGTGTCAGTCGAGCAATTTTCTGTTCTGGCTCTGTGCAAGTGTGTCAGTGCCAACCGAACCGCAAGCAGCACGCTTCGCTTTCGCTTCACTGACGTCACCAGCATCCCACCTCCTCCTCCCCTCCACGGCACACCTGCTCTCCTCTGTTCTGTTCATGGAACTGTACAAGACCCCCTCCCCCACCTGCACCACTCCACACCACATCACACCCAGACTCATTTTTTTGTCTTTTGGGGTGAACCGTGAACCTCACCATTGAGAGGGGGAGTCTGGTGGGTCCACTCCGCCCATCGACGCATTGCTCCACCACACTGACTTCGAACCATGGAACCATGTACTAAGAATTGGGACCACGCAGTCGAGTTTGGTTCTATGAGCAGCCATGCTGGCTTCGAATCGGACTAGGAGATCATATTAGTCTGGAGGCCGTCCTTTCCTGGTGGAGGTTGTTTCTTACCAGCTCACCTTCGTTCCTGGGTCTCGACGCATTTTCGCTAGTTGTGTTTGATTATATTAGTCAGTCACTACTAGCTGGTACATCAGTTACCATGCCTGTACACTACTGGCAAACATAGCAATTGCTCTAACTGCCTTATCAGGCAGTGAATTTCTTTAATCTCTTGAGGGAAGCTCGTAGCTGACAACTAGTGCCAGCAGAGATGACGGGCTTCTTCGACAGAATACGAAGGTTCTTTAAAAAGCCGGAGCAACGAGAGGACCGGCTCTTTTATATTAACGATGCTGACAGCAACGAGGAATCTAGATTCAGCAGCAACAAGATCGCAACGACCAAGTACACGTGGTACACGTTCATTCCGCGAGGCCTCTTCGAGCAGTTCAGACGAGTCGCAAATTTCTACTTCCTGTTCAACGCGATCATTTCCCTCACGCCGCTCAGTCCCGTCATGCCCATCACCACCATCACGCCTCTCGTCTTCGTCATCGGCCTCGCCATGCTTAAGGAACTCTGGGAGGATATTAAACGCGGCGCGTCGGACTACGAGACGAATAAGCGGAAAATACGCGTGATTCTTCCGGATGGGTCGGAAGCGATGCGGGAATGGAGAGAGTTAAGAGTCGGCGACATAGTTCAAGTAGAAGGCGACACGTACTTTCCCGCGGATTTGATCTGCTTAGCCAGCAGCAGCGACGACGGCTCGTGTTACGTAGAAACGATGAATCTGGACGGCGAGACTAATCTTAAATTGCGCCAGGCGCTTCACGAGACGTACTCGCTCGACGGGTCACAGCTGGCGAGATTAAGAGGCACTGTGGAGTGCGAGCATCCTAACGTCTCGATTTACACTTTCACGGGGAAGATGCGCCTCGAGGGCCTTCAAGAGACGCCTATTTTCCTCTCGCCGACTAACATTCTCCTCCGCGGCTCCAAGTTAAGAAACACGCGGTTCGCGGTGGGTCTGGTGGTGTACTCGGGGCGCGAGACGAAGATCATGATGAACGCCACGGATCCGCCGTCCAAGCGAAGCTTCGTGGAAAGGCGACTAGATTACGTCATCCTTTTCGAGCTCGTTCTCATGCTGTCTCTCGCGATCTTCCCCGCAGCGGTCTTCGCGGCGCGGCTGCCGTACCAGGAGCAGTACATGTGGTACCTGGAGCTGGATCAGAACGCGCAGCTCACGGGGCTTAACAAGGCGCAGTATAACGCGGACAACCCCGCCCTGGCGGGCGTGTTGCAGTTCTTCACGTGCCTCGTGCTCTATGGTATGGCCATTGCCGCTCCCTGTTGTCCCCCCTCCAGCTCATTCCCTCCATCTCCTTCCTTCCACTTATCCCCTCCCTTCTCATTCATCCCACTCTCCCCCCCCCTTTCATCCCCTCTCCTCTCATCCCCTCCCTTCTCATCCCCTCCCATCTCATCCCCCCCCACTCATCCCCTCCCCCCACCCCTCTCATCCCCCCGTCTCATCCCCACCCCTCTCATCCCCACCCCTCTCATCCCCACGCCTCTCATCCCCACCCCTCTCATCCCCACGCCTCTCATCCCCACCCCTCTCATCCCCACGCCTCTCATCCCCACCCCTCTCATCCCCACGCCTCTCATCCCCACCCCTCTCATCCCCACCCCTCTCATCCCCACGCCTGTCATTCCCTCTCCTGCAGGCTACGTCATGCCATTCGCTCAGCACATGATGCTGGACATGGTGAAGTGGCCGCAGCCTACCACTACCACCCTATGCATGTGCATGCGTTCCGCTCATCCCTGTGCCTGGTCCCTGCCCTCCCCCCTCCCGCCTCTCCTCCCCCCCCCCCCCCCCCCCCCCCAAGGCTATTTCGTGCCCATCTCGCTTTGTGACGACAGAGATAGTGAAGCTGCTGCAGGCTGCCACTGCCCCTGTGCTGAGCACACGGTGCCTCTTCTCCTCGCATCCGTCTCCTCTCTGCTCGTCTGTCCCCCATCGTGTGTCCCCAACCCCCTCTCCCCCCCCGCCTTACAGGCTACTTTGTGCCCATATCGCTGTACGTGACAATGGAGATAGTGAAGCTGCTGCAGGCGGTGACCATCTCGTTGGACCTGCACATGTACTACGAGGACAAGGACATCCCCGCCATTGCTCGCACCTCCAACATCAACGAGGAGCTCGGCATGGTGAGGCACGGTGCGGTGCGGTGGGTGGCATGGTGAGGGACAATGCAGGGGAGGGGAGGAGTGGAGGGCGACGGAAGAGGAGCTGTCTCTGAGGACTATGGGCTGAGGGGCGGGCTAGGGGGCAAGAGGGGCGCGGTCGATTCTACAAATCCCCTCTGTTCCCTTGCATGCCTTTCCACCCGCCCCTGCGCTGTGCTTGGCACGCCCGGCAGGTGCGCACGGTGCTGTCAGACAAAACAGGCACGCTGACGCGCAACCAGATGGAGTTCTTCAAGTGCTCCATCGCCGGCACGCCCTACGGCATGGGCGTCACCGAGGTCGAGAAGGCCGCCGCCCAGCGCGCAGGCCGCCCTCCCCCAGAAGAGGACGAGGACGACGACCAGGTGTATGTCCCCGAACGCCCCCTGGAGAAGGGCTTTAACATGCGCGACCCGCGGCTGGACGGCATGAAGTGGGTGGAGCAGCCGTGCGCCGATGAGATCCGACGGTTCCTGGAGGTGCTGTCCGTGTGCCACACTGTTGTGGTGGACACGGCTCCCATTGAGCGCGCTGCTAGCAGTAACATCTTTGCCATGGGTAGTGCTGCTGGCGTGGGGAGTGGGGGTGTGTTGGGGAGTGGCGCAGGGGGGATGAAGAGCAGCAGCAGCAGCAGCAGCGTGAGCGTGGCGAGTGCGGGTTCCAGTGTGAGAGGCGGGGCGGCCAGTGCAAGCGCAGGCGGAGGGGGCACGCTGCTGCTGCCAGGGGAAGGGGGAGGCGGGGGAGAGACACCACTGATGCCGGGGGGGGAGGAGGCGGTGGATGGCGAGGCGGTGAGGTTCCTGGCGGAGTCGCCTGACGAGGCGGCGTTTGTGGTGGCGGCCAAGCGCCTGGGGTTCCTGTTCCTGGGGCGCCAGGGCAACGAGCTCAAAGTGCGCGAGTACGGGGCACGGTGGAGTGTGGTGCAGGACCGCTCCTATGAGCTGCTCAACACTCTCGAGTTCACCAGTCACCGGTGAGTGACGCTTTTTTTCTTTTCTTTTTAACTTCTGCTTCTTTCCGTCCTCGTTTCCGTCACAACCCCCCGTCCGTCTCTTTCCTCTTCCCTATCGCCCTTATTTCTCACTCGTTTCATTGGCCTTATTCCCAACACTTTTGCCTCCACCCCCTTTTACCCGGCCTTTTTCCTCCCCTCTTCTCTCCCCCTGCTTTTTTCCCTCTTGTACCCCACGCATTTATCCCCACTTTTTAGCCCATTCTCTTACCTCACTCTTTTTCCGGCCCCCTTGCACCCCCCATGGTGCGCGCAGCAAGCGCATGTCAGTGGTGGTGCGCACGCCAGAGGGGCGCCTGCTGCTGCTCTGCAAGGGCGCCGACAGCGTCATCATGGACCGCCTCTCCGCCTCCGAGCACGCACAGAAGTACCGGCCAATCACGGAGCGCCACATGACCATGTACGCGGAGGCGGGGCTGAGAACGCTGGCGATCGCGTGGAGGGAGGTGGGCGAGGAGGAGTATGCGGCGTGGCAGCAGCGGTGGGTGGAGGCGAAGGGGTACGTGGCAGATGCGGGTGTGCAGGCGGAGCGGCTGGAGGCGCTGGCTGACGAGCTGGAGAGTGGACTCGTGCTTGTGGGGGCTACTGCCATTGAGGACAAGCTGCAGGTGAGCAAGGCCGGCAGGTAGGGGCGGCCGGCAGGTGGGGGCAGCCTGCAGGTGGGGGCGGCCGGCAGGTGGGGGCGGCCGGCAGGTGGGGGCGGCTGGCAGGTGGGGGCGGGCTGCAGGTGGAGCGCACGAGAGGGCGGAGAAGCTGTGGCTGTGGGCCGCCGTCTCACCAGCTGCGTCCACAAGTGGGAGTCCAGCAGGCCATCGGGTCACTGCTGCGCTCCTCCTGTCCTCATCCTCCCATGCTCCTCCCCCTGTTCCCTTTCTGCCCCCTCGCCTGCTTCTTCCTCCTGCTTCCCCCGATGCCTGCTCCAGGTGGGAGTACCGCAGGCAATAGAGACGTTGGCGCAGGCGGGGATAAAGCTGTGGGTGCTGACGGGGGACAAGCTGGAGACGGCCATCAACATCGGGTTCGCGTGCAGCCTGCTGCGCCACCACATGCAGCAGCACCTCGTCTTCCTCGAGGACAACGACGCCGCCGCCAAGGAGGCTGCCAGAAGGGGCGTACCACTCAAGGAGGTGAGTGACACCGCTGTTGTGCTGTGCTGTGCTGTGCGGTGCTGTGCTGTGCTGTGCTGTGCTGTGTTGTGCTGTGTGGTGCTGTGCTGTGCTGTGCGGTGCTGTGCTGTGCTGTGCTGTGCTGTGCGGTGCTGTGCGGTGCTGTGCTGTGCTGTGCTGTGCTGTGCGGTGCTGTGCTGTGCTGTGCTGTGCGGTGCGGTGCGGTGCTGTGCTGTGCTGTGCTGTGCGGTGCGGTGCGGTGCGGTGCTGTGCTGTGCTGTGCGGTGCGGTGCGGTGCTGTGCTGTGCTGTGCGGTGCGGTGCGGTGCTGTGCTGTGCGGTGCTGTGCTGTGCTGTGCTGTGCTGTGCTGTGTGGTGCTGTGCTGTGTTGTGCTGTGCTGTGCTGTGCGGTGCTGTGCTGTGCTGTGCGGTGCTGTGCACACTAAAGGGCATGTTGCTGCCTGCCTGTCCCTGGGTCGATTCAAATGCTCCTGCCAGTTGCCTTAGATGTTGTTTTTCTGTCACAGTGCAATCGTCTCTTCCAATCCATAACCCCATGTTTACTTCTCCACACTTCCCGCTCCGCTACACCCAACCCTTCCACGCTCCTGCCCTCCGCACCCATTTTTACTTCCCCCACCTACACTTTCTGTTGCGTGCTCAACTTTTTGGCAGCTCTGACTCACTGATTGACGAACCACTCCCTCTCCTCAACGCCTTCTCACTCCCCACCCCACTCCCTCCCCAACTCCTTATTGCGCCCTCCCTGCCCCCCCCCTTGGTTTCCGCGTGCTGCAGTTTGCAGCGGAGTTGGTGCGGTCGCAGATCCTGGCAGCCAGTGAGTCCGTGCATGGCGCACAGTGGGCACGCGCACAGCAGGCAGGCAGCACAACGGCCACTGGGACAACCAGCAACCGTGCCGATAACCCTGCGCAGGAGCACAGCGGGGACGGGGGCGGAAGCGAGGGAGGACGTGGGAGTGAGAGTGGGAGTGAGGGCGGGGCGGCACAGGAGCATGCGGTGGTGATAGACGGCAAGGCACTGGTGCTGGTGCTGGCGGACGATGCTCTGCGTGCTGCCTTCCTTGAGCTGGCTCTGCAGTGCGCGTCCGTCATCTGCTGCCGCGTGTCGCCCAAGCAGAAGGCGCAGGTGACGGCCATGGTGCGGCGCGAGGGCAAGCAGATCTGCCTCGCCATTGGAGATGGGGCTAACGACGTGGGCATGATTCAAAAGGCGAATATTGGTGTGGGCATCCGCGGCGAGGAGGGACAGCAGGTGGGGGGAATGGTTTGTTGGCTGACTGTGGACAGTGGGCAGTAAGGGCGTGTTTGGTGTGGGTGTGAGTGACATGGGCACGGTTCAGACGGGAAGAACTAGCATTGGGATTCAGGGGGAGGACTGACAGCAGGTGCAGCAGGAGACAGGGAGGTGGGAAGCGAGGAGGGACACAGTGGCTTCCTGGCCTGCATGTTGTGTATCTGAGACGCATCAGAAGTGGGGATGTGCGGAGCAGGGCGCGTAGTCTTGTGGCACGGAGGAATAACAAATGCAGCATGCATGCTACAGCATGGCATGGCTGCCCCTGCTGTGACAGCCATAGTGTGCCACCCATTATGTCTCCATGCACCAGCATTCATCGCCCATTCATCGCCCCACATGTTCGCTGTGCTGCTCACCTCGTGCGCGTCTCCCGTGGCCAGGCTGTCATGGCGTCAGACTTCGCCATTGGTCAGTTCAGATTCCTGGAGAGGCTGCTATTGGTGCACGGGGGATGGTGCTACAAGCGCATCTGCATTCTGGTCAGTGCGCATACCATCCCATGCCATCCCATGCCATCCCATGCCATCCCATGCCATCCCATGCCATCCCATGCCATCCCATGCCATCCCACGCCATCCCATGCCATTCCATGCCATCCCATGCCATCCCATGCCATCCCACGCCATCCCATGCCATCCCATGCCATCCCACGCTATCCCATGGCATCCCATGCCATCCCATGCCATCCCATGCCATCCCATGCCATCCCATGCCATCCCATGCCATCCCATGCCATCCCACGCCATCCCACGCCATCCTAAGCCATCCCACGCCATCCCATGCCATCCCATGCCATCCCATACCATCCCGCGCCATCCCATGCCATCCCACGCCATCCCATGCCATCCCATACCATCCCGCGCCATCCCATGCCATCCCATGCCATCCCATGCCATCCCATGCCATCCCATGCCATCCCACGCCATCCCACGCCATCCTATGCCATCCCACGCCATCTCATGCCATCCCACGCCATCCCACGCCATCCCATGCCATCCCATGCCATCCCACGCCATCCCATGCCATCCCATGCCATCCCATGCCATCCCATGCCATCCCATGCCATCCCATGCCATCCCATGCCATCCCATGCCATCCTACGCCATCCCACGCCATCCCATCCCATCCCATGCCATCCCATACCATCCCGCGCCATCCCATGCCATCCCGCGCCATCCCATGCCATCCCACGCCATCCCGCGCCATCCCATGCCATCCCATGCCATCCCACGCCATCCCACGCCATCCTATGCCATCCCACGCCATCCCATGCCATCCCACGCCATCCCACGCCATCCCATGCCATCCCATGCCATCCCACGCCATCCCATGCCATCCCATGCCATCCCATGCCATCCCATGCCATCCCATGCCTTCCCATGCCATCCCATGCCATCCCATGCCATCGCATGCCATCCCACGCCATCCCACGCCATCCCATGCCATCCCACGCCATCCCATGCCATCCCATGCCATCCCACGCCATCCCATACCATCCTAAGCCATCCCACGCCATCCCATGCCATCCCATGCCATCCCATACCATCCCGAGCCATCCCATGCCATCCCGCGCCATCCCATGCCATCCCATACCATCCCATACCATCCCGTGCCATCCCATGCCATCCCACGCCATCCCATGCCATCCCATACCATCCTGCGCCATCCCATGCCATCCCATGCCATCCCATGCCATCCCATGCCATCCCACGCCATCCCATGCCATCCCATGCCATCCCATGCCATCCCACGCCATCCCATGCCATCCCATGCCATCCCACGCCATCCCATGCCATCCCATGCCATCCCATGCCATCCCATGCCATCCCATGCCATCCCATGCCATCCCATGCCATCCCATGCCATCCTACGCCATCCCACGCCATCCCATCCCATCCCATGCCATCCCATACCATCCCGCGCCATCCCATGCCATCCCGCGCCATCCCATGCCATCCCACGCCATCCCGCGCCATCCCATGCCATCCCATGCCATCCCACGCCATCCCATGCCATCCCATGCCATCCCACGCCATCCCACGCCATCCTATGCCATCCCACGCCATCTCATGCCATCCCACGCCATCCCACGCCATCCCACGCCATCCCACGCCATCCCATGCCATCCCACGCCATCCCACGCCATCCTATGCCATCCCACGCCATCCCATGCCATCCCACGCCATCCCACGCCATCCCATGCCATCCCATGCCATCCCACGCCATCCCATGCCATCCCATGCCATCCCATGCCATCCCATGCCATCCCATGCCTTCCCATGCCATCCCATGCCATCCCATGCCATCGCATGCCATCCCACGCCATCCCACGCCATCCCATGCCATCCCACGCCATCCCATGCCATCCCATGCCATCCCATACCATCCCACGCCATCCCACGCCATCCTAAGCCATCCCATGCCATCCCATGCCATCCCACGCCATCCCATGCCATCCCGCGCCATCCCATGCCATCCCGCGCCATCCCATGCCATCCCATACCATCCCGCGCCATCCCATGCCATCCCGCGCCATCCCATGCCATCCCATGCCATCCCATGCCATCCCATGCCATCCCATGCCATCCCATGCCATCCCATGCCATCCCATGCCATCCCATGCCATCCCATGCCATCCCATGCCATCCCATGCCATCCCATGCCATCCCATGCCATCCCACGCCATCCCACGCCATCCTAAGCCATCCCACGCCATCCCATGCCATCCCATGCCATCCCATGCCATCCCGCGCCATCCCATGCCATCCCGCGCCATCCCATGCCATCCCATACCATCCCGCGCCATCCCATGCCATCCCATGCCATCCCACGCCATCCCACGCCATCCTATGCCATCCCACGCCATCCCATGCCATCCCACGCCATCCCACGCCATCCCATGCCATCCCATGCCATCCCACGCCATCCCATGCCATCCCATGCCATCCCATGCCATCCCATGCCATCCCATGCCATCCCATGCCATCCCATGCCATCCCACGCCATCCCACGCCATCCCACGCCATCCTAAGCCATCCCACGCCATCCCATGCCATCCCATGCCATCCCATACCATCCCGCACCATCCCATGCCATCCCGCGCCATCCCATGCCATCCCATACCATCCCGCGCCATCCCATGCCATCCCATGCCATCCCATGCCATCCCATGCCATCCCATGCCATCCCACGCCATCCCACGCCATCCCATACCATCCCGCGCCATCCCATGCCATCCCACGCCATCCCATGCCATCCCATACCATCCCGCGCCATCCCATGCCATCCCATGCCATCCCATGCCATCCCATGCCATCCCATGCCATCCAACGCCATCCCACGCCATCCTATGCCATCCCACGCCATCCCATGCCATCCCACGCCATCCCATGCCATCCCATGCCATCCCACGCCATCCCATGCCATCCCATGCCATCCCATGCCATCCCATGCCATCCCATGCCATCCCATGCCATCCCATGCCATCCCATGCCATCCCATGCCATCCCACGCCATCCCACGCCATCCCACGCCATCCCATGCCATGCCATCCCATACCATCCCGCGCCATCCCATGCCATCCCACGCCATCCCATGCCATCCCATACCATCCCATGCCATCCCACGCCATCCCACGCCATCCCACGCCATCCCACGCCATCCCATGCCATCCCACGCCATCCCATACCATCCCACGCCATCCCATACCATCCTAAGCCATCCCACGCCATCCCATGCCATCCCATGCCATCCCATACCATCCCGCGCCATCCCATGCCATCCCGCGCCATCCCATGCCATCCCATACCATCCCATACCATCCCGTGCCATCCCATGCCATCCCACGCCATCCCATGCCATCCCATACCATCCTGCGCCATCCCATGCCATCCCATGCCATCCCATGCCATCCCATGCCATCCCACGCCATCCCATGCCATCCCATGCCATCCCATGCCATCCCACGCCATCCCACGCCATCCCATGCCATCCCATGCCATCCCATGCCATCCCACGCCATCCCACGCCATCCTAAGCCATCCCACGCCATCCCATGCCATCCCATGCCATCCCATACCATCCCGCGCCATCCCATGCCATCCCACGCCATCCCATGCCATCCCATACCATCCCGCGCCATCCCATGCCATCCCACGCCATCCCATGCCATCCCATGCCATCCTATGCCATCCCATGCCATCCCATGCCATCCCATGCCATCCCATGCCATCCTATGCCATCCCATGCCATCCCATGCCATCCCATGCCATCCCATGCCATCCCATGCCATCCCATGCCATCCCATGCCATTCCATGCCATCCCATGCCATCCCATGCCATCCCATGCCATCCCATGCCATCCCATTCCATCCCATGCCATCCCATGCCATCCCATGCCATCCCATGCCATCCCATGCCATCCCACGCCATCCCATGCCATCCCATGCCATCCCATGCCATCCCACGCCATCCCACGCCATCCTAAGCCATCCCACGCCATCCCATGCCATCCCATGCCATCCCATACCATCCCGCGCCATCCCATGCCATCCCGCGCCATCCCATGCCATCCCATGCCATCCTATGCCATCCCATGCCATCCCATGCCATCCCATGCCATCCCATGCCATCCTATGCCATCCCATGCCATCCCATGCCATCCCATGCCATCCCATGCCATCCCATGCCATCCCATGCCATCCCATGCCATTCCATGCCATCCCATGCCATCCCATGCCATCCCATGCCATCCCATGCCATCCCATTCCATCCCATGCCATCCCATGCCATCCCATGCCATCCCATGCCATCCCATGCCATCCCATGCCATCCCATGCCATCCCATGCCATCCCATGCCATCCCATGCCATCCCACGCCATCCCATGCCATCCCATGCCATCCCACGCCATCCCACGCCATCCTAAGCCATCCCACGCCATCCCATGCCATCCCATGCCATCCCATACCATCCCGCGCCATCCCATGCCATCCCACGCCAGCCCATGCCATCCCATACCATCCCGCGCCATCCCATGCCATCCCACGCCATCCCATGCCATCCCATGCCATCCTATGCCATCCCATGCCATCCCATGCCATCCCATGCCATCCCATGCCATCCTATGCCATCCCATGCCATCCCATGCCATCCCATGCCATCCCATGCCATCCCATGCCATCCCATGCCATCCCATGCCATTCCATGCCATCCCATGCCATCCCATGCCATCCCATGCCATCCCATGCCATCCCATTCCATCCCATGCCATCCCATGCCATCCCATGCCATCCCATGCCATCCAATGCCATCCCACGCCATCCCATGCCATCCCATGCCATCCCATGCCATCCCACGCCATCCCACGCCATCCTAAGCCATCCCACGCCATCCCATGCCATCCCATGCCATCCCATACCATCCCGCGCCATCCCATGCCATCCCACGCCATCCCATGCCATCCCATGCCATCCTATGCCATCCCATGCCATCCCATGCCATCCCATGCCATCCCATGCCATCCTATGCCATCCCATGCCATCCCATGCCATCCCATGCCATCCCATGCCATCCCATGCCATCCCATGCCATCCCATGCCATTCCATGCCATCCCATGCCATCCCATGCCATCCCATGCCATCCCATGCCATCCCATTCCATCCCATGCCATCCCATGCCATCCCATGCCATCCCATGCCATCCCATGCCATCCCATGCCATCCCATGCCATCCCATGCCATCCCATGCCATCCCACAGGGCGCACCTTCTTCTCCAATAAGTCTTTCCGTTCTTTGTATCCCATCCTATTTCACCCCATTCCACCCCATCCCACCCCCCCCCGCCCCACGCAGATAACCTATTTCTTCTACAAGTGTTTCGTGTTCGCGTTCACCATCCTCTTCTACAACTGCCTGGCATACTTCTCCGGCACAGCAGTGTACTACGACTGGTACCTCACACTCTTCATGGTCTTCTTCACCTCACTGCCCATCGGTGTGGTGGGCGTCATGGACCAGGACGTCAAGGCCGTCTACCGCCTGCGCTACCCGCAGCTCTACAAGCAGGTGGGTGGGCACCGGGTATGAGCGTGTGGGGCAGCGCTTCGCCCAGGTGGGTGCTTCAGGGCGTGTGGGGCAGCTGTGTGGACACGTGTGTCATGCTTCCCTGCTCCCTACACACGTGTGTCATGCTTGCTTGCTCCCTACACACGTGTGTCATGCTTGCTTGCTCCCTACACACGTATGTCATGCTTCCTTGCTCCCTACACACCACACCCCTTCGAAAATCAGAACTCTTGCAGGTGAATGGCCAGGTGTATTTCACTAGCATAAGCAAGTGGGAGAAACCAACAATAACAGCCTAACCACCTAGACGAGGTTGTGGGTGGCCACTTTTGGTGGCTGGGCCAACACACCCATGTGGGGCAATCAAACCAACACACCCATGTGGGGCGATCAAACCAACACACCCATGTGGGGCGATCAAACCAACACACCCATGTGGGGCGATCAAGCCAACACATTGAAGCTTTCTGCCCTTACATGTGGCACCATTTTGGGCAGCAAAGAGGGGCAGAGGGCTAGAACTAAGGCAGAGTTCTAACCCTTCCTCTCTCTCGCTCCCCCCTCCCTCCTGCCTGCCCCACAGGGCCAGCGCAACGAGTACTTCTCGGTGCTGAACGTGGCGAGCTGGATGGTGAACGGGCTGGTGCAGGCAGGCATCATCTTCACGCTCACGCTGCTGCCCTTCGCCCTCGTGCCCGACCGCAGCAGCGGGCTCATCCTGGACCTCACGGCCATCGGTACCATCATGTATGCCGCCGTTGTCACCACCGTCAACCTTGAACTCGGCTCCAACGTGCAGGTGACGTGTCTGTGCTGCCGTGCCTTGGTGTTGCTGTGCTGTGCGCGTGAGGGAGTGTGCGGACGGATTTGTTAGTGATGGCAGAAGCATGTGTGTGCAAGGGAGTGCCGTGGGGCTCACAGTCCCCCGTACCGTACCAGCCTTCCAGACTGCGTACCAGCCTTCCAGACTGCGTGCCCTTTCTCGCCTTCTAGTTCCTCGCCTTCTAGTTTCTCCCGCTTTCCTTCATCCCTGCCCTCCCAGCCAAACATCATTCCGACGTTTTCAAAACGCATGTCTCCAAGCAACACAACCACTAACATGCAAATGCACTCCCTTTCTTTCTTGCTTTCCCCTCTTTCCCCCTCCCCCTCTCCTCCCTCTCCCCCCCTCTCCGTCCCCTTACATCTGCCTGCCCACCAACAGTATTGGAACGCACTGCATTTCATCACCATATTCGGCTCCATCCTCTTCTTCTTCGTCCTCATGACGGTCGGCAGCTACCTGCCCGCCAAGTGGGTGGGCAATCTGGTGGGTGTGGCCGCGCAGCTGCTGCCCGCCGCCAGCTTCTGGCTCAACCTGCTGCTCGCCGTGGTGGCCGCCATGCTGCCCTCCTACGCTATCCGCGGGATGTGGAGGTGAGGCTTGGGGGTGCTGGGCCGGGATGGGAGGGATGGGGAGCCTTGATGCCTCGTATTGTCTGCTCAGTCTCACACCGCATTCTGCTCTCCGTCGTCCCCAGCCATGTGTGTCCAGGAAACGAGCAACTGGTGCAGTGGATCAAGTGAAAAGGGAAGCAGTGGGAGTTGTCGAGGTCAATACCGTGGCGCCTCAAGCACTCTCAACCCCTTTCATCCCGGATGCTCACTAGCTTTTCCCCTCTCACCCCACTGCCCCCTGTGTCTCGTGGCAGGCATGTATGCCCAGGTGACCATGAGGTGGTGCAGGAGATTGAGCGCAGAGAGAGGCGGCGACGGCTGATGCGGCTCTCCACCATGGCACGCCACATGTGCGCCGGTGCACCGCTGGTGACCAATCACGGCGCGAGTGGCGCTGCTGACGTGGAGAGGTCGGCTCATGGCTCTGCTGGTAGCGATGACAGTGGGGAGGGGAAGGGGAAGGGGAAAAAGAAGGGGGTGGGTGGGGTGGGGAACGGGGTTGTGGGAGAGTACCAGGTGGCAGCAGAGCAGGGTCCGAGTGTGGCTGAGGAGTTGAGACACAGACACAGCAGCAGCAGAGACACTCAGCAGTAACCTCACGGATGTACCATAGCCAATAGGCATCCAGTACCTTGGTACCAAATGAGAAAATGCCAAATGGGTACCGTATCTGTTAGTGCTGGATTGGTGGCAGCAGAAGATGGCCAGGAGGGGTCAGTTGTTGTCAAGCTTCAGGTGCATCTGGAATGTGTGGATGCCATTTATATCTCAATGAGTAATGCAGTTTGTCCTTGTGGTGGTGTTAGCAGATAATTTGATCATGTCATCCTTCAAACGAATTCAGAGTACCGGTACCAGTATATTTGCAAGTCCAATCTGTCATTGATGGTATACTAGTAACACCCAGCATCAGCATGTTGGAAAAAAAAAACCGGCTACACTTTATGTATCACGGTATGAACTCCACCATGTTACCTATGGAATACCGGTACCACGTACGTATCCCTGCCTAGTGTCAAGAAGTTGGTGTCAAGAAGTGTGCGCACCCGATTGGTCCAAAACAAATGTCCGGCCAATGCGATTGGTCAAGCGTTTTTTTTTAACCAATCGCGTGCGCAAAATTCTTGACACCAACTTCTTGACACTGGGCAGGGATACAACCTTAGGATGTGCTAGAAGCCTTCCAGATATTCGAGAGTACTTACTTAGCTTTCTAAGCCAAGGACGCGGCGAGCTTGATATGCGCTGACACGGCGAGCAGCTCAGGGAAGGTCAGCGGAACAACCGGCGGCTTGAAGCCGTTGGGATAGCGTTCGTCACGGAGAAACGACTTGAGGTAGTTAATCGGAATAGCGTAAGCGCGGACCCTCCCGCCGAACACCCCTGCCAGCGCCGCCGCTTCGGAGAGCGCCACATCTTGGCGATTCGAGTCGAAACTGATCTCGGGATTGTTCTTCTTGCAAAAGGCAAAGCGGTGCTTGCGGAAGCGGCCAATCTCGCCGAGAGTGATGAATTTCTTCGTCGCGGAGAAGCCGAGCATTTCGTTGAAGAGCGTTACGTTAACGAGGTAGTTGTTACCGAGGTAGGAATCATCGCGGACGAGCGACACGTCGTGCTCGATCTTGTTGTGCGCGCGGAGCTGCACGAGGTTAATTGTCTGCGCCGCGGGGTCCCCCACGCCTTTCGCGAAGGCGGAATCGAGAATGGCGTTCGACATGGTCGGGGAGAAGGAGTAGAACTTGCTAAAGGCGGCGACGATGCGGTCGCGCGGAATGGCGGAGCCGTCGCGCGGAAAGACGCCGTGGTTCGCCATCGTGTTGAAGCCTGGGCACGGGCCTCGAGTGGTCGTAGGGTCCGACGGCGGGACGTACGGGCCGAGTTTCAACGCGGTGGCTGACGGGGCGAGCAGCGCGGCGAGCGCTGCTATGAGCTTCGCGAGCGCGAAAGAGCGACATGACTCCGTGATAAGGAAAGGTTTTGGCCTGGAAGAGCGGCTCTTGTGAGAGTAAGAGAACATTTTCTGAGGCATGGCGTAGCGAACAGTTACCAGCCAATACAGGAACAGTTGCTACTATCTGAATGCAGCAAAGAAAAATTGACAGGCAGCTGCTTTGACGGTAGAAAAGGCCAGCAAAATGAGGAATGAGGGGAGTTCAAGAAGAGAAAAGGCTTGAAGTGGCGTACAGATGGTGCTGAGACTGGTTGGGTTCGGTTAGGGTGACCGCGCGCTGCGAAACAGATCTGGAAGTGGTCGGCGGAACAAGGAACACACCGCATGGCAGCCGAAGCGGAGTAACGCGGTTTTGAAGGGCTGGGGGGGTGGGGGATGTTTCTGCACGCCTAGGTTCGGGGGCGCAGCACAGTGACAGTGCGCCATCGGTCCTTGCCGGCCGTGTGTGCGGCCCTCCTCCTCCCCCCGATTTCGCTTTCGCCCTCCACTCAGAAAGGTGGCGTGCAACCTGACGACGCCCTCAGTCACTCACTGTTAGTTTCGTTTGAAAATTCGCGACATTTCGTGAGTCTCTCTCATATAATTTATACACATATGGCTGGTAATACACGATAGCAAGCATTAAAGCTCGCGGCCCAAATTGTTCAACCTTAGTAAGGTTGACCTTTGGGTGGTGGGAGAAGAAGTTGACTTGTTGGGAGTTGGGCTGTTTCCTTTCGCCCAGTTTCGCGCTAGACCCTTGGGGTTTTCGTTGACACGGCAAACCCTTGGGAGCAACCTGGGTTTGCTTCGAGAGTCCCAAATTGCAATCAACGTATTGTTGTTCCTGTTGGGAACAAATAGTCTTAAGCGCCTCTGTCGTGTCGAAACTCAAGACACAAGCGAAGCAGCTCAAATCGAAGCACCGCGAGTCAACCCTCGGAGGTTAACGTAACCGCAAGAGGTTACGAGAAAGTCAAAGGTCGGCGACCTTTGACCTGACGCAACGCGACAGCAAGGACACACAACTGACTCGACATTGAGCAGTTGCCCGAGTCGCACTGTATCGAGCCGCAACAGTAAAACAGTTACAATTATGTCTCTTCATATTCTCTGTACTCATATATATATTCCTGTATCTCTTTGCTTTAATTAACTTACTTTGCCCTCACATACTAGCGCAAGGTGGTTCAAGGACTTTATTCAAACGCTTCCGCTACTACATCATTTACTCAGACTTTAACTCTACTAAAGATCCTAGGGCGTTCAGCCCAACATGGTATGAGAGCTGGTTAGAGTTAAAAATTTCTCTTCAACACTTAATACATCAAGAAGACATGTCTGCTAGAAAGGAGAGGAGCTCCTTCAACGGCTCTCCCGGTACTACCCCTACTCCACCTCCTGCCTCTAGCCTACTGACAGAGGAAGGGACAACAACTAGACCAGCAGCTGGGTCTACGGAAACACCCGCAAACCAAGGCGCGGGCTTCGATCCAAGTATGATGGAGAAATTCTTCTCCTTCATGTCCTTCTACGAGCAGCATCAGCAAGGAGTACCTGCGCAATCAAACAACAGCAACAACAACAACGTGACGCCCATGAGTCTCGATGGCTCATCCTACGCACGCGGGAATCAACATCAACAACCTACCTTCGCTCCGTACGAGCCCCAGCGCGGCTCCGTCAGCTTCATGCCGCAACCACAACCTGCACCGGGACAAGAAAGAGCACTGGACGCACTACAAGTTCAGTCGCAATTCGCGCATGTTCTGAAACTACAAACGACAAAACCTTTCGACGGGAAGGATTTCTTTACCTGGTCGTTCGAATTCGAGCTGATGATGGAAGGAGCGCAGATCCTTGGCTTCTTCGACGGGTCCCTGCCATATCCAACAAACGGCACGCAGTATGAGAAGCAGCAGTACACCTATCAATCGATGATGGCGTACACAATACTACTGAGGAACATCACCCCGACTCAACAGCAGAACATAAGGACTTACCGAGGTTACGGTAACTCCGCGGAGCTCGCGTACAACCACTTGAAGAACCTGTATCAAGCAACAGACAGCGTAAACCAAAGCCGGTTAATGGCGCAGCTGACAACAATTGAAATGAAACCAGGCGAGAAGGGCATGGCATATATCAGTCGCTGCCGCGAACTGCGCGACAAGCTTCTTCGATGTGGAGGATCGATTTCAGAAGACGCCTTTGTCACGGTTGTCATCGGTGGTCTTGGCCCTCACTGGCGCTCCACTCGCGCCATATTACGGGCACACGGGAGAATCTCCGAAGCAGCACTCTGCGCCGAAATCCATGCTAAACAGCAGGACATGGACCTGCAAGAAGAACGACATAAGAAGAAAACGTCAGTACCAGAGTTCGTGTTTCACACCCAGCGACGCTACAACAACAACAATCGACAGCAACAACAATTGAAGTCAGTACCTCCGTTTTGCCATATCTGCAAGACTTCAGGGCATCCTCGTACGCACTGCCCGTATCGCCAGCAATCGACAACACCACAGCGACAACTTCGGCCTTCAAGCTCCCAAGTCACTTCAACGCAAGCAACTCCCACGACAAAGATTCAAACCTCAACGACTCCAACAGGACAACCTCCACAAGGAGCAAGAAACATCGTCAACTGCATGGCAAAGACAACAGATTCCTGCATCACCGAATCACCGCCATACTACTCACCAGAAGAACGACTTGACGAAACCACACCTCGCCGCGAGTCACTTCAGCCGAACCCGACATACGCCGCCATCGCTCAAAGCGAGCCATCCGGAAGAGACACTTGGTTCTTGGACAGTTGCTGCGGACAACACATGTGCTCCTCAGGACGTTTCGTTCAACGCGAGCCCCGACTTCAACGAGAAGTCGTCATCACCGTCGCCAATAATCAGAACCTGCGAACAAGACGACAAGGCATAGTACAGCTTCAGTCACGGGAGACGAACGTCGTACTACAAATGTCGAAAGTCCTAATAGCAGAGGGACTCGGCTACAACTTACTGAGCGTCAGTCAGCTGATGGCGAAAGGCATACACCTGGAAGCCGACAGCACCACCCAGGAGTTCAAACTGTACCACGGGAAGGGCGGCCTCTACATTGGAAAGGCGGTTCTGAAGAATAACGTCTTTGTCCTTGACTTTGTCCCAGACCTGGGCACCGCAGACAGCGACGCCATCGTGAACTTCGCCGACTGGACGCACCCTCCAGATCTTGATCCAGACTTCAGCCCGGAAGGCTTCTGGTACTCGCATACCATCCCTGAAGCAGAACGAACACGCGCGTTAGCAATAATTCAACATCCGGCAGCAGCAGAGACAACATCGGCAGCAGCAGAAGCAGCAGAGACAACATCGGCAGCAGCAGAAACATCATCGGCAGTAGCAGAACCATCGTCAGCGACACCAGTTCTCGTTGACGAAGCACCACCAACACTCGCACAGCAGCTGAACCCAACTCAACGAGAAGTCCACAGAAGCGCAAACTTCGTCGCCAGCTTCTACTCCAACTCCGATGCGTATCAACGCTCACCCGGACACCGCGCCTCCGAAGACATCTGGCACGCACGCATGGGACATCCAAGCAACACCGTGTTAAATAATACAATAAGAGCAGGAGTCCTAGACAAGGATTCATTACTACTACCCGACGGCAGAGAACTTCAACGGGCACGAGGAACTTGCCTCACCTGCCCCGAAGCCGACTTACCACATCGACCGTTTATTCCTCACCACAACCCGAGCGCACCCGCGTACGCACCACTCGAGAAGGTGTACAGCGATATTCTCTTCAATCGAGAACCAGGACAAGTTACTTACAACTACACGATAACCTTCATCGACGCCGCCACTCGATACGTCTGGCACCTAAACCTACCCAGCCGCGACATGGCACTCGCAGCGTTCGCCGCCTGGCTACCAGTAGCAGAGAGAGAGTCGGGAGCACAGCTGAAAAGCTTCCAGTCAGACGGAGGAGGAGAATACACCTCTCAGCGCTTCAAGCAGTACCTGGCGGAAAGAGGAATCAAGCAGCTCCTCTCCCTTCCTTACGCCCATCAGCAGCAAGGTGTCGCAGAAAGAATGAACAGGACTCAGCAGAACAGCATGCGCAAACTGCTACGTGGCATGCGGCTACCCAACCACCAGTGGCCTGCAGCAATGGACCAAGCTGTCATGCTGCACAACTTGATGTCGTCGTCCTCACTTCCGAACAACGCATCACCGCATCTGCTGTGGACAGGGAAACAGGGCAGTACAAAAATGTTACGAGTTTTCGGGTGCATGGTACAGTACCGACCCCCAGAAGCACGAGCGGGAAGATTTTCACAACGCGCACAATGGGGACTACACCTCGGCATCGAAAAGAATTACAACGCGTGGAAAATCTTCGACGTCCACTCCAAGGAAACAGTAGCAGCACGTGACGTGATCTTCTACGAACGACTCACGCTTCAGACGTACCTCGCCAACTTGCACGAAAATCAGGACCCCACAGGTGGCTTTCGTGGTGACCGAGCCTTCGCCTCAGCAGTGGACGAAGCAGACTGGGACGAGCAGAACGTCGACAACGCATCAGAAGAAGCCGGACCTCTACCGTTCTGCTCCGTCAACGTCCCCATGGACGAAGAAAATCCTCGCGAAAGCGCCAACGCCAAAGTCTTCTACCACTTCGCCGACAACGGTTACGTAACACCTGCGACAGTCAACACCAACGAAGCAGAACAGATAGGGCCGAATTTTATACCCGACCCAGAAGCGGGAGATGAAGCAGCTTATCCCGAGGACACAACTCTCCCCCGCTACTCACAGACTGGACTGCAGATTCTCGGCCTCGTCACCGCAGTCCACGGCAATGCTCTTCCTAAAGAGCCTGCGACAGTTCAGCAGGCTCTGGGGGGGGAACACAGGGAGAAATGGCGTAAAGCCATGGACAGAGAGTTAAAGGCGCTGGAGGAACGCAACACCTGGAAAGTCGTTCCCGTAAGCGTGGCAAGGAACAAGACCATCCTCACCAGGAAATGGGTCTTCCGCATTAAAACAAAGGCAGACGGTACAATCGAGAAATTCAAAGCACGCTGGGTCGTGCGTGGATTCGACCAGGAGCACGGACGGGACTTCACCGAGACATTCGCCCCGGTCAGCCGACATACCTCACTCCGAATTCTTCTCGCGATCGCCGCTATGAAGAAGAAGAAACTGCGACAAATCGATGTCGCCAACGCGCTCCTCTACGCACCCGTCGACGCCGAAATCTTCGTCGAGCTCCCACACGGTACCCACGGGGAACCTAACCAAGTTTGCCAGCTACTGAAATCGCTCTACGGTATCAAACAAGCCCCGCGGCTGTGGCAACAGCACCTACACACTCGCCTCACTCGCATTGGATTCCGCCAACTACCTCACGACCAAGGAATGTTTCGACTCACCAAAAACGCCGACTATATCCTGCTGATCGTCTACGTCGACGACCTACTCTACATTGGCTCCACCGACGACGTCACCACCTGGTTCGAAAGGGAGCTGCAGAGGGATCTCACACTCACGGTCTCCTCTACCGTCACTCAGTACCTCGGACTCAACATCCGCGAAGAAGAGAACGCGATCTATCTCAGCGCCGAAAAGTATGCCGACACTATCGCCGAACGCTTCTCGCTCACACCTACCACTATCTCCACGCCATACTGCTACACGGCAGGGAACGACAAACGCCATACCACTATCACCTGCCGCCCAGATCTGTCCTACTCCGCAAGTCAACTTGCTACCTATCTCAAAAGGCCCGAAACAGAACACCTAGCGGAACTCGACCGCGCTCTCCACTACTTCGTGAGCACCTCGACGATCGGCCTGACATACTACAAGAGTAAAACTACACCGACGAAACTAATCGGCTACGTCGATGCCGATCACGCCGGCGATTCAGACAACAGACGCTCCCGCACTGGCTACATCTACCGCCTCGAACCTATCGGACCTATCTCCTGGCAATCGAGCAAGCAGGAACTAATCGCTCTCTCCTCAGCTGAAGCAGAATATATCGCACTCTGCTCAGCCACCAAGGAAGGACTCTATCTTCGCGAGCTGCTGGAAGAAGCGAAGTTAGCCGAGTTACCCAACTTCACTCAGTTCTGCGACAACCAATCTGCGATTCGCATCACCAACAAGAGCGGATTCGCGAACAGAACGAAGCATATCGCCCTGCGATATTTCTTCGTGAAAGACGAGATCGAGACAGGGAAACTCAAACTATCCTACTCTCCCACGTCTTAGATGGCAGCTGACTACTTGACCAAGAAGCTCGGAAAACAGTAGTTCGAGTACTGCATGCTGCTGACTGGACAAAGCCACGTCACCATCAGCGACACTTCAGAAGCGAAGGGGAGTGTTGGGAACAAATAGTCTTAAGCGCCTCTGTCGTGTCGAAACTCAAGACACAAGCGAAGCAGCTCAAATCGAAGCACCGCGAGTCAACCCTCGGAGGTTAACGTAACCGCTGGAGGTTACGAGAAGTCAAAGGTCAGCGACCTTTGACCTGACGCAGCGCGACAGCAAGGACACACAACTGACTCGACATTGAGCAGTTGCCCGAGTCGCACTGTATCGAACTGCAACAATAAAACAGTTACAATTATGTCTCTTCATATTCTCTGTACTCATATATATATATATATATATATTCCTGTATCTCTTTGCTTTAATTAACTTACTTTGCCCTCACATACTAGCGCAAGGTGGTTCAAGGACTTTATTCAAACGCTTCCGCTACTACATCATTTACTCAGACTTTAACTCTACTAAAGATCCTAGGGCGTTCAGCCCAACAGTTCCCTGCTCTCCCATTCGACAAAAAAAAACTGGCCAATCAGATTGCATCTCACTTCTCGTAACCACCCTTCGCAACCCAAACAGCACTCAAAACATCACCCCCGTCAACCTTAGTAAGCTTGGCCAGCGCGCCCCGCAATTTGAGCCGCGAGCTTTAAGCACAGTTGCAACTGCCTTTCGCGAGTCAAGATTTAAGGGAAAATATGTCATTCGTAACCATCATGGGACTCGGTAACATTTTTGGAAAAAAAGAATAAAGGGTACGGTCACTTCAAAGGGTGTTTTCACGCGACTGAAAAAACGTTTCACGGAATCAATCACTATCAACTGGTAGAAAAAGCTGCGAATGGTCACAGATGAAACTCTCAACCAAAAAAAGAATAATACCCAAAACGAGCCTAGATGCATTTTCGGATGAATCAACCCTAAACACAATTCGCCAGGTGTCTAGGGTTGATCCGTTCCCAAAACGCATCCGATTCCGATTGGGGCCAACATCACTGGCTGGCGTTTCATTTTAAGCCTCCCTGATTCCCGGGAAAATTCCCCCCCCCTGTATTATGGGTGCATATTTTCCACAGGTAGGCTACTCTGATTGGTCAGTGTTGAAAAGTAGTTAACTCTTATTGCTCAGAGTCGAGAACTGAACATCAATGTAGTAACGCGCACTGTATTTAACGGGGACAAAAGTTTCACCCCGCAGGATTCCATCACAACGCGACATCATTTCGTGCACACCTCGTGCGCCTTACTTTCTGACCCGTTACTTTTATGAAATTTGTATTTCTCCACACGTTTTAGCGCGGGGAAGAAACAAGCTGTCAGAACATTATAGCTTATACATTTGTGTAGGCTGTAGTGGGGTAGCCCATAAGGGGTACAACCCAATTAGGGTTAGTACTTGTACCCAACTGTTTCATAGTTCATTCATTCCATTCTCACTTCTCGTCATGGTATCGAGCAGGTTCCCGAGTGGGAATACTGCCTAGGGCCCACCACGAACTTTTTTTTCCTGCCCGGAGCGCGCTTAGCTCCTAACCCGAGTAGCACCTTGAGCCGCCTTAGTGGCCCCTATTGGCCGCCCTTACTGGCCCTCGAGCCGCCCTCTACGGCCTCGCTTAGGCCGCCACGGCCCCGCTACGGCCCCGCTTAGGCCCCGTCGGCCCCGCTACGGCCCCGCTACGGCCCCGCTACGGCCCCGTCGGCCCCGCTTAGGCCCCGCTACGGCCCCGCTTAGGCCCCGTCGGCCCCGCTACGGCCCCGCTACGGCCCCGTCGGCCCCGCTTAGGCCCCGCTACGGCCCCGTTACGGCCCCGCTTAGGCCCCGCTACGGCCCCGCTACGGCTCCGCTACGGCCCCGTCGGCCCCGCTTAGGCCCCGCTATGGCCCCGCTACGGCCCCGCTACGGCCCCGTCGGCCCCGCTTAGGCCCCGCTGTCAGATTTATATGACATAGTTGCTGTAGGCTATAGTGGGGTAGCACATATGGGGTACAGGGTTTCTAGGGTTGTATTTGTACCCAATCTTTCCTTAGTCATTCTCATTTCCTGTTCACTTGTTTCACATGGTATAGAGCGGGTCCTTCCTAAGGACCGTTTTTTTAGGGCCCACCGAAGCGCGCCCCGAGGCGCGCATTTTTTTTAGCGACCCCTCGGGTCGCCATTTCCCTCGCGGCCCCGCTGCCCCTCCTGATCGCGGCCCCGCCGCCTGCTTGACGCGGCCCCGCCGCCTCCACTGACGCGGCCCCGCCGCCGGCTCTGTCGCGGCCCTGCCGCCCGCTACGTCGCGGCCCCGCCGCCTGCTTGACGCGGCCCCGCCGCCTCCACTGACGCGGCCCCGCCGCCGGCTCTGACGCGGCCCTGCCAACCCGCCGCTGCACCTGACGGCCCCGCCGCTGCACCTGCCGGCCCGCCGCTGCACCCTACAGCCCGCCGCTGCACCCTACGGCCCGCCGCCTCACCTGACGGCCCCGCCGCTGCGCCTGCCGGCCCGCCGCTGCACCCTACGGCCCGCCGCTGCACCCAGCGGCCCGCCGCTTCACTCGCCGGCCCGCCGCTGCACCCTACGGCCCGCCGCTGCACCTAGCGGCCCGCCGCTTCACCTGACGGCCCCGCCGCTGCACCTACCGGCCCGCCGCTGCACCCTACGGCCCCGCCGCTGCACCTGCCGGCTCGCCGCTGCACCAGTCGACCCGCCGCTGCACCTGCCGGCCCGCCGCTGCACCTGACGGCCCCGCCCCTGCATCTCCCGGCCGAGCCGCCCCAGCAGCAGAGCCGCCCCAGCAGCCGAGCCGCCCCAGCCGCCGAGCCGCCCCAGCAGCCGAGCCGCCCCAGCAGCCGAGCCGCCCCAGCAGCCGAGCCGCCCCAGCAGCCGAGCCGCCCCAGCAGCCGAGCCGCCCCAGCTGCAGTGCCGCCCGAGCCGCCCGAGCCGCCGAGTCGCCCGAGCCGCCCAGCAGTCGAGCCGCCCGAGCCGCCCGAGCCCTCCCTGCACTGCCCTGTCTGGTGAGCACTGAGCTTTACTCTGCGCACTGCCCTCTCTCTACTGCTGTCATGGCTACCCCCAGTGTCCTCGCCTTTGACGCTGAGGGCAGAGCCATTGACTTTGACGTGTGGGTAGACGACCTACTGCTTTTCCTACAGTGCGACAGAGCTGACGGACTCTCTCTCTTTGATCTCACTTCTGGTGCCTCTCCCGCCCCTGCTGCTACTGAGGATGCCACTGTTCGCTCACAGTGGGCCACACGCGATGCTGCTGCACGTCTTGCTGTGCGTCGCCACCTCCCTCCCGCTGAGCGTGCGCACTTTGGGTCGTACAAGAGTGCTAAGACCTTGTACGACGCCGTTATCGCACGCTACTCCACCCCTGCCACTGCTGCACTGAGCCGCCTCATGCTACCGTACCTCTTTCCCGACCTTGCTGCTTTTGCCACAGTCGCCGACCTCATTACCCACCTGCGCACTAGTGACGCTCGCTTCCGCGCTGCACTTCCTGCTGAGTTCTGCGCCAAGAATCCCCCCCCCCCAAGTACTTCACTCTCTACTACATTGTCACCCGCCTCCCTGACTCCCTTCGCGGAGTCAGGGACGACCTACTCGCAGTCTGCCCCACCACTCTCACTGTCGAGATCCTCGAGAAGTCCCTCCTCGCAGCCGAGAAGAGCATTCTCGCTGTAGGGGCCTCTCGTGGTGACCCGCGCACCCCCATCTTTGAGGGGTGTTCCCCCTCCCCCCTCCTGCCCTCTGTCGCCTCTGCTGCTACGGCCGACCTTGTTGGTTTTGAGTCGGTCGGAGCGGCGTCTGCCCCCAGCGGGAGACGTCGCTCTGGCAAGAGCAAGGGGGGCAGGGGCGGTGGTGGAGGCGGCGGGGGCGGTGGAGGCGGAGGTAGAGGCAGCGGCGGAGGTGAGGGTGGTAGCGGGAGTAGTGGCGGGAGTGGAGGTGTCGGCGGAGGCAGTGGAGGCGGGGGCGGCAGCGGCGGTGGTAGTGGGGGTGGAGGCGGAGGCGGCGGTGGCGGCGGCGACGGTGGGAGTGGCGGTGGCGGTGGAGGTGGTGGCGGCGGCGGCGGAGGAGGCGGCGGAGGTCGTGGCGCGCCGAGGAGGAGTGGCTCCGGTGGTGGTCAGCGCCAGCAGCAGCAGCGTGGTCAGGAGACCCTCTCCCCGCAGCAGCTCCGTGAGTGGTACTCTGCGCGTCAGCGGGGTGGGGGTACTGGTCCGTGCACTTACGTCCTGCGCACTGGCGACCGTGCGGGTGAGCAGTGTGGTGGTCCACACTCCGCCCAGCGTTGCTTCGGCCGCCTGACTGACGCTTGGCGCCGCCAGTTTCCTGACGCCTCTGAGATCCCTCGCTGGGACCAGCTGTCTAGGGCTGGAGTAGCTATCTTTGATCTTGTCTTTGATGCTATTCTTGCTGCTATGTATGCTGTGACTATTAGTGAGGAGGGTGACTGTTACCGGTGTTTCCCGCCCGACCCGGGCATTGGTACTGCGGCTCTAGGTGCTGTTGAGGCTGCTGCTCCAGGTGCTGGTGAGGCTGTTGCTCTAGGTGCCAGTGAGTCTGAGTCCTCAGGTGCTGGTGAGTCTGCTCTCTCAGGTACTGTGTCGACTTCACCCTCTCTCACTTTCACTCTTGACTCCGGGGCGTCTCGCTCCTTCTTTCGAGACCGCACCACACTCACGCCGCTTAGTCGGCCAGTGGCGGTCTCCTTGGCAGACCCCTCCGGGGGTCCTGTTCTGGCTCGCTACTCCGCTGTCCTGCCGTGCCCTGCGGTCCCGTCTGGCGCCCTGTCCGGTCTCTACCTCCCATCGTTCTCTACGAACTTGGTGGCGGGTGCTGACCTACAGGATGCAGGGGTTGACCAGTTCACCCCTACACGCCGACGAGTCACCCACTGCACGGACGCGGACACGGGTCGACACCTGACCACATTCACACGTGGTCCAGGGTCGAGCCTGTACACACTCACTGTTCCGTCTCCTTCTCCTGCGTCTGGTCAGGTAGCTGCGTCGGGTCAGGTGTTTGCTGCAGCGTCCAGGTCTGGTCCTGAGTCTGCCCCCTGCTCGTGTCGCCTCCTGTCCCACGAGACCCTCCTGTGGCACCACAGGATGGGTCACCCCTCCCTGCCTCGTCTCCGGGGCATGGCCTCTCGCCTTCTTGTCTCTGGCCTTCCCCGGTCCCTCCCTCCCCTTCCTCCGGGGACTGGCCCTCCCTGTGTCCCCTGTGTCGAGGGTCGCCTGCGGGCTACCCCTCACTCCTCCCCGTTCCCTCCGACGGAGGCCCCGATGCAGACGCTTCACATGGACGTGTGGGGCCCAGCCCGCGTCCGTGGACAGGGTCACGAGCGCTACTTCCTGCTGGTGGTTGACGACTACTCGCGTTACACCACAGTCTTCCCCTTGCGCAGCAAGGGTGAGGTCACTGAGGTGTTGATTGACTGGATCCGCGCAGCTCGTCTCCAGCTCAGGCGGAGCTTCGGCTCGGACTTTCCTGTTCTGCGTCTGCATTCGGACAGAGGCGGAGAGTTCTCCTCCGGCCTTCTGCGAGCCTACTGTCGGGCACGAGGCATCCGCCAGACCTTCACGCTTCCGGACTCTCCACAGCAGAATGGGATTGCTGAGCGCCGCATCGGCATTGTCATGGACGTCGCCCGTACGTCCATGGTGCATGCGGCTGCCCCCCATTTTCTGTGGCCGTTTGCGGTTCGGTACGCGGCGCATCAGATCAACCTTCAGCCCAGAGTCTCCCGACCGGAGACCTCCCCAGCTTTGCTGTGGACGGGGAAGGTTGGCGATGCGTCGGCGTTCCGTGTCTGGGGATCTCGGGCGTTTGTCCGCGACTTGTCTGCGGACAAGCTGTCCCCTCGTGCTGCTCCCTGTGTCTTCCTTGGCTTCCCCACAGACGCTCCCGGGTGGCAGTTTTACCACCCCTCCTCTCGTAGTGTTCTGTCCTCCCAGGACGTCACGTTCGACGAGTCAGTCCCCTTCTACCGCCTCTTCCCCTACCGCACTCCTTCCCTCCCTCCTCCGCCGGACTTCCTTGTGCCGGTTCCCCCCCCGGTAGACCCCCTCCCCCCTCAGGTTCCTGCCCCCTCAGGTGTGTCCCAGGTAGACGCAGTTGACCCGGTCGAGGTTACTGGTGACTCTGGTGCTGCTGGGGGTACTGACTCTGGGGGTGCTGTGCGCGGGGCTGCCGAGCCTGGAGGTGCTGCTACTGGGGGTGCTGAGCCTGGGGGTGCTGGGCCTGGGAGTGCTACTGCGGAGGGTGCTGAGCCTGGGGGTGCTGAGCCGGGGGGTACGGTGCCTGGAGCTGCTGAGCTAGGGGGTGCTGGGTCTGGGGGTGCTGGGTCGGGAGCTGCTGAGCCTGGGGGTACTGAGTCTGGAGCTGCTGAGCCTGGGGGTGCTACGTCTGGAGCTGTTGAGCCTGGGGTTTCTCCTGCTGCTGCGTCTCGCCGGGAGCCCCTCTCTCCACAGGAGCTGCGCGAGAGGTTTGCTCGCCGCTGGAGGCGTGCTGCTGGAGTTGGAGCTTCTTCGACCGTCGAGGGTGCTGGTGCTGCCGGTCCCGGAGCTGCTGGGTCTGCGGGTACTCCTGGAGCAGGAGCTCCTGAGGGTGTTGGTGCTGAGACTACTGCTGTCTGTCCCGGCGGTGGTTCTGCTACTGGTGCTGCTGGAGGTCCTGCCGCTGGAGGTGTTGGTGGCGCTGGTGCTGTCGCTGAGGGTGCTGGTGCTGTCCCTGCTGAGTCTGGAGTTGCCGCGCGGCCTCGGCCGTACTTCGTTCCGCTCCTGCAGCAGGTTCTTGGTCTTTCTCCTCCGGTAGAGTGTCCACAGCCTGTCCAGTCGCAGTCCCTGTTGGAGCCTTCCTCTCCACTGCCTGCTCCCTCTCCTTACACTGGTCCTACTGGAGGTCTTGCTGAGCGTCGTGAGCCTGCGTCTCGTCCTGCGTCGCCTGTTCGTGCTGCTCGCACTAGTGGTCGCGGTTCGCGTCAGCGTCCTCCTCCTGTCCCTGGCACGCACCGGATGTCTCTGCGTCCGTCCACTGCTCCTCTGCGTGCCCCTTTGCCTTCTCCTCCAGAGTCCTCTCTTCCTGCGCTTGCCGACCCTGAGTCGGACTCTCTTCGTGCTGCCAGTCCTACTGTCACGCGTCTCCTTGCTACTCTCGTCACTGACCCCTCGTTTGAGTCCACTGCTGCGTCTGCCCTTGTCGTTGAGCTCGTCGACTTTGCTGCTCGCTGTCGTCTAGACTACGCTACTAGTCTTGTTGCTGAGTCAGCGTCTGACTGTCCTCTGTCCGTCGGGGGTGACTGTGCTCTTGGCACGGACGTCCTAGAGGACAGGCAGGAGGAGTTACAGTGTCTGGCGGCTGCTTCACCTCATCTCGCGTCTGTACTGCTTGCTCCTGAGGGAGACCCGGATGCACTAGACATCCCGACTCCGCGCTCTTACGCGGAGGCCGTAGAGGGTCCCTACTCGTCTCAGTGGCAGGCAGCTATGGATGCAGAGATGGCTTCCTGGAAGTCCACAGGCACCTACGTTGACGCAGTTCCCCCTGCTGGGGCGAACATCGTCAGTGGCATGTGGATCTTTAGGGTGAAGCGGCCGCCGGGCTCTCCACCTGTCTTCAAGGCGCGGTATGTTGCTCGTGGCTTCAGTCAGCGGCAGGGAGTTGACTACTTTCAGACCTTCTCTCCCACCCCGAAGATGACCACTCTTCGGGTGCTGCTGCACGTAGCCGCTCAGCGCGACTACGAGCTTCACTCTCTCGACTTCAGCACTGCGTTCCTGCAGGGTAGCCTGCACGAGGAGATCTGGCTGCGCCGTCCACCTGGCTTCACTGGGACTTTCCCTCCTGGCACCCAGTGGAGCCTCCGTCGGCCAGTCTACGGTCTCCGCCAGGCACCGCGTGAGTGGCACGACACACTGAGGACTACGCTTGCGGCTCTTGGGTTTGCTCCTTCTACTGCTGACCCGTCGCTGTTTCTGCGCACGGACACTTCTCTGCCGCCGTTCTACATCCTCGTGTACGTCGACGACTTGGTCTTTGCCACAGCGGACACTGCTGGACTTGCCTACGTGAAGTCCGAGCTGCTGAAGAGACACACGTGCACAGACCTGGGTGAACTGCGCAGCTACCTTGGCTTGCAGATCACTCGGGACAGAGCACGCCGCACCATTACCTTGACTCAGTCACACATGGTGCAGCAGGTCCTTCAGCGCTTCGGCTTCACGTACTCCTCGCCTCAGGCCACTCCTCTGTCTACTCGCCACTCGCTCTCAGCTCTGCCTTCGGATGAGTCCGTAGAGTCGAGTGGCCCGTACCCAGAGCTTGTTGGCTGCCTCATGTACCTGATGACCTGCACACGACCTGACCTTGCATACCCTCTGAGCATTCTTGCACGCTATGTTGCTCCTGGGAGACACCGACCAGAACACATGGCTGCAGCGAAGAGGGTGTTTCGCTACCTGTGCAGTACGTCGGGCATGGGGCTAGTGCTTGGAGGGCGGAGTCCAGTGGTCCTTACAGGGCACGCGGACGCTTCTTGGGCTGACGACCAGGCTACCCAGCGGTCGTCACAGGGTTACACCTTCAGTCTTGGTTCCGGCTCTGTCTCGTGGCGGGCTACTCGCTCGTCTTCGGTTCTCAGCTCCAGTTGTGAGGCTGAGATCTACGCTGGGGCCATGGCTGCACAGGAGCTTCGCTGGCTCACCTACCTGCTGACTGACCTTGGAGAGCCGCCTCGTTCTCCTCCAGTGCTGTACGTAGACAACAAGGCCATGCTGGCCTTGTGTCGAGAGCAGCGTCTGGAGCACAGAACGAAGCACATTGCTCTTCGCTACTTCCTTGCTCGTGAGCTGCAGCTGCGTGGACAGTTGCGGCTTGCGTACGTGGCCTCTGAGGCCAACACTGCTGATGTGTTCACCAAGGCACTCGCGCCTTGTGACCATCAGCGTTGCTGCACCCAGCTGGGTCTTGTGCCTGTCTTGCCTCACTTGCTCTCCTCTTGACTTTACTTGTACTGTGACATATATATACCTGCTCTTGCTTGTCTAGTTTTATATATATATGTCTGTACTCCTGCATGTGAACTGGCCTCTGGCCCTGCTCTTGTGCTCGGACTGTGTGGTGACGTTGTGATCCACCCTGAGCTTGCTCTGCTTAGCTTTACTTGACTGGTCTTGTGACCCCTTGTTCTCCCCCACTTTGCCTATGGGGGTGTGTCAGATTTATATGACATAGTTGCTGTAGGCTATAGTGGGGTAGCACATATGGGGTACAGGGTTTCTAGGGTTGTATTTGTACCCAATCTTTCCTTAGTCATTCTCATTTCCTGTTCACTTGTTTCACACCCGCTACGGCCCCGCTACGGCCCCGTCGGCCCCGCTTAGGCCCCGCTACGGTCCCGCTACGGCCCCGCTACGGCCCCGTCGGCCCCGCTACGGCCCCGCTACGGCCCCGTCGGCCACGTCGGCCTCGCTACGGCCCCGCTACGGCCCCGTCAGCCCCGCTAAGGCCTTGTCGGCCCCGTCGCGGCCCCGCTCAGGCCTCGCTTTGGCCCCGTCAGCCCCGCTTAGGCCCCGCTGCGGCCCCGCTACGACCCCGCTACGGCCCCGTCGCGGCCCCGCTTCGGCCCCGTCGGCCCCTCTACGGCCCCACTTGGGCCCCGCTTCGGCCCCGTCGGCCCCGCTACGGCCCCGCTTAGTCCCCGCTACGGCCCCGTCGTGGCCCCGCTACGCCGCCACCTGCGACCTTGCCACCACCTGCGACCCCGCCTCCCAGCGTCCGCAGCGCCGAGCAGCCGAACCGCCGGCCAGCTGAGCCGCCCGACCGCCCGAGCCGCCCAGCAACCGAGCCGCCCGGCAGCCGAGCCGCCCAGCAGCCGAGCCACCCGACAGCCGAGCCGCCCAGCATCGTGCAGCCAAGCCGCCCAGCAGCCGAGCCGCCCTGCAGCCGAGCCGCCCGACAGCCGAGCCGCCGAGCAGCCCAATCGCTCCACCTACCTGGTAAGAGCACAGTCTCTGCCACTGCACTGCCTTGCCTACTCCTGTTATGGCTTCCCCTAGCGTTCTCACCTTTGACGCTGAGGGTCGGGCAGTGGACTTTGAGGTCTGGGTAGATGATCTGCAGCTTTTCCTGCAGTGCGATAGGGCAGACGGCCTCTCCCTGTTTGACCTCACTTCTGGTGCCTCCCCTGCCCCTGCTGCTGATGCTGACGCCACTGTTCGCTCACAGTGGGCCACACGTGACGCTGCTGCTCGCCTTGCTGTGCGCCGCCACTTACCGACCACTGAGTGTGCACACTTTAGCCAGTACAAGAGTGCTCAGACCTTGTACGACGCTGTAGTTGCACGCTACTCTTCCCCTGCCACTACTGCACTGAGCCGCCTCATGCTACCGTACCTCTTCCCTGACCTTGCTGCCTTTCCCACTGTCGCTGACCTCATTACGCACCTCTGCACTAGTGACAATCGCTACCGCGCTGCGCTTCCTGCTGAGTTCTGCGCCAAGAACCCCCCCCCCCCCCATGTACATCACCCTCTACTACATAGTCACCCGTCTCCCTGACTCTCTCCGTGTAGTCAGGGACCACTTCCTCTCTGTTTGCCCCACCACTCTCACCGTTGACCTCCTCGAGAAGGCCCTCCTAGCGGCGGAGAAGAGCATAGTCGCTGTAGGAGCCTCTCGTGGTGACCCTCGCACCCCCGTCTTTGAGGGGTGTTCTCCCTCCCCCCTCTTGCCCTCTGTTGCCTCTGCTGCTGCGGCCGACCTCATTGGTTTCGAGTCGGTCGGCGCTGCGTCTGCCCCGAGCGGGAGACGCCGCACCGGCAAGGGCAAGGGGGGCAAGGGCACTGGAGAGGGTGGAGGGGGCAGTGGAGGTGGTGGTGGAGGTGGTGGAGGGAGTGGGGGTGGTGGTGGGAGTGGTGCTGGGGGTGGCGGCGGCGGCGGCAGCAGTGGAGGCGGCGGAGGCGGTGGAGGTGGCGGAGGGAGCGGAGGCGGCGGAGGTAGTGGAGGAGGCGGAGGTGTAGGAGGCGGCGGAGGCGGTGGAGGCGGCGGCGGCGGCGGAGGCGGCGGTGGTGGAGCGAGTCGCGACTCTGCGCCGAGGAGTGGCGCCGGTGGTGGTCAGCGCCAGCAGCAGCAGCGGAGTGGTGTGACCCTGTCCCCTCAGCAGCTTCGTGAGTGGTACACTGCACGCCAGCGCGGTGGGGGTTTTGGTCCCTGCTCTTACGTTCTCCGTACCGGCGACCGCACTGGTGAGCAGTGCGGAGGTCCGCACTCCACCCAGCGCTGCTTTGGTCGCTTGACGGACGCGTGGCGTCGCCAGCTCTCTGAGGCGTTAGAGATCCCTCGCTGGGGAGATCCGGCTAAGGCCGGGGTTGCTATCTTTGATCTTGATTTTGATGCTATTCTTGCTGCCATGTATGCTGATGCTGATAGTGTTGAGGGTGCCTGTTACCTGTGTGTACCGCCTGACCCGGGCATTGAGGCTGCTGCGCTAGGTGCTGGTGAGACTGCTGCTCTAGGTGCTAGTGCGTCTGCTGCCCCAGGTGCCAGTGCGTCTGCCGCCCCAGGTGCTGGTGAGTCTTCTCTCTCAGGTACTACGTCGGCTCAGGCCTTCCACACCTTCACCCTGGACTCGGGTGCGTCCCGCTCCTTCTTTCGAGACCGCACCACTCTTACGCCGCTTAGTCGGCCAGTTGCAGTCTCCCTGGCAGACCCCTTTGTGGGTCCTGTCCTTGCTAGCTTCTCCACTATCCTTCCGTGCCTTGCAGCCCCCTCTGGCACCCTGTCTGGTCTCTACCTCCCCTCGTTCTCTACGAACTGTCAGAATGAGAAACAGGAATGATGTGACTAGCAGGAACAACAGTACAAATATGAAACCCTAAACTGGTGTGCCCCCTATGGTGTGACCCACTACAGCCTAGAACCACACAAACATATAATGTTTGACACACCCCCATAGGCAAAGTGGGGGAGACCTAGGGGTCACAAGACCAGTCAAGGCAAAACAAGGCAAACAAGCTCAGGGTGGATCTCGAGGATTCCACACAGATTCCGAGCACAAGTAAGCGGTCACAAGACCAGTTCACATGAAGTTTTATAACAGAGCAAGAGGTACAATGATCACAACCTAGCAAGGGCAAACATGCAGGTATATATATAATGATCACAGTACAGGCAAAGTCAAGAAGTAAGCAAGTGAGGAACAGTCGGCACAAGGCCTAGAAGAGTGCAAAAACGCTGATGGTCAACAGGCGGAAGCGCCTTGGTGAACACATCAGCAGTGTTGGCCTCAGTGGCCACGTAACGCAGAAGAAGCTGACCACGCTGCTGTAGCTCTCGAGCTAGAAAGTAACGTAGAGCAATGTGCTTCGTCCTGTGCTCCAGTTTGTGCTCCTGACACAAGGCTATGGTTGCCTTGTTGTCGACGTACAGCACTGGAGGAGAACGAGGCTGCTCTCCAAGGTCAGTCAGCAGGTAGGTGAGCCAGCGAAGCTCCTGGGCAGCCATGGCCGTGGCGTAGATCTCAGCCTCACAGCTGGAGCCGAGAACAGAAGAAGAACGAGTAGAACGCCAAGAGACAGAGCCAGAGCCAAGACTGAAGGTGTAACCCTGAGACAATCGCTGAGTAGCCTGGTCGTCTGCCCAAGAAGCGTCTGAGTGCCCAGTGAGAACAGGCCGGTCTCGCCCTCCAAGCACTAGCCCCATGCCCGACGTACTGCACAAGTAGCGCAACACCCTCTTAGCTGCATCCATGTGCTCCTTCCGGTGACGGCCGGGAGCGACATAGCGTGCTAAGATGCTGAGAGGGTATGCAAGGTCAGGTCGAGTGCAGGTCATCAGGTACATGAGGCAGCCCACAAGCTCTGGATACGGACCACTCGGCTCTACGGACTCATCCGAAGGCAGAGCTGAGAGCGAGTGTCCCGTAGGCAGAGGAGTGGACTGAGGCGAGGAGTACGTGAAGCCGAAGCGCTGAAGGACCTGCTGCACCATGTGTGACTGAGTCAAGGTGATGGTGCGTCGTGCTCTGTCCCGGGTGATCCGCAAGCCAAGATAGCTTGTCAGTTCACCCAGGTCTGTGCACGTGTGTCTCTTCTGCAGCTCGGACTTCACGTGAGCGAGACCAGCTGTGTCAGAAGTGGCAAAGACCAAGTCGTCGACGTACACGAGGATGTAGAACGGCGGCAGTGAGGTGTCGGTGCGTAGAAACAGCGACGGGTCAGCAGTAGAAGGAGCGAACCCAAGAGCCGCAAGTGTAGTCCTCAGTGTGTCGTGCCACTCACGTGGCGCCTGGCGGAGACCGTAGACTGGCCGCCTGAGGCTCCACTGGGTACCAGGAGGGAACGACCCAGTGAAGCCAGGTGGGCGGCGCAGCCAGATCTCCTCGTGCAAGCTGCCCTGCAAGAAAGCTGTGCCGAAGTCAAGAGAGTGGAGCTCGTAGTCACGTTGAGCGGCGACGTGTAGCAGAACCCGAAGAGTGGTCATCTTCGGGGTCGGGGAGAAGGTCTGGAAGAAGTCAACTCCCTCTCGCTGACTGAAGCCTCGTGCAACGTAACGCGCCTTGAAGACAGGCGGAGAGCCCGGCGGCCGCTTCACCCTGAAAATCCACATGCCATTGACGATGTTCGCCCCAGGTGGGGGAACCTCGTCGACGTAGGTGCCAGTGGACTTCCAGGAAGCCATCTCTGTGTCCATGGCTGACTGCCACTGAGAGGAGTAGGGACCGGCCATCGCCTCTGCGTAAGAGCGTGGGGTCGGGATGTCTGGTGCATCCGGGTCTCCCTCAGGGGCAACAAGCATGGACACGAGATGGGGCAAAGCAGCGGCAAGGCAACCAAACTCCTCCTGCCTGTCCTCAAGAACGTCCGTGCCAAGAGCACACTCACCCCCGACGGACGGAGGACAGACAGACTCAGACTCAGCAACAAGACTCGCAGCATAGTCTAGACGACACGCAGCTGCAAAGTCGACAAGCTCAGTGACTAAGGCAGACGCAGCAGCGGACTCAAAGGAAGGGTCAGTGACAACTGTAGCCAGGAGACGTGTGACAGTAGGACTGGCACCGCGAAGGGTGTCTGACTCCGGGTCAGCAAGAGCAGGAAGAGAGGACGCAGGAGGCGACGGGAGAACGACACGCTGCGGAGCAGTGGACTGACGAAGCGCCATCTGGTGAGTGCCTGGGACAGCAGGAGGACGCTGACGCTGGACTCGACTACCAGTGGTAGCAGCACGAACAGGCGACGCTCGACGAGACGCAGGTGACACAGGACGTGACGCAGGCTCACGTCTCTCAGCAAGACCTCCAGTCGGACCAGTGTAAGGAGTAGGCACAGGGAGCGGGGAGGCAGGCGGTAACTGTGGCTGTGACTGGACAGACGGCGGACACTCTAAGGCGAGAGGAGGACAAGGAGGAGGAGTCTGACCAAGAACCTGCTGAAGGAGCGGAACGAAGTACGGCCGTGGCCGTGCAGCAACTCCCGAACCAGCAGAGACACCATCGGCAGGGTCCTCAGCACCAGCAGAAGCTCCACCCTCCGGGTCCTCCACTCCAGCGGCAGCAGCAGCACCTCCAGCAGCAGGGTCCGCAGCACCCGCAGCAGCTCCAACGCCCGGGTCCTCAGTACGAGCAGCACCTCCAGCAGCACCACCAGCAGCAGTAGCACCTCCAGCACCAGGGTCCGCAGCACCCGCAGCAGCGTCAACTCCGGGGACCCCAGCACCAGCAGCTCCACTCCGGAGACTGATGTGCCGAGCGTACCACTCTCGAAGCTGTGGGGAAGAGGGCGGCTCCCGCCGTGGTGGGGAAACACGAGTACCAACTCCAGTAGCACCACGAGCCCGAGACGCACCCCGCCGAAGGCTGCAGTACCGTGAGTACCACTCACGTAGCTGCTGCGAAGAGGGAGGTCCTCCAGGCGCCTCACAGTCGACTGCAACACCACCAGGCTCAGCACCCCCAGACTCAGCAACGCCAGGCTCAGTACCCCCAGACCCAGCACCCCCAGGCTCAGCACCCCCAATCTCAGCACCCCCAGACTCAGCACCCCCAGGCTCCATCCGCTCAGGCTCCGCACGCTCAGGCTCCGCACGCTCAGGCTCAGCACCTCTAGCAGGACGCGAGTCGACAGCTACCTCGGCAGGCTCAACCGGGTCTACCTGAGAGACACCTGAGGGAGCGGCACCCTGAGGGGGAAGGGGGTCTACCACTGCAGCACCTGGCGCGAGGAAGAGAGGCGGGGGAGGGAGCGGTGCAGTGCGGTAGGGGAAGAGGCGGTAGAAGGGCACGGACTCGTCAAAAGTAACGTCCTGAGAGGGGAAGACGCGGTGCGAGGCGGGGTGGTAAAACTGCCAGCCAGACGCATCCGGGACAAAGCCAAGAAAGACACAGGGAGCAGTGCGGGAGGAGAGCTTGTCCGCAGACGTGTCGCGAACAAAAGCTCGGGATCCCCAGACACGGAAGCGTGACGCATCGCCAACCTCCCCCGTCCACAGCAGTGTGGGTGAGGTCTCCGGAGCGGAGACACGGGGCCAGAGGTTGAGCTGATGCGCAGCGTACCGGACCGCAGCAGTGTGCGCCCTCCCGCACGTCTGTCCCTTGCGGCGACCAGTCCGGATGACGTACGTGCAGCTAAGGCTACCCCCCCCACCCCTGTGCTGTAAGTACCACTCACGAAGCTCCTGGGAGGACTGAGGGTGCTGCGCGCTCTGGCCAGTGCCAGAGCCTCCACGACCACCACCGCCGCCTCCACCACAACCACCACCGCCCCTGCCGCCTCCACGTCCACTGCCGCCACCACCACCGCCCCCACCCCGGCCACCGCCGCCGCCGCTGCCTCCACCACTCCCACCGCTGCCACTAGCCCCTCCAGCCCCGCCACCACCCCCACCGCCACCACCACCCCCACCACCGCCTCCCCCGCCGTCACCCCCACCGCCCTTGCCTCCTCTGCCCTTGCCGCTGCGACGCCCGCTGGGAGCGGACGCTGAGCCGACCTGCTCAGCACCAAGGAGGTCGACAGCAGCAGCAGAGGCGACAGAGGGGAGCAGGGGGGAGGGGGAACACCCCTCGAAGAAAGGGGTGCGGGGGTCGCCACGAGAGGTACCTACAGCTACAATACTCTTCTCAGCTGCAAGTAGTTCCTTCTCTAGGGCGGTAATGGTGAGCTCAGTGGGGCAGCGAGCTAGGAAGTGGTCCCTGACTGTACGCAGAGTGTCAGGGAGGCGGGTGACTAGATGGTAGAGAGTGAGCCAGAGCGGGGGAGGGTTGGAGGCAAGAAACTCAGCGGGCATGGCTGCACGGAAGCGGGCATCACTAGTGCGGAGGTGAGTGATGAGGTCAGCGACTGTCTGGAAGGCGGACAGGTCGGGGAACAGGTAGGGAAGCGAGAGGCGGCCTAGTGCAGCTGAGGCCGGGGAGGAGTAGCGCGCAACTACAGCAGTGTACAGGGCCTGCGCAGTCTGATGCTGGCCAAAGTGCTCGCGCTCGTCGACTGGCAGAGAGTTGCGAATAGCAAAGCGGGCGTGGGCATCGCGAGTCTTCCACTGTGAGCGAGCAGTAGCAGCAGCAGTAGTAGCAGGAGGAGGGACTGTACATAGTGCGTGATCGTACAGCGAGATATCCTCTCTGGCAGTGAGCTGGAGGAACAGGTGCAGATCATCGAGCCATGTCTCAAACTTAATCGGGCTGCCCTCAGCATCGAACGAGAGAACTGGAGGGCTAGCCATAGCTGAAGTAGCAGTAGCAGAAGTAGCAGTAGCAGTAGCAGTAGCAGCAGCAGCAGCGGTAGTAGTAGCAGTAGCAGTAGCAGTAGTGGTGCTGCTGCTCACGTAAGGAGGGCGCGGCTCGGCTAGGACGGTGCGGCTCGGCTAGGGCGGCGCGGCTCGGCTAGGGCGGCTCGGCTCGGCTGGGGCGGCGCGGCTCGGCTGGGTCGCGCGGTTCGGCTCAGGTCGCGCGGTTCGGCTCGGGTCGCGCGGTTCAGCTGGGGTCGCGCTGTGCGGCTCGGCCGTAGAGGGGCGAGCGCGGGGGGGGGGGGGGGCGTTCGGGGGCCGGTCGGGGCTAGCGCGGGGCCATTTGGGGGCCGTAGGAGGCTAGCGCGGGGCCTTAAGGGGCCGTGGGAGGCTAGCGCGGGGCCTGAAGGGGCCGTGGGAGGCTAGCGCGGGGCCTTACGGGGCCGTGGGAGGTTAGCGCGGGGGCCGCACGGGGCCGTTCGAGACTAGCGCGGGGCCAATCGGGGCCGTAGGAGGCTAGCGCGGGGCCGTAGGTGGGCCGTGGGAGGCTAGCACGGGGCTACACGGGGCCGTTCGGGGCTAGCGCCGGGCCGTAGGGGGGCCGTGAGAGGCTAGCGCGGGGCCGACACGGGGCCTTAAGGGGCTAGCGCGGGGTGGTAAGACGGGGCCGTAAGGGGCGACGCGAGGGGCCGTGAGGGGCCTGAAGGGGGCGACGCTAGGAACGAGGCGCACGAGGGCGCTAGGAAAAGGCGGCGCACGAGGGCGCGGCTAGCGGAAACGGTGGGCCCTAACGTTCCGGTCCTAGGTGGAACCTAGGCTCGTAATACCATTTCAGAATGAGAAACAGGAATGATGTGACTAGCAGGAACAACAGTACAAATATGAAACCCTAAACTGGTGTGCCCCCTATGGTGTGACCCACTACAGCCTAGAACCACACAAACATATAATGTTTGACACGAACTTGGTGAGTGGAGCGGACCTACAGGATCGAGGGGTTGACCAGTTCACTCCTGCGAGTCAGTGAGTGACCCACTGCAGGTGTGCTCGGACAGGCTGACACTTGGCCACGTTCACCCGTCGGCCAGGGTCGAGCCTGTACACCCTTACTGCTGAGTCTGCCTAGGTAGCTGCGTCGAGTCAGGTGTTTGCTGCGGCGTCCAGGTCTGGTCCTGAGTCTGCTCCCTGCTCGTGTCGTCTGCTGTCCCACCAGACTCTCCTTTGGCACAACCGCCTTGGTCACCCCTCCTTGCCTCGTGTCCGAGGCATGGCCTCCCGTATCCTTGTCTCTGGTCTTCCTCGGTCCCTCCCTCCCCTTCCTCCGGGGCCTGGCCCTACCTGCGTCCCCTGCGTCGAGGGGTGACAGCGCACCGCCCCTCACTCCTCCGAGTTTCCTCCGACAGAGGCTCCGCTGCAGACTCTACACATGGACGTGTGGGGCCCAGCCCGCGTCAGTGGGCAGGGGAGAGAGCGGTACATTCTGCTGGTCGTTGACGACTACTCGCGTTACACCACAGTCTTCCCCTTGCGCAGCAAGGGTGACGTCACTGAGGTGTTGATCGACTGGATCCACGCAGCTCGTCTCCAGCTCAGAGAGAGTTTCGGCTCGGACTTTCCTGTTTTGCGTCTGCACTCGGACAGAGGAGGGGAGTTTTCCTCTGCCCGTCTGGGAGCCTTCTGTCGGGCACAGGGCATCCGCCAGACCTTCACGCTTCCGGCCTCTCCACAGCAAAATGGGATTGCTGAGCGCCGCATTGGCATGGTCATGGACGTTGCGCGTACGTCCATGATGCATGCGGCTGCCCCCCATTTTCTGTGGCCATTTGCGGTTCAGTACGCCGCGCATCAGCTCAGCCTTCAGCCCCGGGTCTCCTTGCCAGAGACCTCCCTCGCCTTGCGGTGGACAGGGAAGGTTGGCGATGCGTCTGCGTTTCGGGTCTGGGGATCTCGAGCGTTTGTCTGCGACTTGTCTGCGGGCAAGCTGTCCCCCCCGTGCTGTTTCTTGCGTCTTCCTTGGCTTCCCCACTGACGCGCCTGGCTGGCAGTTTTACCACCCCACCACGCGCCGTGTTCTGTCCTCCCAGGACGTCACCTTTGACGAGTCGGTGCCTTACTACCGTCTCTTCCCCTACCGCACTGCGCCCCTCCCCCCGCCACCGCTCTTCCTTGCGCCAGGTGCTACCCAGCTAGACCCCCTCCCTCCTCAGGGTCCTGCCCCTTCTGGTGTGTCCCAGGTAGACGCAGTCGAGCCTGTCGAGGTAGCTGTTGACTCTGGTGCTGCTAGAGGTGCTGAGCGTGCGGGTGCCGGGTCTGCGGGTGCCGGGTCTGGGGGTGCTGAGTCTAGGGGTGCTGAGATTGGGGGTGCTGAGCCTGGGGGTGCTGAGCCTGGGGGTGCGGAGCCTGGGGGTGCTGGGTCTGCTCGTGTGGCCGCTGGCGGTACTTCGTCGAGGCGGGAGCCGCTCTCTCCACAGGAGCTGCGCGTGTGGTTCGCCCGCCGCTGGAGACGTGCTGCTGAGTCTGAGGGTACTGCTGGAGCTGCTGGGGGTGTTGGCGCTCGTGTTTCTACTGGTGCTGGTGCGTCTGGGGGTGCTGCTGAGGAAGCTGGTGCTGACGGTCCTACTGGAGCTGGTGCTGCTGGAGCTGGAGCTGCTGGGGGTGTTGGCACTGGTGTTTCTACTGGTGCTGGTGCGTCTGGGGGTGCTGCTGAGGCAGCTGGTGCTGACGGTCCTACTAGAGTTGGTGCTGCTGGAGCTGGAGCTGCTGGGGGTGTTGGCCCTGGCGGTGCTGCTGGCGCTGGTGCTTCTGAGGGTACTGGAGTTGGCGCTGTTGGAGCTGGAGGTTCTGCTGGCACTGGTGCTGCCGCCTGGGGTACTGGTGCCGTACTTGCTGGTTCTGGAGGCGCTGAGCGGCCGAGGCCGTACTTCGTTCCGCTCCTGGAGCAGGTTCTTGGTCTCCCGCCCTCTACTGGTCCTGCTCCTCCCTTAGAGTGTCCACCACCTGTCCAGTCGCAGTCACAGTTACCGCCCGCCTCCCCTCTACCTGCTCCTTCTCCCTACACTGGTCCTACTGGAGGTCTTGCTGAGCGTCGTGAGCCTGCGTCTCGTCCCGCGTCACCTGTTCGTGCTGCTTGCACTAGTGGTCGTACTGCACGTCCGCGTCCTCCTGCGGTCCTCGCCACACACCAGATGGCACTGCGTCCTTCCACTGCTCCTCTGCATGTCCCGTTGCCGTCTCCTCCAGAGTCCTCTCTTCCTTCTCTTGCTGACCCGGAGTCTGACTCCCTTCGTGCTGCTAGTCCTTCGGTCACGTGCCTTCTTGCTACTGTCGTCACTGACCCTTCCTTTGAGTCTGCTGCTGCGTCTGCTCTAGTTGCTGAGCTTGTCAACTTCGCAGCTCGCTGTTGTCTAGACTACGCTGCCAGTCTTGTTGCTGAGTCTGAGTCTGTCTGTCCTCCGTCCGTCGGGGGTGAGTGTGCTCTTGGCACGGACGTCCTTGAGGACAGGAAGGAGGAGTTCCAGTGCTTTGCGGCTGCTTTCCCCCATCTCGTGTCCACGCTGATTGCCCCTGAGGGAGACGCGGATGCACCAGACATCCCTACTCCTCGATCGTACGCTGAGGCGATCGAGGGTCCCTACTCCTCTCAGTGGCAGTCGGCCATGGATGCAGAGATGGCTTCCTGGAAGTCCACAGGCACCTACGTCGACGAGGTTCCCCCACCTGGGGCGAACATCGTCAGTGGGATGTGGATCTTCAGGGTGAAGCGGCTGCCGGGCTCTCCGCCTGTCTTCAAGGCGCGTTACGTGGCTCGAGGCTTCAGTCAGCGGCAGGGAGTTGACTACTTTCAGACCTTCTCTCCCACCCCGAAGATGACCACTCTTCGGGTGCTGCTGCACATAGCCGCTCAGCGCGACTACGAGCTTCACTCTCTTGACTTCAGCACTGCTTTCCTGCAGGGCAGCCTGTACGAGGAGATCTGGCTGCGCCGCCCTCCTGGCTTCACTGGGTCGTTTCCTCCTGGCACCCAGTGGAGCCTCCGGCGGCCAGTCTACGGTCTCCGCCAAGCGCCCCGTGAGTGGCACGACACACTGAGGACTACACTTGCGGCTCTTGGGTTTGCTCCTTCTACAGCCGACCCGTCGCTGTTTCTGCGCACCGACACCTCTTTGCCGCCGTTCTACATCCTCGTGTACGTTGACGACCTGGTCTTTGCCACTGCTGACACTGCTGGACTCGCCCACGTGAATTCCGGGCTGCAGAAGAGACACACGTGCACAGACCTGGGTGAACTGCGCAGCTACCTTGGCTTGCAGATTACCTGGGACAGAGCACAGCGCACCATTACCCTAACTCAGTCACACATGGTGCAGCAGGTCCTTCAGCGCTTCGGCTTCACGTACTCCTCGCCTCAGGCCACTCCTCTGCCTACTCGCCACTCGCTCTCAGCTCTGCCTTCGGATGAGTCCGTAGAGCCGAGTGGCCCGTACCCAGAGCTTGTTGGCTGCCTCATGTACTTGATGACCTGCACACGACCTGACCTTGCATACCCTCTTAGCATCTTGGCACGCTATATTGCTCCTGGGAGACACAGACCGGAGCACATGGCTGCAGCGAAAAGGGTGTTGCGCTACGTGTGCAGTACGTCGGGCATGGGGCTAGTGCTTGGAGGGCGACGTCGAGTAGTCCTCACAGGTCACGCTGACGCTTCTTGGGCTGACGACCAGGCTACGCAGCAGTCGTCACAGGGTTACACCTTCAGCCTTGGCTCCGGCTCTGTCTCGTGGCGGTCTACCCGCTCGTCTTCTGTTCTCGGCTCCAGCTGTGAGGCTGAGATCTACGCAGGGGCCATGGCTGCACAGGAGCTACGCTGGCTCACCTACCTGCTGATTGACCTAGGAGAGCCGCCTTGTTCTCCTCCAGTTCTATACGTAGACAACAAGGCCATGCTGGCCTTGTGTCGGGAGCACAGGCTGGAGCACAGAACGAAGCACATTGCTCTCCGCTACTTCGTGTCTCGTGAGCTGCAGCAGCGTGGTCAGCTCCGCCTCACCTACGTGGCCTCTGAGGCCAACACTGCTGATATCTTCACCAAGGCCCTTCCGCCTTGTGATCATCAGCGCTTCTGTACTGTGCTAGGTCTTGTGCCTACCTGGCCTCACTTGCTCACTTCTTGATCTTGTTTGTACTGTCTTCTTTCTATACCTGCCCTTGCTTGTTTTACCTTTATATGTATGACCTTGCATGTGAACTAGCCTTGTGGCATTACTCTTGTGCTCGGACTGTGTGGTGACTTTGTGATCCACCTTGAGCTTGCTTTGCTTCGCTTTGCTTTGCTTGACTGGTCTTGTGACCACTTGTTCTCCCCCACTTTGCCTATGAGGGTGTGTCAGAACATTATAGCTTATACATTTGTGTAGGCTGTAGTGGGGTAGCCCATAAGGGGTACAACCCAATTAGGGTTAGTACTTGTACCCAACTGTTTCTTAGTTCATTCATTCCATTCTCACTTCTCGTCACAAGCAATTTCGGTCCACCAAACAGTTCGGTACCATAGATGTGCCAAGATTTCCTATTCGTTGATTACCCGCGATTCGCCAACTTCATTTGAAAATCGGCTAAACTATTTGAAAATGAGAGACGTGGGTGGAGGGAAATGACCTCCAGCCCACGTTTTGTACTCCAAACGGGCGTTTAGCGCGGTTCGTCGCTGCCCATTCCTACATTACAGACTGCTTCGCTTTCAAAATACGAAATTTTGAATAGCGTTACATTTGTAAAAATATTCATATTCAGAAAGCTTTCTTTCTTTTATGTAGCAATGGCATCGTCTCATTTCAAATGGGTCTTCTGAGACATGTGCAGTGGAGGTTGTCGTCGTCGCATCAGAGCCGCTGAGTGTTGCACTGGTGACGAGGCTCGTACCGGGTCTTGAACGTGTCGAGACGCTTCGACCAGCTGATCGACCGCCGGGGTGATGTACATCTCCTTGGCAGTATCGCTGCGCCACCGTCCCAACTGTTTCAAAAAGCGATCTGGTACTCTTGAGTTGGCGGCGGCAGTGGCTGCGCCTTTGCGAAAGGAGTGGGTGCCGAGATGCTCGAGACCTAAGCCGATCTTTTGGAATGCCTCCTTGCACCAATTGCGGATTGTTGTGTAGGATGGTGAAGTGGCGGCAGTGCCGAGACTCGTGGTGTCTTGACCGAAAACTCGTATGAGCGGGCCTCTTTGTGCATGGTTATATCCCGCCAATTGGATGAAGCACTTGGTGCACCGTATGGGGAAGAAGGGACCTGAGCTTGCTGCTACTGGAACCCATGTACCTTCTCCTGCCTAGTCAGTCTTTGAGCGGGGAATAAAGAGCCACATGGCGTCTTCCTCGAACTGGATGTCGTGCCACTTAATTTCGACAAGGTCCGAGTAGCGTAGAAAGCCGGCGTACATTAGGATTGGGATAAGTCCCTTCTGGAACTCGCCGGGGTTGTTTGACTCCAGGTATTCCGACGCTATTTCGTGGACTTGGTGCAAAGAGATGGGCTCTTCGAGTCGACGAGGTCCGAGTAGCGTAGAAAGCCGGCGTACATTAGGATTGGGATAAGTCCCTTCTGGAACTCGCCGGGGTTGTTTGACTCCAGGTATTCCGACGCTATTTCGTGGACTTGGTGCAAAGAGATGGGCTCTTTGAGTCATCGGGGGCGCGGGCAATGTCGCTTGGCGAATTCCCGCACTTGGGATGTGAACGGCCCAGTTGATGGGCACGGGGCCCCGATCATCCGATGTGCGAAGCTGACTGTCGAGCATGTCAGTTGTATCACTCATACTGTGGCTTTTTGTTGAATTGCATGGACCAGGTATAACGCGAGCGTCATGTCTGTGCATGGCAGAAACTGTAGCTTGACTCGTTTGCAGAACGCGCGGAACTTGGCCCAGTACGGCTCGTAGGTGCGAATCGTAGAGTCGGCCCGTGTTTGCGCAGTTATACGGAGCAATTCTTGCTTGAGCCTCTCAAGTAATCCTGCACCAGGTTCGTGAGAGGTCAGGTAGCGAACGACACTCGTAAAGCGAGAATAGGGCTATGAGGCATTCCTTTGCCAGAGAAGGCACAAGTGTGGGTGCCCGCGGTGAGGCACTGACTCCCATGGGTGAGGTGGATGTGAGCGCGAATGCAAGGGGCCCACTTCGGTGGGGTGGTTTGTAGCAACGGCCACCAGCTTGCCCCTGGCCAATGAGGCACTACGAGCGTGAGCGATGCTCGCGTCCGTTGGGCGTGGTGAAGCACTGCTGGGATGAGGTGTGGTGGTGGGAAAGCATAACCGTGCTCAGCGTTCCATGATATTGAGAAGGCGGCGGTAGCCTTTGCGTCCGGGTGAGGTGTTTTGGAACAGAAGCGGGCCAACTGTGTGTTGCTTGCATTGGCGAATAGATCGATGGAGAACGGTCCCAAATGCCGCTCAATGAAGCGGAACCACGGTGCTTTAATTGAGTAGTCATCTCAATCGATCATCTTGGAGAGTTCGTCCGCTCGTGTGTTGAGCTCGCGTGGGATCCATTCGACCGTCAGGCGAATCCTCGAGGCCATGCACGTTTGAATAATGGCTCTGCATGTTGTGGTGAGACTAGGGCTTCGAGAGCCGCCTTTTCGAAGAATGAAGAATACGCCTTGGTTGTCAGTTCTGGCTAGGACGTGTCGGTTGTGGATCCCTCCCGCAAACGTTTGGAGAGCCCATAGAACTCCTTCCATTTCTCGTTGCGTGCTCGAGGTCCTTGTGAGATGCTCGGGCATTGCTGCATTCGCCTCGGTTCGCCCTCTCGGGAACGTGTCTAGTGTGGCTCCCCAAATGTGTGCGCTGGCGTCCACATGGATCACTGCGTCATAGCTGTTCGGGACGTGGAAGGAGGCACCATTGAAGTTGTCGAATTCTTGCAGCCAAAACTCGAGTTCCTCGATTACGGCGGGGACTAATGGCACCTTGCTGTTCCATGAAGCGGCCTCCTGAATGGTCTGCAGCAAGTTCTGGCTAAATGCCCGCGCAGTTGCGCCGATGGCAAGTGACATCGAAGCGAGCATGCCAGTGACCCTCGCTACATGGCGGATCGGGACCTTGCGCTTGGCTCTGCCTGCCATGCAAAGTTCTTGAATGGTCGAGCGTAACGATGTACGCTGCTCGGGACCAATGGAGAACTGGCCGTGCTTAGTATCCAGTTCGACACCCAGAAAGCGCAGCTGCTGGGTGGGTTGGAGATGCGACTTCTTAGAATTAATGACTAGCCCCGCCTTGTTGAGATCCTCCACCACCATCTGACACGTAGTTCGAGCCTCTGCTTCCGTGTGACACAAAAATATGATGTCGTCAACATACGGGATGACTCGTACCCCGAGGGCCCGCCAGCGGTGGGCGAGCTGCTTGATAAGTTGCGTGAATACAAATGGGGCCGTCGCGAGGCCGAAAGGGAGGGAGCGAAAGACGTATGAGCGCCCGTCGAATTGGAATCCCAGGTACTTCCAGCATGACGGATGGATGTCGACGTGGTGGTATCCTGATTTGAGGTCGACAGCGAACATCCAATCGCCTATGCTGACGAGCTCCGCCACCCGCTTCAATCCCTCGTACTTGAATTTGGGGATGCCCAGATTTTGGTTTACTCTTCTGAGGTCACAGGATCAGTCGGCACTTGTCTCTTTGAACCACCACATTTAGTGGACTGATGCAGAGCTGTTGGGATCCGGGGGCGATAATGGCCGCACCACTATCAAGGAGCTCGATTATGGCCTGCTTGGTGAACTTTGAGTGGATTAGTGCTCCCGCGTGGTTGTCTTTCTGAAACGGCGTGGGGGGCCCATGCTTCCATGGCATCCAATAGCCATTTAAAATCACCGAGAGTATGAAGCTACTCTCGCACCATGAGCTCCACCAAGGAAATGCTGCGCGCAGGCGTCCGCGCATAGTCGTGACGAGCTTGTCGGTGATCGCGATCTCGTACGGGTCATACTCAACCATCGAGCCGATACCCGGTGTATCTGTGGACCATGGGGTTCGGGGCAGCATGGGACATGCTTCGTTAAGCAAGGTATGCGGCAATGTAGGTCCCCCGTGAGGTTCTCACTCTCGCTCTCTCTTTTTCTCTCTCTTCCTTTCTCTCTCGTTGTTGTTGTTGATTTTTTTTTTTTTTTTTTTTCATGAGTCCTTTCGCCTGATTGCATGCACTTGGGTGTTCCGCCCTGTGCCTAACATGTGGTGCTCGTAGGGCAGCTCCTTCTTTTGCTCGGTGAGCTCATCACGGTGAACATCTCGCTCGCGCTCTTCCTTCCTTCCCCCTCTTTTTTTTTTTTTTTTTTTTTTTTTTTTTTTTTTGCATGATCATGCTTGCTGTTCTCCAGATTCATTGGATAGCCGTCCTTGCTGCCGTCCCCTTCTTAAGACCATGGAAACCTTGCCTTGCGTCTCGAGCTCCTGGCTTAGTGGGAACAAAAAACTCCCTCCCTTCGTAGTTTTCTCTCTCGCTTGTTTCCCTCTTTCTCTCTCTTGCTCTTATTCTCTGGTTTTTTTTTTTTTTTTTTTTTTTTTTTTTTTTTTTTTTTTTTTTTTTTTTTTTTAAGAGGCATTTTGGCTGCTCCTGTTGCAGCTTCTTACACACGTTGAAACCAAGGGCCTTAGTAAGTCACACAAAAATCACCGTTTTCACAAACATAGCCCATTATGCATTCCGAGCCCTCAATAATGCACACAAGAAATCCACCATTTCATTAAATGCTTTACTCTACAACTCCTAGTCCTATCCCCTTGCCTTAGGGATGGCCCGCGGCCATTCTACCATCCCTACGGGAAACGGCCAGCGGCCTTGCACTCCCTAGTGCTACCTTGATCATGCCTCTCGACACCGGGTGATTTCCCTTTCGGGAGTTCACACCACCGGTGCGGGCCCTTGGGCTCCCGCCCCATTTTCAGGGCAAGCGTTGGCCATGTGGCCCGGCTGCCCGCAGCGGTAGCAAGAGCCTCGAAAGCTCCTGCCGTTGCCATCACTTGGCGGGCCACGCTTGTTCCCAATGGTCATGGGCCCACGCCCTCCGCCGCGTGGGGCGCGATTGAAATTTCCTTGGGCGCGCTCCATGGCCGCTACGTCCGCGATGGCATGTTTGAACGGGCGAGAAGTGAATACGCTCTTGTCTTCATAGAGCTTGAACCTGTTTGCGGTGCGGAAAGTTGGTGTAGTCGGCGACGTGAAGTAATTTGAAGCGGTTGGGGATGAGCGTGAAGGCTTCGCCAAGGAATTCGAGGGCGCTTGCCGGCTCGTTGTGCCGCACCTTGTGCTCTGCATGCTTCAAGTACGCCTGCAGGTGTTCCAGGACCTCGGCTTGCTCGCGCACGGCGGCGTTCTTGAACGAGGCGGCAGCGAGGGTGGGGTTGGGAGAAGGGAGCGGAGGGAGTTGCTCATCGGATGCAACAGCGACATTTATAGCATGAGCCTCACCGTCTTCGTCTTCTTCATTGTCGCTGTCGGTGGGGTTGTTCATAACTGGGGTCGCAACGGCGCGTGTGTCTTCGCCCCTTCCGGTTTTTGTCGTGCGAGCGCGCTTCACGAACTCCGTTTTCGCCTTTTCGCTTTTAGCAAAAACCGAAGTTGCGTTTGGTGTAGCGATTTCTTCAGTAACAGCAAGGGGTCTGCTACTGTAACAGGGTCAGCAGCTGCTGCAGTTGGGCTGCAGTGAATGATGGCGCCACTTGCGCGCCAGTCGCCACTTGCGCGTGAGGCCCCACAGGCGCATCAGGGCCCACAGGCGCGTCAGGGCCCACAGGCCTGCGTCGCTGGCGCGGACGCGGGGTGCCAGCCGCGCTGGTTGGTGCCGATTTGGCGCCTTCTGTCGTGGCCGGCGTGTCAGGGGCCACAGGGGCTCGAGGCACACCAGGGGCGTGTGCCTCGACACCAGTAGCGTGTGCCTCGGTCGCGCCCAGCAGGACGTCGACGCTAGTCGGGGAAGTTTCCCCATCTTCTGCCCGGCGCTTGTTTGGGCGATCGCCCGCGATTTCGCGTGCGTTTCTTGTGGACTCGGGTCGAGCGGGGGCCGTAGCGGTATTAGACTCCCCGCCGTTAAGTGCCATAGTTGTTGCGTTGTGCGCGCAAATGTCAGAGAGTAAAGTCGACGGGGATTGAAAACGAGGAAAAGACTTGGTCCTCGCCAGCTTGAGTGTGGGAGACGAAAATCGGCTAAACCGTTTGAAAATGAGAGACGTGGGTGGAGGGAAATGACCTCCAGCCCACGTTTTGTACTCCAAAATGGGCGTTTACCGCGGTTCGTCGCTGCCCATTCCTACATTACACACTGCTTCGCTTTCAAAATACGAAATTTTGAAAAGTGTTACACTTTTAAAAATATTCATTTTCCTTTCGCCCAGTTTCGCGCTAGACCCTTGGGGTTTTCGTTGACACGGCAAACCCCTGGGAGCAACCTGGGTTTGCTTCGAGAGTACCCAAATTGCAATCAACGTATTGTTGTTCCCTGCTCTCCCATTCAACAAAAAAAACTGGCCAATCAGATTGCATCTCACTTCTCGTAACCACCCTTCGCAACCCAAACAGCACTCAAAACATTACCCCCGTCAACCTTAGTAAGCTTGGCCAGCGCGCCCCGCAATTTGGGCCGCGAGCTTTAAGCACAGTTGCAACTGCCTTTCGCGAGTCAAGCTTTAAGGGAAAATATGTCATTCGTAACCATCATGGGACTCGGTAACATTTTTGGAAAAAAGAATAAAGGGTACGGTCACTGCTGTCAGAATGTTTTAATTGTCTAGCCTGCAGTGGGGTACTCTATAGCGAGTACGACCCAATTAGGGTTTCCTATATGTATGCCAACTGCTGTTAGTGCAACCCCTCTCTTCTTCATTCCTCGTTATCTCACAACTGCGAAGGGTGTTTTCACGCGACTGAAAAAACGTTTCACGGAATCAATCACTATCAACTGGTAGAAAAAGCTGCGAATGGTCACAGATGAAACTCTCGACCAAAAAAGAATAATACCCAAAACGAGCCTAGATGCATTTTCGGATGAATCAACCCTAAACACAATTCGCCAGGTGTCTAGGGTTGATCCGTTCCCAAAACGCATCCGATTCCGATTGGGGCCAACATCACTGGCTGACGTTTCATTTTAAGCCTCCCTGATTCCCGGGAAAATTTCCCCCCTGTATTATGGGTGCATATTTTCCACAGGTAGGCTACTCTGATTGCTCAGTGTTGAAAAGTAGTTAACTCTTATTGCTCAGGGTCGAGAACTGAACATTAATGTAGTAATGGACACTGTATTTAACGGGGACAAAAGTTTCACCCCGCAGGATTCCATCACAACGCGACATCATTTCGTGCACACCTCGTGCGCCTTACGTTTTGACCCGTTACTTTTACGAAATTTATATTTCTCCACACGTTTTAGCGCGGGGAAGAAACAAGCAATTTCGGTCCACCAAACAGTTCGGTAGCATAGATGTGCCAAGATTTCCTATTCGCTGATTACCCGCGATTCGCCAACTTCATTGTGCGAAACGCAAAAAATGTGTTGATAACTTCACGCACACGTAATTGCGACAATACGACTGACATCTTTAAATTCTGTGACACTAACATACGTAGAGTGTCTTTGCCTGTCAGACATGTTGCCGCGCGGTGCTCACGCTCTTGCTGTACTACGACCAATCCGAAGGCGGGGTTATCGGAAGGAAACTTCTCGAAAATTTCCTTCCGATAAGGTCAAATTCAGAGTCCACAGAACGTGTACTCTACATTGACAGAGTCAGTAAGAACACTACTCTGAGCTTAGATACAATATTCCAGGGCTCGCTAAAGCACTATTCTGAATAGATCAGTGTTCACAAGTCAGAAATTTTGAAATTTCAGGGACCACCTTGTGAGAAGCCTGTAATCACCTTGAAATCAGAGTAACTACCCTGATAAAATCAGCCCTGCATGCAACATAGTATGCTAACCCTATGCAATTGTATGCAAAACCGTCGATACCTTGGTTTTGGAGGTATTGACATATTGCGCTAGTATCTAGGTTTTTTTATCGAAATCACCGATTTCTACCATGCTTATCTTTCCACTAAACTTCAGATGAGCAACACTGTTCACTTCTTTTGACAGAAAAAAATATACCCAATCGGAAAGGGATGCACTCGGGGAGGCATCAACCCTAAAAACAATGCCCTTTTCCGTTTTTAGGGTTGATCCTTCCCTGAAATGAGTCCAGGTCCCCAAGGGTTCTATTTTTTATTCTTGCTTGTTACGATATGAAGTTTTATGAGTAAGGCATTCATGTATGCTGCAGGAGCCGACTCTACCGAGTACGAAGTCGAGGAGTCAGAAGAGTCGAAGCGACGCAGCAACCGTCTGACCAAGACCGATGCAGGCAGAAACACTTGAAATGAAAAGAGCGGGAACAGGTTCAAAACGGGGTTCCCGCGCCGCACGGTTTGAATTTGCTGTAATAAGGGAATGTACCCCTTAGAGTACATGGCTAGTCTAGGTCTTTTCGTATTCCCCTGTACTCTTTTATATACTCGATGTATGCATGCTTTTATCAACTCAGTCATTTACATTCACTCTGACCTGAGATTCAAATCTTCCGCTGCAACACTACTCTGCGATCAACCCTGAGCGATCCTTCACTAAGTCCCACTTGGGATTGTAACATGGTATGAGAGCTACTCAGGGATTCTTCGCAACCTCACTTCCATGAAATTCGCCGAACCAAGATCTGATGAGCGGCACACGCTCCAAGATCAAGATGGCCGGAGGATCCGAAGGCCAAGCAAATCTGACGGCTGAAGCACGATCCAACCCGGCTGCGACAAATGAGGCGACAACTACGATCGGCACTGCCGCTCTCGAGCAACTTTTCGCTCGACTTTCAACTATGGAGAAAGAACTCCAAGACCTGCGCAAAGGCGATGCGGGAACCTCTTCCCAACCAGGACAACCTGGACAACCGGCTGAGAAAAGCCGTGATACCGCCGCGCACACCTTCTCCCTCGACACAGACAAATCAACAACTGCCCCCCGTCCAAGTGATGAAGCTATCAACTCTGCGCAAACACGCTTCCTTAGCGTCTCAAAAATCAAGACTACGGCCGCGTTCGACGGCAAGGACTTTTACACATGGAGTTTCGAGCTTGAGCTCCTCCTACAAACGGCGCAGATCTACCATTACTTCGAGGGCTCCTATTCTAAACCGGTGGAAAACACCGACGTCGCCAGGGCTCAGTACTACAGCGAGTCCCTCATGGCCTACAGTGTGCTGCTACGAAACATGACGCCGGCGGAACAACTCAACATTCGCTCCTACAAAGAGAGCGACGCTCCAGCCATGGAAGCTTGGAAGCACCTCGTTGAGGTTTATCAGCCGAAGGACTCGGTCACCGCCAGCAGGCTTCTGCAGCAACTCCTGGAGATAAAAATGGGGCACGGGGAGAAGGCGAATCCATACATTAACCGCTGTCGCAACATTCGTGATCAGATCACGAAGCATGGGAGTACGATCTCAGAAGAGATCTTCGTTAATATAGTCCTTCAAGGACTCGGGCCAGAGTGGAAGCCCTGTAAAGCGCTACTCCAACAGCGAGGAATCATCTCCGAAGCTGCGCTATGCGCCGCGGACAACCGAGAAGAGCGACGACAACCAAGGCGCCACTATTGCAAAATATGCAAAGTCTTCGGACACTCAACGGATCGATGCAAATCCCGATCCAACTTCCGCCACCCAAATTCCACTCACCATAACAACTGGGTCGGCCGATAAGACGCTCGTCACTCTCAATCTCAGCATCAACAAGCTCGTTCCCCTGCACAACATCAACACCAGCAAACTCAAGGACCTCAGTCAGGAGCTCCCAGGAACATCATCGCGAACATGACGACACGTCGCCGCCGCGCTGCTGAGCCTGACGAAGAGAACGAAGTCCAAGGAAGACTTCTGGAACAAGAAGAGGGATGGAACAATCCCCTCACTGAAGATCACTATTACCTGTACGACGAGGACGAGCACGATTGGAATCAACCAATCACATTGCGGGAAAGCCCGCCACACAACAATCAACACTACGTACCAGTGGGTTGGAAGGAGGACGAAGACCCTTCCTTTCACAGGTGCTACAAGGCCACTTTGGTGACTCCGCGATTGGCGCTACTCCTGCGCCGAAACAACACCGACAACTATAACACCTAGTACCTGGACAGCTACTGCGGACAGCACATGGTGGGATCCACGCGATACGTTTCTAACCTAAGTCGCGCTCCCGCAACCTACATCACCGTCGCCAACAACGAGCAGTTGCGCGCCAACTCACCAGTGTCAAACTCATATGCTATAGTCTGTGTAGGCTGTAGTGGGGTAGACAATATGGGGTACAACATTTCTAGGTTTTCCTACTTGTACCCACCTGCTTGCTAGTTCATTCATTCCTCATTCTTCACATGGTATAGAGCAGGTTCCCTCGTGGGAACACTTCTCAGGGCCCACCAACTAACTCGATCCTTTTTACCTGCCCGAGGCGTGCCCCGTAGGCAACCCTCACGTCGCGCCCTCCTAGAGGCCCCTCGCGCCACCCTTAGCGGCCCCATCGCCGTCCTTAGCGACCATGTCGCCGCCCCTCTAGGCCCCTCGTGGCCCCTTCACGGCCCCGTCGCCGCCGCTCTAGGCCGCGTCGCCGCCACTCTAGCCCCTCGCGGCCCCTTCACGGCCCCGTCGACGCCGCTCTAGGCCCCTTGCGACCCCTTCACGGCCCCGTCGCCGCCGCTCTAGGCCCCGTCGCCGCCGCTCTAGGCCCCGTCGCCGCCCCTATAGGCCCCTCGCGGCCCCTTCACGGCCCCGTCGCAGCCCCTAGCGGCCCCGTCGCCCCCCCTCTAGGCCCCTCACGGCCCCTTCGCGGCCCCGTCGCCACCACTTGCGGCCCCGTCGCCGCCCCCTCTAGGCCCCTTACGGCCCCTTCGCGGCCTCGTCGCCGCCCCTCTAGGCCCCTTGCGGCCCCTCTGCGGCCCTGTCGCCGCCCCTAGCGGCCCCGTCGCCGCCCCTTCGCGACCACCTCGCCGCCCTTAGCGGCCCCATCGCCGCCCCTAGTGGCCCCATCGCCGCCTCTACCGGCCCCGTCGTCGCCTCTACCGGCCCCTTCACCGCTGAACCACCCAGCAGCCGAGCCGACCAGCAGCCGAGCCGCCCAACAGCCGAGCCGCCGAGCCGCCGAGCCGCCCAGCAGCCGAGCCGCCGAGCCACCGAGCCGCCCAGCAACCGAGCCGCCGACCCGCCCAGCAGCCGAGCCGCCCAACAGCCGAGCCGCGAAGCCGCCCAGCAGCCGAGCCGCCGAGCCGCCCAGCAACGGAGCCGCCGAGCCGCCCAGCAGCCGAGCCGCCAAGCCGCCCTACCGTCGAGCCCCTACTGCTCCTACCTAGCGCGCCCCGGCCCTACTTACTCGGACTGGTGAGATTACTCCCTACTAGGCCACTGCAGTCATGGCTACCCCCAGTGTCCTTACCTTTGATGCTGAGGGTCGTGCTGTTGACTTTGAGGTCTGGGTCGATGACCTCCAGCTGTTCCTACTAGTGCGATAGGGCAGACAGACTCTCTCTGTTCGATCTCACCTCTGGTGTCTCTCCTACCCCGCCTGCTACTGCTGACAGCACTGTTCGCTCATAGTGGGCCACACGCGATGCTGCTGCTCGCCTTGCTGTGCGTCACCACTTACCGACCACTGAGCGTGCGCACTTTAGCCAGTACAAGAGTGCTCAGACCTTGTACGACGCTGTAGTTGCACGCTACTCTTCCCCTGCCACTGCTGCACTGAGCCGCCTCATGCTACCGTACCTCTTCCCTGACCTTGCTGCCTTTCCTACAGTCGCTGACCTCATTACGCACCTCCGCACTAGTGACACTCGCTACCGCGCTGCGCTTCCTGCTGAGTTCTGCGCCAAGAACCCCCCCCCCATGTACATCACCCTCTACTACATAGTCACCCGGCTCCCTGACTCCCTTCGCTTAGTCAGGGACCACTTCCTCTCAGTTTGCCCCACCACTTTGAGAGTACGACGGCTTATGCCAGCCTATGCTTGCTTGCCTCTACTTTATCATGCTATTTCTAGCATAGGATAATCATATGCATGCATGAATTGCCTGATTTCCTAGGCTAGGTGCTTTCCTATATTATATTATAGTTATAGCACCGAGCTAGGTTGCGTGCACCGAATTCTGGCTTTTCGGTTGCCACCGAATTGCCTTCTGCCGAATTCGGTAAGGATCTGTTCGGGACGCTTCGCGACCCGCGGAACCTTCGCGTAACACCTGGTTACGGGGCCTTGTGTCGAGCCTATATATAGCCTCGTGCTATACCCAGGTGGACATTCAATTCAATTCAATTTGAATCATCTTTTCTGAGCTCGATCCTAGATCCTCACAACCACACTCACCGTTGACCTCCTCGAGGAGCGCCTCCTAGCAGCAGAGAAGAGCACAGTCGCTGTAGGAGCCTCTCGTGATGACCCTCGCACCCCCATCTTTGAGGGGTGTTCCCCCTCCCCCCTCGTGCCCTCTGTTGCTTCTGCTGCTGCGGCCGACCTCGTTGGTTTCGAGTTGGTCGGCGCCGCGTCTGCCCCTAGCGAGAGACGCCGCACCGACAAGGGCAAGGGGGGCAAGGGCTTTGGAGGGGCTGGCGGGGGCGGTGGAGGTGGTGGTGGAGGCAGTGGAGGGGGTGGGGGTGGTGGTGGGAGTGGTGGCGGGGGTTAAGGTGACAGTGGCAGCAGTGGAGGCGGAGGAGGCGGCGGCGGTGGCGGATGGAGCGGAGGCGGCGGAGGTGGCGGAGGCAGCGGAGGTGGCGGAGGCTGCGGCGGCAGCGGTGGAGCTGGTCGCGGCGCTACGCAGAGGAGTGGTTCCGGTGGTGGTCTGCGCCAGCAGCAGCAGCGCGCTCGTGAGACCCCGTCCCCTCAGCAGCTTCGTGAGTGGTACGCTGGGCGTCAGCGAGGTGGGGGTACTGGTCCCTGCACCTACGTCCTCCGTACAGGCGACCGTGCTGGTGAGCAGTGCGGGGGCCCGCACTCCACCCAGCGCTGCTTCGGCCGCCTGACAGACGCGTGGCGTCACCAGTTCCCTGACGCCACTGAGATCCCTCGCTGGGACGTTCTGTCTAGGGCTGGGGTTGCTATCTTTGATCTTGATTATGATGCTATTCTTGCTGCCATGTATGTTGTGTCTACTAGTGATGAGGGTGACTGTTACCTGTGTGTTCCGCCTGACCCGGGCATTGAGGCTGCTGCTCTAGGTGCTAGTGAGGCTGCTGCTCTAGGTGCTAGTGCGTCTGCTGCCCCAGGTGCTGGTGAGTCTGCTCCTCTCAGGACCACGTCGGCTCAGGCCTTACACACCTTCACCCTTGACTCGGGTGCTTCCCGCTCCTTCTTTCGAGACCGCACCACACTTACGCCGCTTAGTCGGCCGGTTGCGGTCTCCCTAGCGCCACCTACCAGCGGCCCCGCCACCTACCCGCGGCCCCGCCACCTAACTGTGCGGCCCCGCCACCTACCTGCTGGCCCCGCCACCTACGTGCTGGCCCCGCCACCTGCGGCCCCGCCACCTACCAGCGGCCCCGCCACCTACCTGCGGCCCCGCCACCTATCCGCGGCCCCGCCACCTACCTGTGCGGCCCTGGCGCTTACCTGCGGCCCCGCCACCTACCAGCGGCCCCGCCACCTACCAGTGGCCCCGCCACCCACCTGCGGCCCCGCCACCTACCTTTGCGGCCCCGCCGCCTCCATTCAGCGGCCACGCCGCCTCCTCCCAGCGGCCCTGGACGCCGCCCTCTCAGCGGCCCCGCCGAGCCGCCCAGCAGCCGAGCCGCCCAGCAGCCGAGCCACCCAGCAGCCGAGCCGCCCAGCAGCCGAGCCGCCCAGCAGCCGAGCCGCCCAGCCGCCGAGCCGCCCAACAGCCGGGCCGCCCAGCAGCCAAGCAGCCGAGCCGCCGAGCCGCCCAGCAGCCGAGCCGCCGAGCCGCCCAGCAGCCAAGCCGCCGAGCCGCCCAGCAGCCGAGCCGCCGAGCCGCCCAGCAGCCGAGCCGCCGAGCCGCCCTGCTGCCGAGCCGCCGAGCCGCCCTGCTGCCGAGCCGCCGAGTCGCCCTGCAGCCGAGCCGCCCGAGCCGCCCTGTCCGGTAAGAGCAGTGCCTCTTTCACAGCACTGCCCCTAACCCTACTGTTTGCGCTGCTAGTCTACTGCTCTCATGGCTACCCCTAGTGTCCTCGCTTTTGACGCTGAGGGTCGGGCCATTGACTTTGACGTCTGGATAGATGACCTGCAGCTTTTCTTACAGTGCGATAGGGCAGACGGCCTCTCCCTCTTTGACCTCACTTCTGGTGCCTCTCCTGCCCCCACTGCTGTTGCTGACGCCACTGTTCGCTCACAGTGGGCCACGCGCGATGCTGCTGCACGTCTTGCTGTGCGTCGCCACGTGCCTACCTCTGAGCGTGCGCACTTTAGCCAGTACAAGAGTGCTCAGACCTTGTACGACGCTGTAGTTGCACGCTACTCCTCCCCTGCCACTGCTGCACTGAGCCGCCTCATCCTACAGTACCTCTTCCCTGACCTTGCTGCCTTTCCCACAGTCGCTGACCTCATTACGCACCTCCGCACTAGTGACACTCGCTACCGCGCTGCGCTTCCTGCTGAGTTCTGCGCCAAGAACCCCCCCCCCCCCCCATGTACATCACCCTCTACTACATAGTCACCCGTCTCCCTGACTCCCTTCGCTCGGTCAGGGACCACTTCCTCTCAGTTTGCCCCACCACTCTCACCGTTGACCTCCTCGAGAAGGCCCTCCTAGCAGCAGAAAAGAGCATAGTAGCTGTAGGAGCCTCTCGTGGTGACCCTCGCACCCCCATCTTTGAGGGGTGTTCCCCCTCCCCTCTTTTGCCCTCTGTAGCCTCCGCTGCTGCGGCTGACCTCGTTGGTCTGGAGTCGGTCGGTGCGGCGTCTACCCCTAGTGGGAAGCGTCGCTCTGGCAAGGGCAAGGGGGGCAGGGGCGCTGGAGGAGCTAGCGGGGGCGGTGGAGGCGGCGGTGGAGGCAGTGGAGGGGGTGGGGGTGGTGGTGGGAGTGGTGGCGGGGGTGGAGGTGTCGGCGGAAGCAGTGGAGGCGGAGGCGGCGGCGGCGGTGGCGGTGGGAGCGGAGGTGGTGGAGGTGGCGGAGGTGGAGGAGGCGGTGGCGGAGGAGGAGGAGGAGGAGGTTGTGGCTCTTCGCAAAGGAGTGGCTCCGGTGGTGGTCAGCGCCAGCAGCAGCTAGCGCAGTCGGGAGACCCTGTCCCCTCAGCAGCTCCGTGAGTGGTACGCTGCACGCCAGCGGGGTGGGGGTACTGGTCCGTGCACCTACGTCCTGCGCACCGGCGACCGTGCGGGTGAGCAGTGTGGGGGTGCGCACCCCACCCAGCGCTGCTTTGGCCGCCTGACGGAAGCTTGGCGTCACCAGTTCCCTGAGGCCACTGAGCTGTCTAGGGCAGGGGTAGCTATCTTTGACCTTGACTTCGATGCTATTCTTGCTGCTATGTATACTGTGTCTATTAGTGAGGAGGGTGACTGTTACCGGTGTTTCCCGCCCGACCCGGGCATTGAGACTGCTGCTCTAGGTGCTGGTGAGGCTGCTGCTCTTGGTGCTAGCGAGGCTGCTGCTCTAGGTGCTAGTGCGTCTGCTTCATCCGGTACTGGTGAGTCTGCGCTCTCAGATACTGCGTCGGCTTCGGCCTCCCACACCTTCACACTTGACTCGGGGGCTTCTCGCTCCTTCTTTCGAGACCGCACCACACTCACGCCGCTTGGTCGGCCAGTTGCAGTCTCCCTGGCAGACCCCTCTGGGGGTCCTGTCCTTCCTCCCCTTCCTCCCCTCCCTCCCCTTCCTCCGGGCCCTGGCCCTACCTGCGTCCCCTGTGTCGAGGGGCGGCAGCGGGCTGCCCCTCACTCCTCCCAGTTTCCTTCGACAGAGGCCCCGCTGCAGACGCTTCACATGGACGTGTGGGGCCCAGCCCGCGTCCGTGGACAGGGTCACGAGTCCTACTTCTTGCTGGTGGTTGACGACTACTCGCGTTACACCACAGTCTTCCCCTTGCGCAGCAAGGGTGATGTCACTGAGGTGTTGATCGACTGGGTCCGCGCAGCTCGTCTCCAGCTCAGGCGGAGCTTCGGCTCGGACTTTCCTGTTCTGCGTTTGCACTCTAACAGAGGCGGAGAGTTCTCCTCTGGCCTTCTGCGAGCCTACTGTCGTGCACGAGGCATCCGCGAGACCTTCACGCTTCCGGACTCTCCACAGCAAAATGGGATTGCTGAGCACCGCATTGGCATGGTCATGGACGTCGCCCGTACGTCCATGATGCATGCGGCTGCCCCCCATTTTCTGTGGCCGTTTGCGGTTCCGGTACGCGGCGCATCAGATCAACCTTCAGCCCAGGGTCTCCATGCCGGAGACCTCCCCAGCTTTGCTGTGGACGGGGAAGGTTGGCGATGCGTCTGCGTTCCGTGTCTGGGGATCTCGGGCGTTTGTCCGCCACTTGTCTGCGGACAAGCTGTCCCCTCGTGCTGCTCCTTGCGTCTTCCTGGGTTTCCCCCCTGACGCGCCAGGGTGGCAGTTCTACCACCCCACCTCTCGCCGTGTTCTGTCCTCCCAGGACGTCACGTTCGACGAGTCGGTCCCCTACTACCGTCTCTTCCCCTACCGCACTCCGTCCCTCCCCCCGCCTCCGCTCTTCCTTGTGCCAGGTCCCCCCCCGGTAGACCCCCTCCCCCCTCAGGGTCCTGCCCCTTCAGGTGTGTCCCAGGTAGACGCTGTTGAGCCTGTCGAGGTCGCTGGTGACTCTGGTGCTAGTGAGAGTGCTGAGCCTGGGGGTGCTGACTCTGGGGGTGCTGAGCGTGTGGGTACTACGCCTGGGGGTGCTGAGCCTGAGGGTTCTATGCCTGGGGGTGCTGAACCTGGGGGTGCTGAGCTTGGGGGTGCTACGCATGGAGGTGCTGAGCTTGGGGGTGCGGAGCCTGAAGGAGCTGGGCCTGCTGGTGCTGTGCTTGGCGGTTCTCCGGGTGGTTCTTCTCGCCGGGAGCCACTCTCTCCATAGGAGCTGCGTGAGTGGTTTGCCCGGCGCTGGAGGCGAGCTGCTGGAGCTGGAGGTGCTGCGGGTACTGGAGGTTCTGTTGCTGCTGAGGGAGCTGGTGCCACGGGTCCCGGAGGTGCTCGTACTGGGAGTACTGGAGCTGCTGGACCTGCGGGTACTTCTGGAGCTGGAGCTGCTGCAGGTGTTGGCGCGGAGGCTACTACTGTCGGTCCTAGAGGCGGTCATGCTGGGGGTACTACTGGTGTTGCTGGAGGTACTGGAGCTGGAGCTGCTACTGGTGCTGGTGCTGCCACTGGGGGTGCTAGTGCTGTCCCTACTGTGTCTGGAGTCGCCGCGCGGCCTCGGCCGTACTTCGTTCCGCTCCTTCAGCAGGTTCTTGGTCTCCCGTCTTCTAGTGGTCCTCCTCCCTTAGAGTGTCCACAGCCTGTCCCGTCGTAGTTACAGTTACAGCCGGCCTCCCCACTGCCTGCTCCGTCTCCCTACACTGGTCCTACTGGCGGTCTTGCTGAGCGTCGTGAGCCTGCGTCTCGCCCTGCGTCGCCTGTCCATGCTGCTCGCACTAGTGGTCGCGGTTCGTGTCAGCGTCCTCCTCCTGTCCCTGGCACGCACCTGATGTCTCTGCGTCCGTCCACTGCTCCTCTGCGTGCCCCTTTGCCTTCTCCTTCCTGAGTCTTCTCTTCCTGCTCTTGCCGACCTGGAGTTGGACTCTCTTCGTACTGCCAGTCCTACTGTCACGCGTCTCCTTGCTACTGCTGTCACTGACCCTTCCTTTGAGTCCACTGCTGCGTCTGCCCTAGTTGCTGAGCTCTTCAACTTTGCTGCTCGCTGTCGCCTAGACTACGCCACCAGTCTTGTTGCTGAGTCTGAGTCTGTCTGTCCTCCGTCCGTCGGGGGTGAGTGTGCCCTTGGCACAGACGTCCTAGAGGACACGCAGGAGGAGTTCCAGTGCTTGGCCGCTGCTTCACCTCATCTCGTGTCCGTACTGCTTACCCCTGAGGGAGACCCGGATGCACTTGACATCCCGACTCCGCGCTCTTACGCGGAGGCGATAGAGGGTCCTTACTCCTCTCAGTGGCAGGCAGCTATGGACGCAGAGATGGCTTCCTCGAAGTCCACAGGCACCTACGTTGACGCTGTTCCCCCTCGTGGGGCGAACATCGTCAGTGGCATGCGGATTTTCAGGGTGAAGCGACCGCCAGGTTCTCCGCCTATCTTCAAGGCGCGTTACGTGGCTCGTGGCTTCAGTCAGCGGCAAGGAGTTGACTACTTTCAGACTTTCTCTCCCACCCCGAAGATGACCACTCTTCGGGTACTGCTGCACATAGCTGCTCACCGTGACTACGAGCTACACTCTCTTGACTTTATCACTTCTTTCTTGCAGGGCAGCTTGCACGAGGAGATCTGGCTGCGTCGCCCACCTGGTTTCACTGGGTCTTTTCCTCCTTGCTCCCAGTGGAGCCTCCGGCGGCCAGTCTACGGTCTCCGCCAGGCACCGCGTGAGTGGCACGACACACTGAGGACTACACTTGCGGCTCTTGGGTTTGCTCCCTCTACTGTCGACCCGTCGCTGTTTCTGCGCACCGACACTTCTTTGCCGCCGTTCTACATCCTCGTGTACGTCGACGACTTGGTCTTTGCCACAGCTGACACTGCTGGACTCGCCCACGTGAAGTCCGAGCTGCACAAGAGACACACGTGCACAGACCTGGGTGAACTGCGCAGCTACCTTGGCTTGTAGATCATTCGGGACAGAGCACGCCGCACCATTACCCTGACTCAGTCACACATGGTGCAGCAGGTCCTTCAGCACTTCGGCTTCACGTACTCCTCGCCTCAGGCCACTCCTCTGCCTACTCGCCACTCGCTCTCAGCTCTGCCTTCGGATGAGTCCGTAGAGTCGAGTGGCCCGTACCCAGAGCTTGTTGGCTGCCTCATGTGCCTGATGACCTGCACACGACCTGACCTTGCATACTCTCTTAGCATCTTGGCACGCTATGTTGCTCGTGGGAGACACAGACCGGAGCACATGGCTGCAGCGAAGAGGGTGTTGCGCTACTTGTGCAGTACGTCGGGCATGGGGCTTGTGCTTGGAGGGCAGAGTCCAGTGGTCCTTACTGGGCACGCAAATGCTTCTTGGGCTGACGACCAGGCTACGCAGCGGTCGTCACACGGTTACACCTTCAGCCTTGGCTCCGGCTCTGTCTCGTGGCGGTCTACCCGCTCGTCTTCTGTTCTCGGCTCCAGTTGTGAGGCTGAGATCTACGCATGAGCCATGGCTGCACAGGAGCTTCGCTGGCTCACCTACCTGCTGACTGACCTCGGAGAGCCGCCTCGTTCTCCTCTAGTGCTGTACGTAGACAACAAGGCCATGCTGGCCTTGTGTCAGGAGCAGCGACTGGAGCACCGAACAAAGCACATTGCTCTCCGCTACTTTCTTGCTAGCAAGAATGAGAATACAAATAGCAGACCCTAGAAGGGTTGTACTCGCTATAGAGCACCCCACTACAGGCTAGAGCATAAGATAACATTCTGACAAGGACTATACTTGCGGCTCTTGGGTTTGCTCCATCTACTGCCGACCCGTCGCTGTTTCTGCGCACCGACACCTCTTTGCCGCAGTTCTACATCCTCGTGTACGTCGACGACTTGGTCTTTGCCACAGCTGACACTGCTGGACTCGCCCACGTGAAGTCCGAGCTGCAGAAGAGACACACGTGCACTGACCTGGGTGAACTGCGCAGCTACCTTGGCTTGCAGATCACTCGGGACAGAGCACGCCGCACCATTACCCTGACTCAGTCACACATGGTGCAGCAGGTCCTTCAGCGCTTCGGCTTCATGTACTCCTCGCCTCAGGCCACTCCTCTGCCTACTCGCCACTCGCTCTCAGCTCTGCCTTCGGATGAGTCCGTAGAGTCGAGTGGCCCAGTACCCAGAGCTTGTTGGCTGCCTCATGTACCTGATGACCTGCACACGACCTGACCTTGCATACCCTCTTAGCATTCTCTCACGCTATGTTGCTCCTGGGAGACACAGACCAGAGCACATGGCTGCAGCGAAGAGGGTGTTGCGCTACTTGTGCAGTACGTCGGGCATGGGGCTTGTGCTTGGAGGGCAGAGTACAGTGATCCTTACATGGGCACGCAGAACGCTTCTTGGGCTGACGACCAGGCTACGCAGCGGTCGTCACAGGGTTACACCTTCAGACTTGGTTCCGGCTCTGTTTCGTGGCGGGCTACTCGCTCGTCTTCTGTTCTCGGCTCTAGTTGTGAGGCTGAGATCTACGCAGGAGCCATGGCTGCACTGGAGCTTCGCTGGCTCACCTACCTGCTGACTGACCTCGGAGAGGTGCCTCGTTCTCCTCCAGTGCTGTACGTAGACAACAAGGCCATGCTGCCCTTGTGTCGGGAGCAGTGACTGGAGCACAGAACGAAGCACATTGCCCTCCGCTACTTTCTTGCTCGTGAGCTGCAGCAGCGTGGTCAGCTGCGTCTTGCGTACGTGGCCTCTGAGGCCAACACTGCTGATATCTTCACCAAGGCGCTTGCGCCTTGTGACCATCAGCGTTTCTGTACTCAGCTAGGCCTTGTGCCTACCTTTCCTCACTTGCTCACCTCTTGACCTTGCTTGTACTGTTACATATATATATACCTGCTCTTGCCTGTCTAGCCTTTTTTATATATATGTACTCCTGCATGTGAACTGGCCTTGTGGCCTTGAACTTGTGCTCGGAATGTGTGGTGACTTTGTGATCCACCCTAAGCTTGCTTTGCTTTGCTTTGCTTGACTGGTCTTGTGACCCCTTGTTCTCCCCCACTTTGCCTATGGGGGTGTGTCAGAACATTATAGCTCATGCATATTGTGTAGGCTATAGTGGGGTAGCCCATAAGGGGTACAACCTGTCAGTAGATCTGCACTGTGGATGCCCGATTGATCCTGGAGAGGGTTACAGGCGCGTTCGCTTGGGGGGTTATGGGCGCACTGACCCGCTACTAAAACAAGCCCTTTTATCCCAATGGTCTAGTGGTTGGGATTATGACATGGTATCAGAGCGGTCTCGGGTTCGATTCCCGGTGTATGCACATGTAGGCTGTTGCCGCTGTGCTTAGTCCAGGGCCTCCCAGTGTGGGGGGGTGTCAGTAGATCTGCGCTGTGGATGCCTGATTGATCCTGGAGAGGGTTACAGGCGCGTTCGCCTGGGGGGTTATGGGCGCACTGACCCGCTATTGAAACAAGCCCTTTTATCCCAATGGTCTAGTGGTTGGGATTATGACACATGGTTAGTACTTGTACCCAATTCATTCATAGTTCATTCATTCTCGTTTCGACTTTCACATGGAGCTGATCTACAGGATAACGGGGTTGACCAGTTCACTCCTGCGAGTCAGCGGGTGACCCACTGCACATGTGCTCGGACGGGCCGACACTTGGCCACGTTCACCCGTCGGCCGGGGTCGAGCCTGTACACACTTACTACTGAGTCTCCTCAAGATGCTGAGTCTGGTCAGGTAGCTGCGTCAAGTCAGGTGTTTGCTGCGCCGTCCAGGTCTGGTCCTGAGTCTGCTCCCTGCTCGTGTCATCTCCTGTCCCACCAGACTCTCCTTTGGCACCATCGCCTTGGTCACCCCTCCCTGCCTCGTCTCCGAGGCATCGCCTCCCGTGTCCTTGTCTCTGGTCTCCCCCGGTCTCTCCCTCCCCTACCTCCGGGGCTTGCCCCTACCAGCGTCCCCTGCTTCGAAGGGCGACAGCGCGCCGCCCCTCACTCCTCCGAGTTTCCTCCGACAGAGGCTCCGCTGCAGACTCTTCACATGGACGTGTGGGGCCCCGCCCGCGTCCGTGGCCAGGGTCACGAGCGTTACTTCCTGTTGGTGGTTGACGACTACTCGCGTTACACCACGGTGTTCCCCTTGCGCAGCAAGGGTGACTTCACTGGGGTGTTGATCGACTGGATCCGCGCAGCTCGTCTCCAGCTCAGAGAGAGTTTCGGCTCGGACTTTCCTGTTCTGCGTCTGCACTCTGACAGAGGCGGGGAGTTTTCCTCTGCCCGTCTAGGAGCCTTCTGTGGAGCACACGGCATCCGCCAGACCTTCACGCTTCCGCCAAAATGGGATTGCTGAGCGCCGCATTGGCATGGTCATGGACGTCGCTCGTACGTCCATGATCCATGCGGCTGCCCCCCATTTTCTGTGGCCGTTTGCGGTTCAGTACGCAGCGCATCAGCTCAACCTTCAGCCCCGGGTCTCCTTGCCAGAGACCTCCCCCACCTTGCGGTGGACGGGGAAGGTTGGCGATGCGTCTGCGTTTCGGGTCTGGGGATCTCGGGCGTTTGTCCGCGATTTGTCTACGGACAAGCTGTCCCCCCGTGCTGTTCCCTGCGTCTTCCTTGGCTTCCCCCCTGACGCGCCTGGGTGGCAGTTTTACCACCCCACCTCGCGCCGTGTTCTATCCTCCCAGGAAGTCACCTTTGACGAGTCGGTGCCTTACTACCGTCTCTTCCCCTACCTCACTGCACCCCTCCCCCCGCCGCCGCTCTTCCTTGCGCCAGGTCCTCCCCCGCTAGACCCCCTCCCCCCTCAGGGTCCTTCCCCGTCAAGTGTGTCCCAGGTAGACGCAGTCGAGCCTGTCGAGGTAGCTATTGACTCTGGTGCTGCTTGAGGTAATGTGCCTGCGAGTGCCGCGTCTGGAGGTGCTGACCCTGAGGGTGCGGAGCCAAGGGGTGATAAGTCCAGGGGTGCGGAGCCTGGGGGTGCTGAGCCTAAGGGTGCTGAGTCTGGGGGTGCTGAGCCTGGGGGTGCTGAGCCTAAGGGTGCGGAGCCTTGGGGTGCTGGGTCTGCTCGTGTGACCTCTCGCGGTGCTTCATCGAGACGGGGGCCACTCTCTCTGAAGAAGCTGCGCGAGTGGTTTGCCCGGCGCTGGAGCCGTGCTGCTGGAGCTGGAGGTACTACTGTTGCTGCTGGTCCCGGAGGTGCTCGTACTGGCGGTACTGGAGCTGCTGGGGCCGGGGGTGCTGCTAGGGCTGCTGGAGTTAGTCCTGCTGGAGATACTACTGGAGCTGCTGGCGGTACGAGAGCTGCCGGTCCCGCTGGAGTTGGTGCTGCTGGAGGTGGAGCTGCTGGGGGTGTCGGCGTTGGTGCTTCTGCTGGCGCTGGTGCTTCTGAGGGTGCTGGAGTTGGCGCTGTTGGAGCTTGAGGTGCTGCTGGCGCTGGTGCTACCGCTGGGGATACTGGTGCTGTCCCTGCTGGTCCTGGAGGCGCTGTGCGGCCGAGGCCGTACTTCGTTCCGCTCCTTGAGCAGGTTCTTGGTCTCCCGCCCTCTAATGGTCCTGCTCCTCCCTTAGAGTGTCCACAGCCTGTCCAGTCGCGGTCAGAGTTACAGCCCGCCTCCCCCTTACCTGCTCCTTCTCCCTACACTGGTCCTACTGGAGGTCTTGCTGAGCGTCGTGAGCCTGCGTCTCGTCCTACGTCGCCCGTTCGTGCTGCTCGCACTAGTGGTCGTGCTCCGCGACCGCGTCCTCCTGCGGTCCCAGGCACACACCAGATGGCACTGCGTCCTTCCACTGCTCCTCTGCGTGTCCCGTTGCTGTCTCCTCCAGAGTCCTCTCTTCCTGTCCTTGCTGACCCGGAGTCTGACTCTCTTCGTGCTGCCAGTCCTACTGTCACGCGTCTCCTGGCTACTGTTGTCACTGACCCTTCCTTTGAGTCCACTGCTGCGTCGGCCCTAGTTGCTGAGCTTGTCGACTTTGCTGCTCACTGTCGTCTCGACTTCGCTACTAGTCTTGTTCCTGAGTCTGAGTCTGTCTGTCCTCCGTCCGTCGGGGGTGAGTGTGCTCTTAGCACGGATCCTTGAGAACAGGCAGGAGGAGTTCCAGTGTTTTGCTGCTGCTTTGCCTCATCTCGTCTCCACGTTGATTGCCCCTGAGGGAGACTCGGATGCACCAGACATCCCGACTCCTCGATCGTACGCTGAGGCGATCGAGGGTCCCTACTCCTCACAGTGGGAGTCAGCCATGGACGCAGAGATGGCTTCCTAAAAGTCCACAGGCACCTACGTCGACGAGGTTCCCCCACCTGGGGCGAACATCGTCAGTGACATGTGGATTTTTAGGGTGAAGCGGCCGCCGGGTTCTCCGCCTGTCTTCAAGGCGCGTTACGTGGCTCGAGGCTTCAGTCAGCGGCAGGGAGTTGACTACTTTCAGACCTTCTCTCCCACCCCGAAGATGACCACTCTTCGGGTGCTGCTGCACATATCCGCTCAACGCGACTACGAGCTCCACTCTCTTGACTTCAGCACTGCTTTCCTGCAGGGCAGCCTGCACGAGGAGATCTGGCTGCGCCGCCCTCCTGGCTTCACTGGGTCGTTTCCTCCTGGTACCCAGTGGAGCCTCCGGCGGCCAATCTACGGTCTCCGCCAGGCGCCCCATGAGTGGCACGACACAGTGAGGACTACACTTGCGGCTCTTGGGTTTGCTCCTTCTACTGCCGACCCGTCGCTGTTTCTGCGCACCAACACCTCTTTGCCGCCGTTTTACATCCTCGTGTACGTCGACGACTTGGTCTTTGCCACTGATGACACTGCTGGACTCGCCCACGTGAAGTCCGAGCTGCACAAGAGACACACGTGCACAGACCTGGGTGAACTGCGCAGCTACCTTGGCTTGCAAATCACCCGGGACAGAGCACAGCGCACCATTACCCTGACTCAGTTACACACGGTGCAGCAGGTCCTTCAGCGCTTCGACTTCACGTACTCCTCGCCTCAGGCCACTCCTCTGTCTACTCGTCACTCGCACTCAGCTCTGCCTTCGGATGAGTCCGTAGAGCCGAGTGGCCCGTACCCAGAGCTTGTTGGCTGCCTCATGTACCTGATGACCTGGACACAACCTTACCTTGCATACCCTCTAAGCATCTTGGCACGCTATGTTGCTCCTGGGAGACACCGACCAGAGCACATGGCTGTAGCGAAGAGGGTGTTGCGCTACTTGTGCAGTACGTCGGGCATGGGGCTAGTGCTTGGAGGGCGACGTTAAGTGGTCCTCACAGGTCACGCAGACGCTTCTTGGGCTGACGACCAGGCTACGCAGCGGTCGTCACAGGGTTACACCTTGAGTCTTGGCTCCGGCTCTGTTTCGTGGCGGTCTACCCGCTCGTCTTCTGTTCTCGGCTCCAGCTGTGAGGCTGAGATCTACGCGGGGGCCATGGCTGCACAGGAGCTACGCTGGCTCACCTACCTGCTGAGTGACCTAGGAGAGCCGCCTCGTTCTCCTCCAGTTCTGTACGTAGACAACAAGGCCATGCTGGCCTTGTGTCGGGAGCACAGACTGGAGCACAGAACGAAGCACATTGCTCTCCGCTACTTCCTTGCTCGTGAGCTGCAGCAGCGTGGCCAGCTGCGCCTTGCTTACGTGGCCTCTGAGGCCAACACTGCTGATATCTTCACCAAGGCACTCCCGCCTGGGGATCATTAGTGCTTCTGTGCTATGCTAGGTCTTGTGCCTACTTGGCCTCACTTGCTCAGTTCTTGACCTTGCTTATACTGTGATCTCTCTATACCTGCACTTGCCTGTTTACCTTTATATATGATCTTGCATGTGAACTGGCCTTTTGGCCTTGCTCTTGTGCTCGGATTGTGTGGTGACGTTGTGATCCACCCTGAGCTTGCTTTGCTTTGCTTGACTGGTCTTGTGACCTCTTGTTCTCCCCCACTTTGCCTATGGGGGTGTGTCAAACTCATATGCTATAGTCTGTGTAGGGTGTAGTGGGGTAGACTATATGGGGTACAACATTTCTAGGTTTTCCTAGTTGTACCCACCTGCTTGCTAGTTCATTCATTCCTCATTCTTCACAACAAGGCCTTGTGGTCCTGCAAACACGAGACAGTAACACCCACATCTCATTCAACGACGTGCTCTACGTCTCGAACCTCCGCTTCAATCTACTCTCGACTGGACAGCTCCGCGACTGTGGCGTCATAATTCACACAGATCTTGCTACACGCGACCTCATCCTTACCTACGCTCCCCCGGACACTCCTCCTGAGACGTTCAAATACATCGGACGAGCCCGCTCAATCAACGGGATCTACATCCTGGACTTTGACATACCTCCTTGTCAAGCATCATCGGACGAGCTCGTGGATCTTGTTCCCCTCGAGTTCGCCTTCATGAGCCAGGAGTCATGGGAGCATCTGGACGGACGACCGTGGGTTCGCCGCAGCCCTCAACCCCGCGAGATCGACCTGCACGAGCCAGACATCAACGGGCTGTGCACAACATGCCACACACCCGCTGTGAGAGTACGACGGCTTATGCCAGCTATGCTTGCTTGCCTTACTTTATTATGCTATTTCTAGCATAGGATAATTATATGCATGCATGAATTGCTTGATTTCCTAGGCTAGGTGCTTTCCTATATGTTATTATAGTTATAGCACCGAGCTAGGTTGCGTGCACCGAATTCTGGCTTTTCGGTTGCCACCGAATTGCCTTCTACCGAATTCGGTAAGGATCTGTTCGGGACGCACGCGACCCGCGGAACCTTCGTGTAACACCTGGTTACTGGGCTTTGTGTCGAGCCTATATATAGCCTCGCGTTGTACCCAGGTGATCATTCAATTCATATTCTCTTTTCTGAGCTCGATCCTAGATCTTCACACTTGGTAATCAGAGTGGGTTTACACGCGAGGTCTTCAACCGCTTAGTTCTGGCCTTTAAAAACCGCGGGGGCGACGACGAAAGCGCCGATACGGATATGTAAAACCAGTTCCGCGCAATTTTTCTAAGTTGCCCTCGATTCGGTTTTCGAAAACCCCTCAGATTTTCTGGTGGAAAGGTTGGAGTTTCGACCGTTCGATCGAGTTTCATCTCAACGGCCCATAGAATTTCTCCCAAAAAATTTGGAATTTGGAGCGTCGGATTGATTTTCTCCTCAACGGCCAAGATCGGACGCGAATTTCGCCCAAGGGAGATTTACGCGACCTACAGAGTTCGCGCTCGTCGATCCTATAGTCAGCTTGACTCGCAGTAAGTCGACCAGCACCTAGAAATCGAATATTTTCGTCGCGTATCTTCTTGTAAATAGCCAAATGGAGGGAAAAGGAGATATTTCAGTACAGAGAATCGCGGAGTTACGTGCTGAGCATAAGCAAATACATGCGGCGCTCCCACGACTCGAAAAACTCCTTGCGAACCAGACGGCAACCGCCACAGCAGCAGCGACAACAGTAGCAGCAGCAGCAGCGGCAACAACGACAATTCTACATGCGACAATGGCAGCTGCTACAGTTAACCTCGAAGCAGTGAAGCCGAGGCTACCGGAGGCGTTCGATCCTACAGTAAAAAGGAACGACGTTCATCGATTTGTAGCTGAACTCGAAATTTACTTCGAAGCTGTTGGATGCACGAACCCGACAAAAGACGCAATGCGCATACGGCTCGCAGCAACACTGTTACGAGGCCCAGCTCTAGAGTGGATCAACAACAGAAAAGTCCAAGGCGAGGGGACGTGGGCGCAGTTTCCGGCAGCACTGATCGAACAGTTCGACACGTTGAACAGTAGCTACTACGGAACACAACGCAACAAGCCAACTAGTGGCATGGGGCGATTGGCACCACCCACGACTGCCGACCCGATGGAGAACGACGAGGGCGATGTGGAGCAGCGGCTAGCAAATAATGAGACGTGCAAATTTTGCGGCGCTACAGGACATCGTATCTTGGCGTGTTGGAAAATGAAGAGAAGGTGTGCGGAGCTGAAGGACAAGAACAGTGCGGCACCCCCGAAGCAGAAAACGTATAACGTGGCAACTTCGGAGAGGGCGAAAAAAGGAGAATATGGTGGCGCAAATTTAAAACGTCACGACCAGCCGGCATCAGGGGAAATCGCCGAGACTGATGGAGGATCCGCGAAACAAGACCCTGCACCGACCGGGAAACTCCAGCCGTATACCCCGACAAGTAAGAATATTAATTCTCGTGGGTTTCAAGCCTTTATTAAGGGAGAGCCAGAAATTAAACCGGTACCGGGTATTATGGGGACCTTACTCCAGAGCGCTAACACGGGTCGAGCGTTCCGAGGAGTTAATATTCTCTCCCAGCAGCACTGTTTAAAGGCTCCCTGTTCCCCACAGATGAAGCCTACACAGCTTCAAAGGCTTAGTGGAAGGTTCCAAGCCCAAGAGAAGCCGAATCGGCCTCGGATAAATCCTTCTAACCTTTCTCAGTTGAAAACTGATACTGAAGCTGCATCTTCGAGCGCAGGACCTAGGGATAACATATTCGTCGTACCCTACGATCCTATAAGCGATACCATCTACGGATACTCGGAGCAGCAGCAACCACTAGTACTCGAGGTGATCTGCAACGGGCGTCGCCTCCAGGCCCTGGTGGACAGTGGTGCATCCCACTCGGTGTGCGACCGCGGGACGTTGGAGAAAATTGGAGAATCCTCAGAAGAAACCCAGTTTACAGCAACGAGGGTGGACGGTACGAAGCTTCCCATCCACGGCAAGTCAACACTGCAGCTGCAGATAGGGGCGTTGAGGTGGAAGCCGACGTTGCCGATCACGAACATCAAGGGCTTAGATTTCATCTTGGGGCGAGATTTCTTGAAGCGGTTCAACCCCGAGATCGATTGGGTCAACAGGAAGGCGTGCATCTACAACAACGGGAAACGAGTGGAGCTGCGAAGCTGGACGGATACAGGGAACGTTCCTGAAACGACACTGGCACGATTCGAACGGACACTGAACGAGAGTAACACGGGTTACTTAGCACTCGTTATGGCAGCAGCAGAGGAGGAGGTCTTGAAGCAGTACAAGGATATAATGCCCGACGACCTACCCGCAGGCGTACCTCCAGCACGCACCCACGAGCACGAGATCGTGGAGGAACCAGGTGCGAAACCCGTCTCACGTGCACCATACCAACAGAGTCCGACTGAACTGATAGACATGAAAAAACAGATAGAGTATCTACTGGACCGACAACTGATCCGCCTATCCACCTCTCCCTACGGTGCACTGTGATAATTTAGAAGAGAGAAGAGGACTGCACTAGCAAGAATGGGGATACAAATAGGAAACCCTAGAAGGGTTCTACTCACTATAGAGCACCCCACTACAGGCTAGAGCATAAGATAACATTCTGACACACCCCCATAGCCAAAGTGGGGTGTAATCAGCAGAGCAAGCAAAGCAGTACAAGCTCAGGGTGGATCACAATGTCACCACACATTCTGAGCACAAGTTCAAGAAGCAATAGTTTAAAGTTCACAATTATGAGCAAAGCTAGTGGTAGTCACAACAGGCAAGTGAGGAGGAGGAGAGAGAGTGAGAGGAGAGGAGATAGGAGGCGACGGATGAAGCTGCAGACACACGGGCAACAGGAGGCACACTGGCACAGCGGCTACCGGAACAACGCTCCGGAATACTGGAGTAACTGGCCCCGCGGCTAAAGTAGCAGCAGACGAGCAATGGACCCACGGGCGGCTGGCACAGCTGGCTACGACTGGGCTACCGGAGCAACTCCCCGGAATACAGGTGCTCCTGGCGACACGACGGCAACCTCCATTCAGCTTCCCCAAACTATCCCACTCCCCCCTGGCACACACCCGCTGCTACACCGCTAGCTCCACTCCCCCTTCACCCCCCCCTTAGTACCACTCCACCAGCTCCAACACGTCCACCCCCCCTCAGCGTCAGCTGCAGCACAGGGAGACGGAGGAGGAGGAGGAGAAGGGGAGACCACACACCCGCCACCCCCCAGGTCGCCCCTCAGGTCGCCTCGATAGGCGACGGGAAAAGGGGGGGGGGGGGGGGGGGGGGCGGTGCACGTGCCGTAGGTAGGGCGACGGGGCCGGGCCGTAGGTAGGGCGACGAGGCCGGTACGCAGGTAGGGCGGTGGGGCCGGGGCGCAGGTAGGGCGACGGGGCCGGGGTCGGAGGTGGGGCGACGGGGCCGGGGTCGCAGGTAGGGCGACGGGGCCGGGGCCGGGGCGCAGGTAGGGCGACGGGGCCGGGGCCGTAGGTAGGGCGACGGGGTGCGACGCGCGGGTCCCCGTCGCCCGTCGCAGCGCCTCCTGGGGGCGACGCGCCGAGTGACGGGGCAGAAACCCGTCGCGCGCCTCAGGGCGCACGGCGGGCAGAAAACCGCCGCGAGCCTAGGGGCGCACGGCGGGCAGAAAACCGCCGCGCGCCTCGGGATGCACGGCGGGCAGAAAACCGCCGCGCGCCTCGGGGCGCACGGCGGGCAGAAAAAACTGCCGCACGCCACGGGGCGTGCGGCACATAGAGTAGCAGTAGCAGTTGCAACGTAAGCAACGAGGTGGTGAGCCCACCCACAGGATCGATCCAAGGGGATCGACCTGCTCTGATAGCATGTGATAATTTAGAAGAGAGAAGAGGACTGCACTAGCAAGAATGGGGATACAAATAGGAAACCCTAGAAGGGTTGTACTCGCTATAGAGCACCCCACTACAGGCTAGAGCATAAGATAACATTCTGACATGCACCAGTTCTCCTCACTCCAAAGCCAGACGGTAGTTTATGGATGTGCATCGACTACCGCGCACTGAACAAACAGACAGTCAAAAACAAATATCCCATACCGCGCATAGACGACCCACTCGATCAACTGCGTGGTGCAACAGTCTTCTCGAAGCTGGACCTACGGTCGGGATACTGGCAGATCAAGATGGCGGACAACTCGATCCACAAGACGGCGTTCCGTACTCAATACGGCTCCTGCGAATACTTGGTGATGCCGTTCGGACTCTACAACGCACCAGCAACGTTCCAGGCGGAAATGAACCATATTCTACGGCCCCTGTTGGACAAGTGCGTAGTGGTGTACTTGGACGATATCCTCATCTACTCCAAGAACATGAAGGAGCACGTGTAGCATCTACGGAAGGTGTTTGAGATCTTGCGGAAAAACAAGTTCTACGTGAAGCTGTCGAAGAGCGACTTCGCCCCGAAGAAGGTGCAGTTTCTCGGGCACATGGTGAGTGCCGAGGGCGTACACGTGGACCCGCGGAAGATCGAAGCCGTAAAAAAGTGGAAAGTACCGGAGAACGTGAAGGAGTTGCAGCAGTTCCTAGGCTTCGCCAACTACTACAACAGGTTCGTGCCGCAGTACGCTAAGATAGCAGCGCCATTGACCGACCTAGTGGAAAAGGATACGCCCTACAAATGGGATACCCCTCATCAGCAAGCCATGGAGCAGCTACTGACCGCACTGACTCAGTAAGAAGTTACACGGAGCAGAACTAAACTACCCCATCCATGACAAGGAAGCCCTAGCGATAGTCATAGCCTTCAAGGTGTGGAGGTGTTACCTAGAGGGAGCCAAGACTACAGTCTGTACTGACCACTGCAGTTTCAAATACCTGAAGTCGCAGCCGACGCTCTCACGACGACAGGTGCGGTGGGTGGACTTCCTGGAAACTCACTTCCACTACGACATCGTCTACAAGCCCGGGCTACACAACAAGGCAGACGCGTTGAGCCGCCCCGGACATGTAGCAGGCATCCAGCTCGACGGGATGAACCCTCTGCTCAAGGGTCTATTCCAACATGGGTACTCCGTGGACGCAGAAATCGCTACAGCATAGACCAAGAAGTTGTTACAGTAGGAGAAAGACTTAGCTATAAGGAAAGGTTCAGGAAAGATTTGGGTACCGAATTACGCCCCGCTACGGCAGATCCTATTGGAGGAGTTTCACGACGTACCTTACGCGGGACATTTTGGGAGCAACAAGACGTTAGCAGGGATAGCAAAGTATTACTACTGGCCCGGGATGGCAGCAGACGTGCAGCAGTTCGTCACCTCATGCGACACGTGCCAGTGGATAAAGAGCAGCAAGCAGTAAAAAGCAGGGTTACTTCAGCCTCTACCCGTACCGGAGCAGCCATGGCAGGTCGTTAGCCTCGACTTTATCACAGGACTTCCCTCGACCTCACGGGGGCACAATTCCATCCACGTAGTCATCGGTAAGTTCTCCAAAATGGGTCACTTCATACCGACCAACGCCACAGCTACAGCGGAAGCAACTGCTCGCCTCTTCTTCGACCACATCATCACCATCCACGGCATTCTCAGAATCCCAACCACTAGACCATTGGGATAAAAGGGCTTGTTTTAGTAGCGGGTCAGTGCGCCCATAACCCCCCAGGCAACCGTGCCTGTAACCCTTCCCTAGGATCAATCGGGGATCACCAGTGGACCTCTGACACCCCCCCTCACTGGGATGCTCGAAGTGCACACACCGGGATTCGAACCCGAGACCTTCGCTCTGGATACCATCTCAGAATCCCAACTACTAGACCATTGGGATAAAAGGGCTTGTTTCAGTAGCGGGTCAGTGCGCCCATAACCCCCCAGGCAACCGTGCCTGTAACCCTTCCTTAGGATCAATCGGGGATCACCAGTGGACCTCTGACAGGCATCCCCGCTACACTCATCTCAGACACAGACCCAAAATTCACCAGTAAGTTCTGGAAGGAGCTCATGGGACTATTGGGGACAAAACTTGCGATGTCCTCAGCATACCACCCACAGACTGACGGACAGACCCAGCGACTCAATCAAGTTGTCGAACAGTTACTGCGCACAGCTTGCAAGGACGACGTCAGCCACTGGGACACACAGTTACAGACCCTAGAGTTCGCTTACAGCAACGCATCACATGCGGCCACAGGGAAAACTCCTTTCTTCCTGTGCTATGGATGGGAACCACTTACACCACAGCAGCCAACTACACCGGCATACGTCCAAGCCGCACATGACTTCGTCATCACCATGCAGCAGCTATGGGAGAAGACTCAGCGATGACTCATCACGATGCAGACCTCCCAGAAGCAGTATGCCGATCGTCAGCGACGTGATCACTCATTAGCAGTCGGAGATCAGGTGCTTCTTGACACGCGCAACTTGAACCTGTCTCACCTCCCATCCAAACTACGGCCTCGCTTCTGTGGTCCTTTACTCATTGAGGCACAGGTGACACCAGTTACATTCCGCTTGCGCTTACCAGATACATGGAAGCTTCACAACGCTTTCCATGGTCACCTACTGAAGCCCTACAAGGACCCCAACCAACAGTTCCAGGGACGGCAGCTACCGGCGCCACCACCGGTTCTCGTACAGGATGAACCAGAGTACGAAGTGGAGCGCGTTCTCTCTCATCGGCGCCGCGGTGGCAAGACCCTCGAGTTCCTGATCCGCTGGAAGGGATACGACCCCACTGAGGACAGTTGGGTTGCAGAAGCTGATATGGGCAACGCACGCCGTGCTCTCAATGACTATCTTGTCAAGCAGGGTGTATCTCACGCCACCCAGCTTTGAGGGGGGGACGTGTGAGAGTACGACGGCTTATGCCAGCTATGCTTGCTTGCCTTACTTTATTATGCTATTTCTAGCATAGGATAATTATATGCATGCATGAATTGCTTGATTTCCTAGGCTAGGTGCTTTCCTATATTTTATTATAGTTCTAGCACCGAGCTAGGTTGCATGCACCGAATTCTGGCGTTTCGGTTGCCACCGAATTGCCTTCTACCGAATTCGGTAAGGATCTGTTCTGGACGTTTCGCGACCCGCGGAACCTTCGCGTAACACCTGGTTTCTGGGCCTTGTGTCGAGCCTATATATAGCCTCGCGTTGTACCCAGGTGATCATTCAATTCATTCAATTCACATTCTCTTTTCTGAGCTCGATCCTAGATCCTCACACCCACGGCAAGCCGCACGGAGCAAGTTGAGCGGGAGTACGCAGCAATTCAGGAGGCGGAGAGCGCTGAGGCAGAACCTACAGGCATGACACGTGAAGAACTCGCCGTGTCACCTCACCGTATCTTCGGTGAGCCGAACAAGCAATTCGGGCAGCAGAGGGTGAGCAGACCAAGGCCCTATTCGGAAACCCTCCTCTTCGTTCTAGAAGCCAACACCACCACCTTCAACGAAGATGGAGAACCGCGCCCATACACCCACGAATACTACCGTCACGAGATTAATCCAACTTGGAAAGACCCTGACGCACCAGAGGAGCTGAGTGTTCAGGAAGAACGAGACAAGGTACGAGCGGAAAAGAAGCAAAAGCTGTATGAGGAGCGCATCGCGGCAGGATGGGACGAACAATCAGCACACGGAGGATGGGGCGACGAGGATACCAACGCAGAACACGACGCAACCTGGGCATCCGCCACTGGAGCATGGGGAGCCAGCGCCAGCGGAACGGTTACCACAGGAGGATGGGGACCAGCCAAACCCGATGAAGGGGAGCTTATCCAAGAAGAACTGGAGGAAGCTGAACGCGAAATGAAAGTTGAGCGCGGCGAAGCACCACCTCGAGTCGCCATTCCCCTCGGGTGGACCCCCCGCACTGGTGAACCACCTCGCTCACCTCATCGCTGGACCGATCCCTGGTCGGAGATTGAGGAGGGAAATATACCACCAACTCCTCCTCGGGACGGGGCCGCGACAGGGTCGGGGCAGGGCCGGGGTCGGGGTCGAGGCAGGGCCGAAAGGGGCAGCGACGAGGCCGCAAGGGGCGGCGACGGGGCCGCTGGAGGCGGCGACGGGGCCGATAGGGGCGGCGACGGGGCCGCTGGAGGCGGCGACGGGGCCGCTTGAGGCGGCGACGGGGCCGATAGGGGCGGCGACGGGGCCGGGAAGGGGCCGCGAGGGGCCTGAAAGGTCGGCGACGGGGCTGGTAGGGGCGGCGACGGGGCCGCTGGAGGCGGCGACGGGGCCGCGAAGGGGCCGCGAGGGGCCTGAAAGGTCGGCGACGGGGCCGGTAGGGGTGGCGACGGGGCCGTAAAAGGCGGCGACGGGGACGATAAGGGCGGCGACGGGGCCGCGAAGGGGCCTAGCGAGGGGCACGCCACGGGGCGTGCAGTAGACAGAGTAGCAGCGGAAGCAACAGGCCAGGAACGTAGTTTGCTCTGATAGCATGTCAAAATGAACGAGAATAGGAGGCTATGTAAAGCCTAGGGTTGAGGCTTAGGAAAGTACCGAGAGGAAATGCAAGCCAAAAGAGGGGTTCACTAATGAGAATAGCAAGTACAAATAGGTAAACAGCAACACAAGGAGGTGCACCACCAAACATGATGCAATATCTATACTACAACTTGTCAGAATGTTATCTTATGCTCTAGCCTGTAGTGGGGTGCTCTATAGCGAGTACAACCCTTCTAGGGTTTGCTATTTGTATCCCCATTCTTGCTAGTGCAATCCCTCTTCTTTCTTCTAAACTTTCACATGCTATCAGAGCAGGTCGATCCCCTTGGATCGATCATGTGGGTGGGTTACCACCTCCTCGCTTCCGCTGCAACTACCTTTCACTACTGTCTGAGCCGCACGCCCCCTAGCGTGCGGCACTTTTTCTTCCCGCCGTGCGCCCCGAGGCGCGCGGCGGTTTTCTGCACGCCGTGCGCCCCGAGGCGCGCGGCGGTTTTCTGCCCGCCGTGTGCCCCGAGGCGCGCGGCGGTTTTCTGCCCGCCGTGCGCCCCGAGGCGCGCGGCGGTTCTCTGCCCGCTGTGCGCCCCGAGGCGCGCGGCGGGCTTCTGCCCCGTCGTTCGCCACGTCGCCCTCTGGAGGCGCCGCGACGGGCGACGGGGACCCGTCGCGGCGCACCGAGGGCGCGCGCCTCGGCCCCGTCGCCCTACCTGCGCCCCGGCCCCGGCCCCGCCTGCGGCCCCTTTTCCCGTCGCCCGTCGCGGCTCCCTCGGGGGCCGCTTACCTGGGGGAGGGGGGCGAGCGCCGCCCCTTCTGCTGCCTCTCTTGGCGCCCTGGGAGGCCGCGCGTCGGTTCCCCCCCCCCCCCCCCCCCCTCCCTCGTAACCTCCCTACCCGCCATCCCGCCCTGCCTGTATTAGGGTTTGGGGAGTGGCGAGTAGGGGGTGGCGAGTATGGGGGTGGCACTTCTGCATTCCTCCCTTTGCTCCTCCTCCTCCTTTGTCTCCCACTGCTGCAGCTGTCGCTGAGGGGGGTGGATGTGTGGGAGACTGGGGTTTAGGGTTTAAGGGGGGTGCGTGGGAGTGGAGCTAGCGGTGTAGCAGCGGGTGTGTGCCAGGGGGAGTGGGATAGTTTTGGGAAGCTGTTTGGAGGTTGTCGTCGTGTCGCCAGCAGCACCTGTATTCCGGGGACTTCGTCCGGTAGCCCAGTCGTAGCCAGCTGTGCCAGCCGCCCGTGGGTCCGTTGCTCGTCTGCCGCTACTTTAGCCGCGGGGCCTGTTACTCTTGTATTCCGGGGACTTCGTCCGGTAGCCGCTGTGCTAGTCTGCCTCCTGTTGCCCGTGTGTCTGCAGCTTCAGCCGTCGCCTCCTATCTCCTCTCCTCTCACTCTCTCTCCTCCTCCTCGCTTGCCCGTTGTGACTACCACTAGCTTTGCTCATAATTGTACCCTTTAAACTATTGCTTCTTGAACTTGTGCTCAGAATGTGTGGTGACATTGTGATCCACCCTGAGCTTGTACTGCTTTGCTTGCTCTGCTGATTACACCCCACTTTGGCTATGGGGGTGTGTCAGAATGTTATCTTATGCTCTAGCCTGTAGTGGGGTGCTCTATAGCGAGTACAACCCTTCTAGGGTTTGCTATTTGTATCCCCATTCTTGCTAGTGCAATCCCTCTTCTCTCTTCTTAACTTTCACACAACTGCAAACGATTATATAAAATATGTAAACATATTTTGACAGGACTCTCTTGGTCCAATCTCCCGCCCAGATCCGTTTGCACGATTCATCGAAGGCACCACGACCCCGCTCACCATCATCCCCGACCGCGAATTTCTCGCGCTCTACCTCACAACGGCACCTGCAGAAGGGGAGGCAACGATAGAAGCAGAAACAGAGGAGCAGGACAACGAAGCAGAACCAGGAGAAGAGGAAGAACCTCCACTCCAGATCCCGCAACTCACGGCGGAGGAGGCATCAGAACATCACACCCGCTACAAGCGTACCTCCGGCATTCGCGCCGAGGACGATCTCTGGCACCAGCGGATGGGACACCCCTCGCGCCAGACTCTCGCCAACTGCCTCCGCGCTAAAGTATTCCTGCCAGGAGCACTGCTGCGCCCCGACGGAACGGAATTACAACACACCACCCCTCATCCAACCACTTGCACTGTCTGTCCCACAGCTGCACTCTCCCACACCGCTTATCCCTCTCTGGAGCCGAGTACCAACCGCTACAAAAATTTGGAGAAGGTGTACAGTAACTTCATCGTGCTCACCTGCGACGGACTCAACGGCGAAAAATACACACTGACCTTCATCGATGCCTACTCACGCCACGTGTGGGTCGCCAACGTCGACGCCCGCTCCAAGGCTCCGGAGCAAGGTGTCGCCAAAAGGGTCAACCGCACGCTCATGACCAAAGTCCGCGCCATCATGAACCAGACCGGCCTGCCAAAGAAATTTTGGCCCTACGCCATGAATCACGCGGTGCGCCTGCACAACCTCCTCTCCACCACCGCCAACAAGGATAACCTGTCCCCTCACATGAAGTGGACCGGCTCAAGGGGAGACCCCTCCATGCTGAGAGTTTGGGGGTGCATGGTGCAATATCGGCCGACTTCAGCAACAATCAGCAAGTTCGTTCATCGTGCGCGCTGGGGAGTTCATTTGGGGCTCAGTCACGAGCATAAAGGTTGGCTCATTCTTGACATCGACAGCAAGGAGATCGTTCCTGCGCGTGACATCCTCTTCTATGAACGACTCACCATGAAGCTGTGGATCGAGGACGAGCGCCGAAACCAGGCACGCGACTATGTCAACAGCGGCCGCAGCTTCGCGACTCCAGAAGATGCAGCAGCAGCGACAGTACTGGACCGTGATGACACCGACGAACAGCCCGGCATTCCTCCTCACCTGCGCGACGACGACGACAATGACATCGATGACGACCCCGCGCCAGGACCATCACGGCGCCAAGCACAGCCAAGCACCGCAGCACCTGGCTATGAGAGCGGAGATGACGACGTGGTGGAAGTCCCCACCAACACAGACACCACCAATGTATCAAGCCTTCAACTTCTCGGCCTGCACACATCTGTCTCTACCCTTGCACGGGCCGTGGAGCCAAAGAATCCTCGCCAGGCCCTAACCGGTCCTCACTCCAAGGAGTGGCGTGCTGGGATGGATGCGGAGCTAAAGGCGCTGGAATCGCGTGACACCTGGGTCCTAGTCGACGTGCAGCAGTGAAGGGGAGGAGGGTGCTCAGCGGGAAGTGAGTTTTTCGCCTGAAAACTAACGCTGACGGCACTATCGACCGTTTCAAGGCACGCTGGGTCATACGCGGGTACGATCAGCACCATGGCATCGACTTCGATCAAACCTTCGCTCCCGTCAGTCGCCACACCTCAGTCCGGATTCTACTCGCCATTGCCGCCGCGAAGCACCTGCCACTGCGACAGATCGACGTAAAGAACGCGTTTTTGTACGCGTTGGTGGACGCCACCATCTTTGTGGAGCACCCGCACACCTACGGGGAAGGTGATCCCAGGGTCTGTCAACTGAAGAAGTCCCTCTACGGGATCAAGCAGGCGCATCGCCTCTGGCAGCAGCACCTGCACAAAATTCTCCTCGAAATCGGCTTCAAGCAACTCCCACACGACCCGGGAATGTATCGCCTTCACTTCAGTGGAGACTACATCCTCCTGACAGTCTACATCGACGACCTGCTGTACACGGGCACCTTGAACAAACTCCTGGATCAGTTTCAGGAGAACCTGGCGCAGCGCGTAGACATCACGATCAACCTCGAAGTGAAGCAGTTTTTGGGGTTAAACATCACTTACGCGCCAGAAGCAATCCATCTGTCAGCCTCCAAGTATGCAGAGCAGCTGGGAGAACGCTTCAACATCTCTCCCGCACCACTCTCAACTCCCTACCGCAACCCCAGCACCAACTACAAACCGGATAACAAACCACTGTCACCCGCAGGACTCCAACTGTACCAGCAGCAACTGGGTTGTCTGCTGTTCGCCTCTGTCACCTGTCGACCCGACATTTCGTACATCGCTAGCCAACTGGCGCAGTATTCTCGCAAGCCAGTAGCTGAGAACCAGCTGGACCTGGAACGCGCCTTACAGTACTTCATCTCCACGCCTGACATTGGGCTCTCCTATGTCACGCTGACGACGACCTCCTTCAACTTCAACGGCAACGTGGACGCAGATCACGCCGCTAACCCTGACAATCGACGGTCCCGAACCGGCTTTGTTTTTCGCCTGGAACCAACTGGGCCAATCTCCTGGAACTCACAAAAGCAGGAGCTGGTTGCCCTGTCGACGGCTGAAGCAGAAAACATCGCCGCGACAGCAGCAGTTCGCGAAGGCCTGTACCTGCAAGAGCTGTTACAGGAAGCGAAAATTCCAACCTCGCCTACCTTTCGCCTTCACTGCGACAACCAGAGTGCCATCAGGATTGCGAACAAGCCTGGTTTCGTGAACCGCACGAAGCACATCGCACTTCGGTATTTTTTCGTCAAGGACGAAATTGACCAAGGCAAAGTTGACCTCGCCTACTGCCCGACTACTGAGATGGCAGCAGACTTCCTCACCAAGCGCCTGCCACGTCAGCAGTACAAGCACTGCTCTGACCTCACCGGAGTAGTCAAGCGAGTCAGCTCCTCCTGCGCCCAGGAATGAAGGGGAGTGTTACGATATGAATTTTTATGAGTAAGGCATTCTTGTATGCTGCAGGAGCCGACTCTACCAAGTACGAAGTCGAGGAGTCAGAAGAGTCGAAGCGACGCAGCAACCGTCTGACCAAGACCGATGCAGGCAGAAACACTTGAAATGAAAAGAGCGGGAACATGTTCAAAACGGGATCCCGCGCCGCACGGTTTGAATTTGCGAATGTACCCTTTAGAGTACATGGCTAGTCTAGGTCTTTTCGTATTCCCCAGTACTCTTATATAAACTCGATGTATGCATGCTTTTATCAACTCAGTCATTTACATTCACTTTGACCTGAGATTCAAAACTTCCGCTGCAACACTACTCTGCGATCAACCCTGAGCGATCCTTCACTAATTTCCACTTGGGATTGTAACACTGCTTGCCCTAGCAGTAACCGGTAGAAATATATTTGGTGCAATACATTGTTACGAAAAAGACCCCGTTAACTTCCAATCTAACGGATTTTCCTGTTAAAATTATCGTGCAAAATAGTTGCCCGCAGGAATCTTGTCAGAATCCAAACCACTAGACCATTGGGATAAAATGGCTTATTTCAGTAGCGCGTCAGTGCGCCCATAACCCCACAGGCGAACGCGCCTGTAACCCTCTCCAGGATCAATCGGGCATCCACAGGGCAGATCTACTGACACCCCCCCACACTGGGAGGCCCAGGACTAAGCACAGTGGTACCGGCCTACATGTGCATACACTGGAATTCGAACCTGAGACCGCTCTGATACCATATCAGAATCCCAACCACTAGACCATTGGGATAAAAGGGCTTATTTCAGTAGCGGGTCAGTGCGCCCATAACCCCCCAGGCGAACGCGTCTGTAACCCTCTCCAGGATCAATCGGGCATCCACAGTGCAGATCTACTGACAAATCTTTGTCAGGCGCCAAACAGAGCGCGGTAAAATACGAATGAAACGAAATCGAAAACACATTTGATTGTTGCACCCATTGCACACTTTTTGTGCTGCGTCAGCTGTTACAGAGTGTTTTTAGTGGCACTTCCAGACAAATTTGCAAAGCAGAACTGGGGTATCGATGGTTTTGCATACCATCAGATAGGGTTACCAGACTAATTTGCATGTCTATAATGTTGGCCCATTACGATTGGGTTTTAGTATTTTTGAAATTAGCTAATTGGTTGGGTGCAAGCGGTAATTTTGTTGAGTTTCAAGATTTTTTTGCGGGAGTTACATGTGTGACCATTCATGTGATCTTTTACCAGTTGTTAGTGACTGAATCCGTGACCCCACTTACCAAACCCGTCAGCAAACCCGATACGGTAACCGTACGCTTTACTTTTTAACCGTTCACGTTATCGAGTCCAATGATGGTTACTTGTGACATATTTTTTCTTTATGAGAAACTCCGACCGCACGACCACATGTTCGATGACAAAACGGCAGGACTTGTGAGGAAATTAGAACGAGAATGAAATGACTATGGAATGAAAGTGATACAAATATGCAACCCTAGAAATGTGTACCCCATATGGGCTACCCCAATAAAGCCTAGACCACATTATAATTTGACACACCCCCATAGGCAAAGTGGGGGAGAACAAGGGGTCACAAGACCAGTCAAGCAAAGCAAAGCAAAGCTCAGGGTGGATCACAAAGTCACCACACATTCCGAGCACAAGTTCAAGGCCAGAAGGCTAGTTCACATGCAGGAGCACATATATATGTATATAAGAGGCTAAGCAAATAAGAGCAGGTGTATATATATGTGACAGTACAAGCAAGGTCAAGTAGTGAGCAAGTGAGGCAAGACAGGCACAAGACCAAGCTGAGTACAGAAGCGCTGATGATCACAAGGCGCAAGTGCCTTGGTGAAAACATCAGCAGTGTTGGCCTCAGAGGCCACGTACGCAAGCCGCAACTGACCACGCTGGTGTAGCTCACGAGCAAGGAAGTAGTGAAGAGGAATGTGCTTTATTCTGTGCTCCAGTCGCTGCTCTCGACACAAGGCCAGCATGGCCTTGTGGTCTACGTACAGGACTGGAGGAGAACGAGGCGGCTCTCCAAGGTCGTCAGCAGGTAGGTGAGCCAGCGAAGCTCCTGTGCAGCCATGGCCCCGGCGTAGATCTCGGCCTCACAACTGGAGCCGAGAACAGAAGACGAGCGAGTAGCCCGCCACGAAACAGAGCCGGAACCAAGGCTGCAGGTGTAACCCTGTGACGACCGCTGCGTAGCCTGGTCGTCAGCCCAAGAAGCGTCCGCGTGTCCAGTGAGGACCACTGGACTCCGCCCTCCAAGCACTAGCCCCATGCCCGACGTACTGCACAAGTAGCGCAACACCCTCTTCGCTGCAGCCATGTGCTCTGGTCGGTGTCTCCCAGGAGCAACATAGCGTGCAAGAATGCTAAGAGGGTATGCAAGGTCAGGTCGTGTGCAGGTCATCAGGTACATGAGGCAGCCAACAAGCTCTGGGTACGGGCCACTCGACTCTACGGACTCATCCGAAGGCAGAGCTGAGAGCGAGTGGCGAGTAGGCAGAGGAGTGGCCTGAGGCGAGGAGTACGTGAAGCCGAAGCGCTGAAGGACCTGCTGCACCATGTGTGACTGAGTCAGGGTAATGGTGTGGCGTGCTCTGTCCCGGGTGATCTGCAAGCCAAGGTAGCTGCGCAGTTCACCCAGGTCTGTGCACGTGTGTCTCTTCTGCAGCTCGGACTTCACGTGGGCGAGTCCAGCAGTGTCAGCAGTGGCAAAGACCAAGTCGTCGACGTACACGAGGATGTAGAACGGCGGCAAAGAGGTGTCGGTGCGTAGAAACAGCGACGGGTCAGCAGTAGAGGGAGCAAACCCAAGAGCCGCAAGCGTAGTCCTCAGTGTGTCGTGCCACTCGCGCGGTGCCTGGCGGAGACCGTAGACTGGCCGTTGGAGTCTCCACTGGGTGCCAGGAGGGAAAGTCCCAGTGAAGCCAGGTGGACGGCGCAGCCAGATCTCCTCGTGCAGGCTACCCTGCAGGAAAGCAGTGCTGAAGTCAAGGGAGTGAAGCTCGTAGTCACGCTGAGCGGCTATGTGTAGCAGCACCCGAAGAGTGGTCATCTTCGGGGTGGGAGAGAAGGTCTGAAAGTAGTCAACTCCCTGCCGCTGACTCAAGCCACGAGCCACGTACCGCGCCTTGAAGAAAGGCGGGGAGCCCGGCGGCCGCTTCACCCTGAAGATCCACATGCCACTAACGATGTTCGCCCCAGGTGGGGGAACAGCGTCAACGTAGGTGCCTGTGGACTTCCAGGAAGCCATCTCTACATCCATACCTGCCTGCCACTGAGAGGAGTAGGGACCCTCTACGGCCTCCGCGTAAGAGCGCGGAGTCGGGATGTCAAGTGCATCCGGGTCTCCCTCAGGGGTAAGCAGTACGGACACGAGATGAGGTGAAGCAGCAGCCAGACACTGGAACTCCTCCTGCCTGTCCACAAGGACGTCCGTGCCAAGAGCACACTCACCCCCGACGGACGGAGGACAGACAGATGCAGACTCAGCAACGAGACTAGCAGCGTAGTCTAGACGACAGCGAGCAGCAAAGTCGACGAGCTCAGCAACAAGAGCAGACGCAGCAGTGGACTCAAAAGAGGGGTCAGTGACGACAGTAGCGAGGAGACGCGTGACAGTAGGACTGGCAGCACGAAGAGAGTCCGACTCCGGGTCGGCAAGGGCAGGAAGAGAGGACTCAGGAGGAGAAGGCAAAGGGGCACGCAGAGGAGCAGTGGACGGACGCAGAGACATCCGGTGCGTGCCAGGGACAGGAGGAGGACGCTGACGCGAACCGCGACCACTAGCGCGAGCAGCACGAACCGGCGACGCAGGGCGAGACGCAGGCTCACGATGCTCAGCAAGACCTCCAGTAGGACCAGTGTAGGGAGAAGGAGCAGGCAGTGGGGAGGCCGGCGGTAACTGTGACTGTGACTGGACAGGCGGTGGACACTCTAAGGGAGGAGGAAGACCAAGAACCTGCTGAAGGAGCGGAACAAAGTACGGCCGAGGCCGCGCGGCGACTCCAGACACAGCAGGGACAGCACCAGCACCCCCAGTGGCAGCACCAGCGCCAACAGCACCTCCAGCTCCAGTACCTCCAGCAGCACCAGCAGCACCCGCAGCAGGACAACCGCTAGGACTGACAGCAGTAGCCTCAGCGCCAACACCCTCAGCAGCTCCGACTCCAGTCGCACGCGCAGGCCCAGCAGCTCCAGCACTCCCAGGGTTAGCACCTCCGAGACCGGCGGCACCAGCACCCTCAGCAGCCGAAGAAGCACCAGCTCCAGCAGTACGCCTCCAGCGCCGGGCAAACCACTCGCGCAGCTCCTGTGGTGAGATTGGCTCCCACCGAGACGAAGCACCCGGAGAACCACCAGGCCCAGCACTGCCAGACGCCACACGAGCAGGTCCAGCGGCCGCGGGCTCCGCACCCCCAGGCTCAGCAGCTCCAGACTCACTACCCCCAGGCTTAGTAGCTCCAGACGCAGCACCCCCAGGCTCAGCAGCTCCAGACGCAGCACCCCCAGGTGAAGGACCCCCAGGCTCAGCACCCTCAGTCGTAGCACCCCCAGGCTCAGTACCCCTAGGCTCAGCACCCATTCGCGCAGCACCCCCAGAGTCAGCACCCCCAGGCTCAGCACCCGCAGCAGTACCAGAGTCACCAGCAACCTCGACCGGCTCAACTGCGTCTACCTGGGACACACCTGAAGGGGCAGGACCCTGAGGGGGGAGGGGGTCTACCTGGGGGGACCTGGCACATGGAAGTGCGGCGGCGGGGGGAGGGAAGGAGTGCGGTAGGGGAAGAGACGGTAGTAGGGGACCGACTCGTCAAACGTGACGTCCTGGGAGGACAGAACACGACGAGAGGAGGGGTGGTAGAACTGCCACCCTAGTGCGTCAGGGGGGAAGCTAAGGAAGACACAAGGAGCAGCACGAGGGGACAGTTTGTCCGCAGACAAGTCGCGGACAAACGCCCAAGATCCCCAGACACGGAACGCAGACGCATCGCCTACCTTCCCCGTCCACAGCAGAGCTGGGGAGGTCTCCGGCATGGAGACCCTGGGGTGAAGGTTGATCTGATGCGCCGCGTACCGAACCGCAAACGGCCACAGAAAATGGGGGGCAGCCGCATGCATCATGGACGTACGAGCGACGTCCATGACCATGTCAATGCGGCGCTCAGCAATCCCATTTTGCTGTGGAGAGTCCGGAAGCGTAAAGGTCTGGCGGATGCCTCGCGCACGGCAGTAGGCTCGCAGAAGGCCAGAGGAGAACTCTCCACCTCGGTCAGAGTGCAGACGCAGAACAGGAAAGTCCGAGCCGAAGCTCCTCCTGAGCTGGAGACGAGCTGCGCGGATCCAGTCGATCAACACCTCAGTGACATCACCCTTGCTGCGCAAGGGGAAGACTGAGGTGTAACGCGAGTAGTCGTCAACCACCAGTAGGAAGTAGCGCTCGTGACCCTGTCCACGGACGCGGGCCGGGCCCCACACGTCCATGTGAAGCGTTTGCAGCGGGGCCTCTGTCGGGGGAAACTGAGAGGAGTGAGGGGCAGCCCGGAGCCGCCCCTCGACACAGGGAACACAGGAAGGACTAGGCCCTGGAGGAAGGGGAGGGAGGGACCGGGGGAGACCAGAGACAAGGACACGGGAAGCCATGCCTCGGAGACGAGGCAGGGAGGGGTGACCAAGACGGTGGTGCCACAGGAGAGTCTCGTGAGACAGGAGGCGACACGAGCAGGGGGCAGACTCAGGACCAGACCTGGACGCTGCAGCAAACACCTGACCCGACGCAGCTACCTGGCTAGACGCAGGGACAAGAGGAGACCCAGTGGTCAGGGTGTAGAGGCTCGACCCTGGCCGACGTGTAAACGTGGCCAGGTTACCGGCCTGTGCGAGCGTCCGAGCAGTGGGTCACCCGCTGACTCGCAGGAGTAAACTGGTGAACCCCCCCATCCTGCAGGTCAGCACCACTCACCAAGTTCGTAGAGAACGAGGGGAGGTAAAGACCAGACAAGGTGCCAGAGGGGGCAGCCGGACACGGGAGGACAGTGGAGAAGTGAGAGAGGACAGGACCCCCAGAGGGGTCTGCCAGGGAGACTGCAACCGGCCGACCAAGCGGCGTGAGTGTGGTGCGGTCTCGAAAGAAGGAGCGAGAAGCCCCTGAGTCAAGTGTGAAGGTGAGGGAGGCCGAAGCCGACGTGGTACCTGAGAGCGCAGACTCACCAGCACCTGAGGGCGCAGACGCACTGGCACCTAGAGCTGCAGCCTTACCAGCACCTAGAGCAGCAGTACCAATGCCCGGGTCGGGCAGGAAACACCGGTAACAGTCACCCTCATCACTAATAGTCACAGCATACATGGCAGCAAGGATAGCATCAAAGTCAAGATCCTAGATAGCTACGCGTGCCCTAGAAAGCTCTCCCCAGCGGGGGATCTCACTGGCCTCCGGGAACTGGTGACGCCAAGCGTCCGTCAGGCGGCCAAAGCAGCGCTGGGTGGGGTGGGCACCCCCACACTGCTCACCCGCGCGGTCGCCGGAGCGAAGGACGTAGGTGCACGGACCAAAACCCCCACCACGCTGACGCTGCGCGTACCACTCACACAGCTGCTGAGGGGGGGGAATGTCCCGAGAACGCTGCTGCTGCTGCTGGCGCTGACCACCACCAGGGCTGCTCTGCTGCGAAGCGCCACCCCGACCACCGCCACCTCCTCCACCACCGCCTCCTCCACCTCCGCCACCACCGCCGCCTCCGCTAGCACCGCCGCCGCCTCCGCCGCCTCCGCCTCCACTGCTGCCACCGACACCTCCACCCCCGCCACCACTCCCAACGCCACCCCCACTCCCTCCGCCGCCTCCACCGCCACCTCCACCGCCCCCGCTAGCTCCACCCGCGCCCTTTCCCCCCTTGCCCTTGCCAGAGCGGCGTCTCCCGCTAGGGGCAGACGCCGCACCGACCGACTCAAGACCAACGAGGTCGGCCGCAGCGGCAGAGGCGACAGAGGGCAAAAGGGGGGAAGGAGAACACCCCTCAAAGATGGGGGTGCGAGGGTCACCACGAGAGGCTCCTACTGCGACTATGCTCTTCTCCGCTGCTAGGAGGGCCTTCTCTAAGAGGTCAACAGTGAGAGTGGTGGGACAGACTGAGAGGAAGTGGTCCCTGACTACACGAAGGGAGTCAGGGAGGCGGGTGACTATATAATAGAGAGTGATGTACATGGGGGGGGGGTTCTTGGCGCAGAACTCAGCAGGAAGCGCGGCGCGGTAGCGAGTGTCAGTAGTGCGGAGGTGCGTAATGAGGTCAGCGACTGTGGGAAAGGCAGCAAGGTCAAGGAAGAGGTACGGTAGCATGAGGCGGCTCAGTGCAGCAGTGGCAGGGGAAGAGTAGCGCGCAACTACAGCGTCGTACAAGGTCTGAGCACTCTTGTACTGACTAAAGTGCGCGCGCTCAGTGGTAGGCAGGTGGCGACGCACAGCAAGACGTGCAGCATCATCGCGCGTGGCCCACTGGGAGCGAACAGTGGGGTCAGCATCAGCAGCAGGGGCAGGAGAGGCGCCAGAGGTGAGGTCAAAGAGAGAGAGACCGTCTGCCCTATCGCACTGTAAGAACAGCTGCAGGTCGTCGACCCAGACCTCAAAGTCAATGGCTCGACCCTCAGCGTCAAACGCGAGGACACTAGGGGTAGCCATGACAACAGTAGACTAGCAGGACCAGCTGTAGGACAGGGGCAGTGCAGTGACAGAAGCGCTGCTCTCACCAGACAGGGCAGTTCGGGCAGCTCAGTAGCACAGCAACACGGCAACACGGCTGCTCGGACGGCTCAGCAGCAACTGCGGCTCCGCGGCACCAGCGGTTCGGCTCCTCAGGCGGCTCGGGCGGCTCGGGCGGCTCGGGCGGGTCGAGCGGCTCGGGCGGCTCGGCTCCTCAGGCGGCTCGGGCGGCTCGGGCGGCTCGGGCGGGTCGGGCGGCTCAGGCGGCTCGGCTCCTCAGCGGCTCAGGCGGCTCGGGCGGCTCGGGCAGGTCGGGTGGCTCGGGCTGCTCGGGCGGCTCGGCTCCTCAGCGGCTCAGGCGGCTCGGGCGGCTCGGGCGGCTCGGGCGGCTCGGGCGGCGCGGGCGGTGTAGGGCGGTAGGGCCGATAGTAGGGCGGCGGGGCCGCAAGGTAGGTGGCGGGGCCGCAGTGGGAGGGGCGGCAGGGCCGAAGTGAAGGGCGGCGGGGCCGCCGTGAAGGGCGGCGGGGCCACTGAGAAGGGTGGCGGGGCCGCAGTGAGAGAGGCGGCGGGGCCGCAGAGAAGGGCGGCGGGGCCGCTGAGAAGCGCAGCGGGGCCGCAGCGAGAGAGGCGGCGGGGCCGCTGAGACGGGCGGCGGGGCTGCAGCGAAGGGCGGCGGGGCCTCAGTGTGAGGCGGCGGGGCCGCAGGGAAGGGCGGCGGGGCTGCAATGTGAGGCGGCGGGGCCGCTGAGACGGGCGGCGGGGCCGCAGTGAAGGGCGGCGGGGCCGCAGTGAAGGGCTGCGGGGCCGCAGCGAAGGGCGGCGGAGCCGCAGCGAAGGGCGGCGGGGCCGCAGCGAAGGGCGGCGGGGCCGAATCGACGGGATGCGGGGCCGCTAGGGCGTTTGGGGCCGCTAGGGCGGCTCGACGAAGTGAGAGCCCGGAGCGCGACTCGGGCTGAGCGTGCTTCGGGCAGGAAAAAAAAAACTCGATGTGGTGGGCCCTAGGCACAGTTCCCACGGGGGAACCTGCTCGATACCATGAGGAAATTATGTCAGAATGTTATGTTATCTAGCCTGCAGTGGGGTGCTCCATAGCGAGTACAACCCAGTTAGGGTTTGCTATTTGTATCCAACTGCTTGCTAGTGAACCTCCTCTTTCTTCTAATTTTGTCATGCTATCAGAGCAGGTCGATCCCCTTGGATCGATCCTGTGGGTGGGTTACCACCTCCTCGCTTCCGCTGCTACTTTTTCTTCCCGCCGTGCGCCCCGAGGCGCGCGGCGGGCTTCTGCCCCGTCGTTCGCCGCGTCGCCCTCTGAAGGCGCCGCGACGGGCGACGGGGACCAGTCGCGGCCCCGCCGCCCCACTTCGCGGCCCCGCCGCCTCACGTCGCGGCCCCGCCGCCTTACGGTGCGGCCCCGCTGCCACATTTCGCGGCCCCGCCGCCCCACTTCGCGGCCCCGCCGCCCTTCTGTCGCGGCCCCGCCGCCCCACCTTCGCGGCCCCGCCGCCCTACACCTGTGGCCCCGCCGCCCTCCTTGCGCCCCGACCCCATTTCCCGTCGCCTGTCGAGGCGACCCTCGGGGGCCGCTTGCGGGCGGGCGAGCGCCGTCATCCCACCCTTCCTACCCGCCATCCCACCCTGTCTGTGTTAGGGTTTGGGGGTGGCAAGCAGGGGGTGGCGAGTATGGGGGTGTCACTTCCTCATTCCTCCCTTTGCTCCTCCTCCTTTGTCTCCCACTGCTGCAGCTGTCGCTGAGGGGGGTGGATGAGTGGGAGACTGGGGTTTAGGGTTTAAGGGGGGGTGCCTTGGGAGTGGAGCTAGGGGTGAAACTGGGGGTGTGTGTGGGGGGTGTGGGACTGCTTGGGGAGGCTGAGAGGAGGCTGCCGTCTTGTCGTCCGCAGCACCTGTAGTCCGGGGCGCTGTCCTGGTAGCTCAGAGAGCCTGCTGCGCCTGTCGCCCGTGGGTCCGTTGCTCCTGTAGCTCGTCGTAGCCCGTGAGCCAGTTACTCCAGTAGTCCGGGGCGCTGTCCCGGTAGCCACTGTGCCAGCCGCTCCTGTAGCCCGTGTATCTGCAGCTTCAGCCGTCGTCTCCCATCTTCTCTCCTCTCACAGTCCCTCCTCCTCCTCACTTGCCCGCTGTGACTACCACTAGCTTTGCTCATAATTGTGAACTTTAAACTGTTGCTTCTTGTAATTGTGCTCAGAATGCGTGGTGACATTGTGATCCACCCTGAGCTTGTTCTGGTTTGCTTACTGTGCTGATTACACCCCACTTTGGCTATGGGGGTGTGTCAGAATGTTATGTTATCTAGCCTGCAGTGGGGTGCTCCATAGCGAGTACAACCCAGTTAGGGTTTGCTATTTGTATCCAACTGCTTGCTAGTGAACCTCCTCTTTCTTCTAATTTTGTCAAATTAGAACGAGAATGAAATGACTATGGAATGAAAGTGATACAAATATGCAACCCTAGAAATGTGTACCCCATATGGGCTACCCCACTAAAGCCTAGACAACATTATAATTTGACAACTTGTGCACCAACCGAACCCAGTCTAGATGAAAGGAAAGTCGGGGAAAGTGCTTGTACACCTAACCACCGCTATTTTCAAAGGGAAACCCAACCCACTAATCTCGCGTTTCAAAGTTATCCTGCACATTTTCGACTATTTCAGTTCGACACTTAAAAGACTGGGGCTATGAATGACGCCTAATGCTCGAAGTTTAAACTCATTATGCGAATCTGAATCCATAGCGCCACTTCTACGGTACTCTCTTCGGGGATCTGGAACAGACTTTCGCTAAAATTTAATGATGCCCCACACAACCTTCGGTCAAAGATTTAGAAAAGGTTCATACCCCACTTGTGCAAGTGGGGTTGAAAATAGACTGAAAGAAAATAGCGGTGGTTAGGTGTACCAAGTCTGCTTCCACATGGCTTCACGCGTTAAGGTGTACGCATCTCCACCAACCGTCTCAGAATTCATCGGATTGCACCACACCATACAAATGTTCTTGCTTAGAGTCCCAGTAAAAAACACACGCGGTGCGGGCCTTTGTGGAAAAACCTTCAAACCACAGGCAAACGGGACCCTATACTCCCATATTCAGTAAAATTGCATGGAAATCGGTTTTGCTTCGCTAATGGTTGGTGTTTCATGTCATATACGTGTCAGTAGAGCTACACTGTGAGATCCCCGATCGATCCTTGGGGGGGTTACAGGCGCGGTTGCCTGGGGGGTTATGGGCGCACTGACCCGCTACTGAAACAAGCCCTTTTATCCCAATGGTCTAGTGGTTGGGATTCTGACAATACGTACCAGTTCGGAATGCGCTTGATTCAACTTCTTGTCGCAAGATTCTCCACGGTCATCAGTGTTGCATGACTGACGGGCAGAAAAAACAAAATCGTTTATGTTTGCGGAATTAATGAAAGGAAATATGATTTGTTTTTCCCTGTCATCGTCGAGCGCGCAGAGAAACGCTCGACGGGATTGAGAAGTAAGCGCAGTCAAGAGAAATAATCAGAAATAGTTTCACATTTAAATATCAAAACGAAATTTCCTTCCCTCGCATTTTCCGGGGCTGGTTCGATTTGGGCCCTCTGATTGGCTGCGGAACTGATCCTCAGTCAAGCTGCATAATTTCCCGCCAAAAAGGGGACTGTAGAGGAGGGGCTTTACGCAGGAAATATATGAAAAATCTACAAGACGGGGAAAATGGGCTCTCTTAGGAAGGGCTTCTAAGCCAGAACATCTGTACTGAAAAAACAGCTTTTTTCAGCCATCCCAAAAGTCCTGCCAAGCCTGCCCTCACCACCAACCGCATCCGTCGCGTCGCATGTCCTACAACCGAATCTATGAGGTTCGGGTGCAAACCCTCCGCCCTCCTGCAGAAACCCGAACCAGAATAACCATACCTTGCTTCCTTCCTAGTTAGAAACGCTATCACACAACAGCTCGTCAGCTTGTGTCACACACACTAACGTGCTACTGAATTAGCGACTCGTACGGTGTAGGACGACTCGCGATAGTACGGCGTGGAATCACGAGTACGACGTCGTTTGTAATTAGTTTTTTTGTCGCTAACGTAATGATGGGATCCTTTCCAGAGTCTTTCTACATGTAGCGAGCATGTGTCCAAATTATTATATTTCGCAAATAGGTGACTCCACCGCCTCCAACATGTATCGCTAGAACCACGAGCACGCACCCGTGGACCAATCGTGCTATTAATAGCGATAGAGAATTCTCCGCGCAGCGATGCACGAGCGGGAAGCGGAGCGGCTGCTGAAGGCGGAGAGGAGGGCGGCGAGCAGCGCTCGCCAAGTCGCGCCCCCCGCTAGCCCTGCTCAACGCGGCACACAAACACCGCCCTTCTCCGGCAGTGTTGTGTCGCCATCCGTCATCGCGCTATCGACCCCCCTCTCGCCCCCGCACGCGCCCTCACACGAACCACCGCCGCCAGCGCGCCACCTTGCTCCCTTGCACAGCCCCACTCCCGCGCACGCCGCCGCTGACGCCAGCCCGTCGCCTCGTGGCCCGCCTCATGGCGCGTCGCCCCTCGCGCCTCTCGCACAGCAGGGTGCCGGCGGAGACTCCAAATCATCGCCGTCGCGCCACGTGCAGCGCGTGTTCGTGTCGCTCATCGTGGTCTTCGCCGCGTCGCTGCTGCTCCTCTCGCAGCTCCCCTTCATCATCTCCGTGCTGTCCCCCTTTTTGTCGCCGTTCGATATAAGCGTGGAGGAGGCGGAGCAGGTGGAGCAGGCGGGGGCGGCGCAGGTGGGCGGCGTGTGGTCGCAGCTGCGGGAGCACCGCGGCAGCCTCGCGCTGCTCTTCCTCACGCGCGGCCCCATCCCCCTCGCTCCGCTCTGGGAGAAATTCCTCCGGGTGCGTCGCTGCCTCATGCGACTCCCCCCTGCGGCCCCCCTCTTCGTGCCTCCCCCTCGTGCCTCCCCCCTCGTGCCTCCCCCCTCGTGCCTCCCCCCTCGTGCCTCCCCCCTCGTGCCTCCCCCCTCGTGCCTCCCCCCTCGTGCCTCCCCCCTCGTGCCTCCCCAATCGTGCGTCCCCCCATGCCACATGCGCCATGCCCCATGCCACATGCGCCATGCCCCATGCCTCATGCGCCATGCCCCATGCGCGACGCAAAAAGTGGCATGTCGATTGCATGAGCGGTACTAGGTATTCTCTTGGGATTTATGGACGCCTTTTCCTGTCTTGCCACTCACATCACATGCATATCGCCCTCTATCGCACCGTGTCGAACCCCCTTCCCCCCCCAGCCTCCTGTACACACTCTCCCTCCCCCTCCCCCCCAAACGTCCCTTTTCACTTCCTCCCCTCCCCCTCTTCCCCTCTCCCCCCTCCACCGACCTGCTTCCCGTCCCCCTCCTTCCCCCCTTCTCCCCGCTCCCCCTCCTCCCCGCATCCCCCCCCAGGGCCACGAGGGGCGCTATGCCATATACGTGCATGCGTCCAACACGTCCTTCTCCTTCCCGCCCGGCTCCTCGCCCCTCTTCCGCGGCCGCCTCGTGCCGGGTGGAGAGGTGAGCCTTGTGCGCCATGGGATGATGGGCATGTGGGGTGATGGGCATGGGGGGTGATGGGCATGGGGGGTGATGGGCATGTGGGGTGATGGGCATGGGGGGTGATGGGCATGTGGGGTGATGGGCATGGGGGGTGATGGGCATGGGGGGTGATGGGCATGTGGGGTGATGGGCATGTGGGGTGATGGGCATGGGGGGTGATGGGCATGGGGGGTGATGGGCATGTGGGGTGATGGGCATGGGGGGTGATGGGCATGTGGGGTGATGGGCATGGGGGGTGATGGGCATGGGGGGTGATGGGCATGTGGGGTGATGGGCATGTGGGGTGATGGGCATGGGGGGTGATGGGCATGGGGGGTGATGGGCATGTGGGGTGATGGGCATGGGGGGTGATGGGCATGTGGGGTGATGGGCATGGGGGGTGATGGGCATGGGGGGTGATGGGCATGTGGGGTGATGGGCATGGGGGGTGATGGGCATGGGGGGTGATGGGCATGGGGGGTGGTATCAGATCAATCGGACATCAACAAGTAGCTGCCTTTCGTTGCTCTCCTCTGCGTGCCTCTGCCTGTATTCCTCTGCCTGTGTGCCTCTGCCTTTGTGCCTCTGCCTGTGTGGCTCCCGTGTGCAACCCATGCACTCTCCTGCTCGCAACACTGCCATGCCATCTGCTCTCACGTGCACCAGGTGCGGTGGGGCAAGATGTCAATGGTGGACGCGGAGAGGTGCCTGCTGGAGGCTTTTTTTTAGGTGCCTCGAAACTAGACTCATGCCACGTGTGACTGTCCATGCGTTGCACGCGTGGCAGGTGCGGTGGGGCGAGATGTCGATGGTGGATGCGGAGAGGCGCCTGCTGGAGGCGGCGGTGCAGGACGAGGCCAACAGCTTCTTCGCGCTGCTCAGTGAGAGGTGGGGAGCGAGGTGAGAGGTGGGGGAGCGAGGTGAGAGGTGGGGAGCGAGGTGAGAGGTTGGGGAGCGAGGTGAGAGGTGGGGAGCGAGGTGGGGAGCGAGGGTGAGAGGTGGGGAGCGAGGTGAGAGGTGGGGAGCGAGGTGAGAGGTGGGGAGCGAGGTGAGAGGTGGGGAGCGAGGTGAGAGGTGGGGAGCGAGGTGAGAGGTGGGGAGCGAGGTGAGAGGTGGGGAGCGAGGTGAGAGGTGGGGAGCGAGGTGAGAGGTGGGGAGCGAGGTGAGAGGTGGGGAGCGAGGTGAGAGGTGGGGAGCGAGGTGAGAGGTGGGGAGCGAGGTGAGAGGTGGGGAGCGAGGTGAGAGGTGGGGAGCGAGGTGAGAGGTGGGGAGCGAGGTGAGAGGTGGGGAGCGAGGTGAGAGGTGGGGAGCGAGGTGAGAGGTGGGGAGCGAGGTGAGAGGTGGGGAGCGAGGTGAGAGGTGGGGAGCGAGGTGAGAGGTGGGGAGCGAGGTGAGAGGTGGGGAGCGAGGTGAGAGGTGGGGAGCGAGGTGAGAGGTGGGGAGCGAGGTGAGAGGTGGGGAGCGAGGTGAGAGGTGGGGAGCGAGGTGAGAGGTGGGGAGCGAGGTGAGAGGTGGGGAGCGAGGTGAGAGGTGGGGAGCGAGGTGAGAGGTGGGGAGCGAGGTGAGAGGTGGGGAGCGAGGTGAGAGGTGGGAGCGAGGTGAGAGGTGGGGAGCGAGGTGAGAGGTGGGGAGCGAGGTGAGAGGTGGGAGCGAGGTGAGAGGTGGGGAGCGAGGTGAGAGGTGGGGAGCGAGGTGAGAGGTGGGGAGCGAGGTGAGAGGTGGGGAGCGAGGTGAGAGGTGGGGAGCGAGGGTGAGAGGTGGGGAGCGAGGTGAGAGGTGTGCCCACGTGACGGGCCAGGGGGCAGGGGCGAGGGAGGGGCAATGGGTGAGGGGTGAGTTGTGGTGGGGAGGCACGATGTGTTGCTGAGGTGCATGAGTAGAGGCTTGTGTCTGTGAGGGGCGCCTTTCCTCTCATGCCAGGCATGCCTGCTGCACCTCTCACTCCCTTGGCGTGCTTGCTTCACACTCCTGCCATCCACCCATGCACGTGCCACGTTCCAACACCAACCACCCTTGTGTTGCTCAACCGTGGCCTCTATCCCGGGGCGCAATCCCCCATTCCCGACTCTCATTCATAACGTGTTTCCCTTATATCCCACGCACTTGTGCCAGAACCCTCCCTGGGCTTACACCCAAAGCCCCCCATTTCTCTCCTGCCCCGTTCGCTGCATGCCATTTCTCTCCTGCCCTGTTCGCTGCATGCCATTTCTCTCCTGCCCCGTTCGCTGCATGCCATTTCCCCCCAAGCCCATTCCCCTGTGGCGGGCATCACCTGCATCCCTCAGTGGCCCTTTTCTCCATGCCCTCTCTAATACCCTTTCCCCCCTGCTCTTCCCGCGTGCCCATTCCCCCCACACGCCTCATACCTGGCTGGGCGGGCAACAGCTGCATACCCTTGTGGCCGTTTGACTATGTGTACAGCTACATCGCCTCCTCCTCCGCCAGCTTCGTTGACGCGTCAGTGCCGCTCCGCCCCTCCAGCCCTCTCCTCCTCCTCTTCCCTTCTGCCACCCCCTGCTGCTCTTCCTTCTCTTTTCGGCGATGTTGTGTGTATGTGTGCACATCCACTCCACTGTGAGTGTCACATGGTACGGATGTGCCTGCAAGGATGCCACATGGTTGCCCAACGGCTTGATCATGAAGCATGACGCCGCCCGCTTGTGCTGCTTCCCTGATCCGGATTCACCGCTTGTGCTGCTTCCCTGATCCGGATTCACCGCTTGTGCTGCTTCCCTGATCCGGATTCACCGCTTGTGCTGCTTCCCTGATCCGGATTCACCGCTTGTGCTGCTTCCCTGATCCGGATTCACCGCTTGTGCTGCTTCCCTGATCCGGATTCACCACTGTGTGCTCCCCCACTCCCTGTCCACCGCTGGCAGGTACGCGGACCCCTACAGCACGTCGTTCGGGCGGTACATCCCGCATATCTTCATGCCCGTCATCCGCCGCCACCAGTTCCTCAAAGGCAACCAGGTGCGGTGCTGTGCGGCTCACAGGCAACCAGGTGCGGTGCAGTGTGGCTCACAGGCAACCAGGTGCGGTGCCACTCAAGCCAGGTTTGATAGAATGCTTATTGTCTTGTTCTACATGTACTTAGTGTACCTGTTTTCGTGTTAGGCGCAATGCACACTCATGTATTATATTGTTGCTGTTCTTATGTGTATATCTGCGCCATGACTCCAAAGTTTTGACATTTAAAGAACTGTGTGTGCTCCTGTCATTGCCTTGCCTTGCATATCTTTCACACTCTGATTTCATTCGCATCAATGCGCATGCATGGCACGTGTTGGATGCACATCACCGAATGAACTCCCATCCCATCCCACCACATCACACCGCGTGGCACCGCATGGAGGCAGTGGTTCATCTTGCAGCGGCGGCATGCGGAGGCGGTGGTGGGGGACACGCTGCACTACGCCAAGCACAACCTCAGCTGCGCCGTCAGTCCACCCCCTTTTTCCCTGCCCCCCTTCGTCTCTGCGTGTTACAGCCTCCTCCGTTCCGCTGCTATTCTAGATCATGCGGGCCGTGACAACCTCTCCCTCACATGCATCTTCTGTCGCTGTCCCGTGACCAGCCCTCTTTCATGACCCTCGCATGCCCCATGCACACCTCGTCTCTCATTTTCCGTCTCCCATCCGTGTGACCCCTGCACCTGTGTGCGTGTGTGCAGTTTCGGTTGCAGTGGGGCAAGCTGTGCTGTGCGGATGAGCATTACATTCAAACCTTCTTGCATGTGGGTGTCACGCTCCACACCCCCGCTCACTTGATTCGCTCGCACCACCCATGTGCACTCTTGCAGTTGGAAAGGGAAAATCGCTCTTCTAAGAGGCCCTTTCATGCATGCATCGACCCGCTCATGCATCAACCCCCTCATGCCATCTCACCCACGCCCCACATACCATGGCCCCCCTCCCCCTGCAATGTCTCCCCTGCCACGCTCCTCCCTGCATTCTCCCCCCCACACCACGCCATGGCCTTCCCTGCCATGCTGCTGCGCAGATGACAGACCCTCGCGGCATATCGCGCTACCCCACCACGTTCACGGACTGGAGTGCCAACGACTGGCACCCCTCACTCTACCTGGGCGCCAACATGACAGACCAAGTCATCACCACCATCAAGGTCCCCTCACTCTCTGCCTGCCGCCTGTCACGGACACGCCTCCTGTGCTCTCTGCTGCTTACATGTCCACCCCCTCTCGCAGCCTGCAGTAAATGCTATGTGTCGCTTGCCATCTGCTGTGTCATCGATCCATCTCCCTGGAATTCCAATGCCCTCAACGTGCCATCTCCCTGGAATTCCAATGCCCTCAACGTGCCATCTCCCCTCGCCACTGCCCTGCGTCCTCCTCTCTCCCGGCACGCCTGCGGCAGACGGCAAGGCAGTTCATCACCTATCGCTCTTTCTGGCAGGACTTCAAGTCCAACTACTCCCATGTGCGTGCCGTTCCCTTGTATGCGTGTGCGTGTGTTGCCTTTGTATGTATGTGCGTGTGTGTGTGTGCCGTTCCTTTGTTGGCATCATGCATGTCTTGTTGGCATCATGCATGTCTTGTTGGCATCATGCATGTCTTGTTGGCATCATGCATGTCTTGTTGGCATCATGCATGTGCGTGCAGTGCACCAATGGTTGGGTGCACCCGCCATGTATGCATCTCAACTCGATCCACACAATATGCGTCTTCCTTCCCCACCCATCCCACATCTCCTCTCCACTCCCCCGCCTCCTGTTATGCGCCACCCCCCACCATTGGCCCCTTCCCTCCCATGTGCGCAGATAACCAACCCCTCTGCACCGCAGCCTCCTCTGGTGAGTCCTCCGCCACCCATCCACACACTGCATGCTCCTCCCTCCGCGCCTCTCCTTCTCCTCGCCCGCACGTAATTCTCCCTTTCCCAAACGGCCCATGAGTCGACTCAAAGCTCGCCTCTCCCGCTCCCCGTCCACCCGTGAGTGGCTCTCCCCACCAGGCGGTGGGCAACGGGCATTGTGTGCTGGGGGGGGAGCCGCGCAACTGCTTCCTCTTTGCGCGCAAGTTCCACCCCTCCACACTACCCTTCCTCATGCGCAAGTCCCAGCAGCTCCTCGGCTTCTAGGGCTGCCCCACCCAGGCACCTCTCATTCTGAGTCGGCTAAGAGCATCGGCTGCCTAGTCGGACAGGCACCTCTCGTGCCTAGAGAGTAGCCTGGAGCATTGGAGTCATCACCATTTCCTGGTTGTATGTCGTGTAATGATCTAAAATGCTTGGTGCTGCGATGCAATGTCTGACAAAGCACCTGTTTTCATGTGTAAAAGTAGCATCGCCTGCGTTTAATGGCCCATTTTCAAATTGGCTGCCAATGGTGGACACCTCATGATATAGCTCAACCGACAAGCGAATCCGCCCGGCGGATCCTGCTGCCCACGGGCAGAAGAAATACCCATTCGGGCTTTTATCCGGTTAGGGAGGCATCAACCCTAAACACAGGGAGGCATGTGTTTAGGGTTGATGCCTCCCTCGGATGGCAATAGGGTTTTAGGCCTTTTCTATCCGCCGGTCAGGTCGACGGTGGTTGACGGCGTCGACTGCCGTGGGAGCCTGTCTGGTTGAGACACTCCTCTGGATGACAGGGTGAACCATCCTCAGGACACAGCGCACAAGGCATGCACATCTCCAGAGTCTTGTTGGGTGCTATGATCCATTCATTCCTTGCAATAACGAGCAAACCTCAGTGTACAAGATACAGTCTCCCAGCAACTAATCAAAACATTACAGAGACCCTAGTCCCCTTGCAAATCTCATGGCACCCACATCTATGTCACCCTACACACCCACCCCTCCCCTCCCCAGGCGTACACCTAGAGCAACCACTCCCCCTCATCACTCCTGGAGCCAGAGCGAGGGCTTTGCCGCGGCCTCGTCGGAGGCGGTCAGCGATGAGGAAGGCGAGCTCGAGGCTCTGGGAGGCGTTGAGGCGCGGGTCGCAGTGCGTGTGGTAGCGCGACGACAGGTCGTCAAAGGTCACCTCCTTGGTGCCGCCCACACACTCCGTCACGTTCTGCCCCGTCATCTCCAGGTGCACTCCCCCTGGGTGTGTTCCCAGCTCCTCATGCACGTCAAAGAACGCCCTCAGCTCCGCCTGATGGGGACGGGAAGGTGATGGTCCGGGAGGGAGGTTGAATGAGCGAAAGAGCATGAGCCATGGGTAATCCAAGCGTATTGCTGTGTGGTGCCTTGCCTCGTGTGTCAGGCCGAGGCAATCCACCTCCAAAAAAAAAGCTCACACGCATGGAGACAACTGCAGATGAGCATGCGCACTCACGCACGCACGCACACACACACACACACACACACACACACACACACACACACACACACATATACACACACACCTACACACAATCATGCACACACATTCAAGCACACACACACACACCCCCACCCCCCCCTGTGGCTCACCCGGATGGAGTTGAAGTCGCGGGTCTTGTAGCCGTTGGGAGCCTTGATGGTGTTGCCGTGCATGGGGTCGGACACCCACGTCACCACCAGCCCCTCGCGCTCCACCGCCTGCACCAGCGCCGGCAGCTTCTCGCGCAGCTTCTCCGCGCCCATGCGCACGATCACTGTGAGGCGGCCGGGGCGGTTGTCGGGGTTGAGGATGTGGCACACCTCCACCAGGTCCTGCGGGGGCATCTTGTCACTCACCTGTGCCGTGGGCGCAGAGGGAGATGCAGCCAGGATAAGACGCAGGTCGAGAGAATAAGTGGTTGGGGGTGTATAGGGGAGAGGGGATACTTTGGAGGCACTGGTGAGTACAGGGTCCACCCCACCAGTACTGGCACTCCACTAACGGCAGCACGGCGCACCACTGCAACTGCCAACCAGTTCCCACCCCCAACACATTCTCGCATGGGACTACCGCTGCCGCTGCTGGGTGTGGCATGAGAGCCTGTTAGAGTGAGAACCCATGTGATAACCGAGTGCATGGCATGGCAGAGCGTGCGCACCTTGATGCCGAGGGGGTTGGCGACGCCGCGGAGGAACTCAATGTGTGCGCCGTCCAGCTGCCGTGTGCGCTCGCCCACCCAGATGAAGTGCGCCGAACAGTCGTACCTGGTGTGATGTGGGGTGAGGGTGGCGAGGGGGGATGGCAGGGAAGTGTGGGGACGATTGAGAAATGGGGCGAGCAAGGGAGAGCGGTTCAGTAAGGGGTGATGGGAGCTACGCGTTGAGGTGCCTCTGGCGAGTTCTCTCAACCACCCAGTATGACGTTCACCTAGGCAGTGGCAGGGGGGAAAGGGATTGACTTCAAAGAGGTCAAACGACGAGCGACAGGCTACGGAGGGGAGAGGAGTGACAGGAGTTGGACTTGGGGCCACTCCAGTGCGCACCAGAGCTCCGCCAATGCCAATCCAACTGACTGTTCTCACGAGGCAGCAGTTGCACTGGGACCACGCGTAGCATCCTCGCCACATCCGATGCGTTCATACTAGGAGGTTGAGGGGTTCAAGCAGGGGGCGTGAGGAGGCGCGGGCGTGGGGCAAGTGCAGAAGACACGCGTGGCAAGTGAGGAAGGGGCGGGTGGCAAGTGAGGAAGGGGCGGGCGGCAAGTGAGGAAGGGGCGGGCTTTAAGTGAGGAGGGGGCGGGCGGCGGGTGGCGAGCGGATGGGTTGGGTGGGGAGGGGAGCTGACCAGCGGCCGGTGGTGGAGTCGATACGGGTGAGCGCCTGCTCGTAGGGAAGCAGCAGGCACTCGTGCGACGTGAAGAAGTCGGTGGAGCGCATGCTGGGGTGCTCCGCCGTCAGCCCGCACGCCGCCATGAACCCCAGCGCCTCATCCACGCGCGACGCCAGCTCCTCGTACCTGCCACGCGCGCGCGCGGCCAGGGGAGAGAGGATGGGGGAGGAGGAGCGGAGGAAGGGAGAAAGGGGGGTAGGAAGGGATGGTAGGGGGAGGGGGAGAAAGGGGTCTTAGGGGATCACTCAGAAAGTCGTTCTGAGAAGGATGTGAATGGAAAGTGGATACGCGCACATGATGGCAGTGGCAGTGGAGCCAAGGCTGTGTCGTGCAGTGCGTCTTCAGCGCATGCTGTAGCGACTCAAACGCACGCTGGCGCGCTGTGCCCCGCGCACGCTGGCGCGCACCGTATCACACGCTGGCGCGCTGTGCGGGTGAGCAGCCAAGTGGTTCGTAACGATGACACGGGCAAGGCGCGGCTTTGCCAAGTGAAGTGGCGAGCGACAGGCTGATGCCCTTCGCCTCCTCCACCTGTTCAATCTGCGGACCTTTGGGAAGGAAAAAGGGTGACTTCACTCGCATTCATTGCAACGCGCCTCGCCCTCCCAAGCAAGCAAGGACCAGCGCCACCTCGAATTCAATCAGCGTCGTCTATTTGTGGTTCGTTCAGCTCACAGCACGGCCTCGTGTCCCCGTTAAATAAGGCTACTAGCAGCCCCCCTGGATGCCTGCTGGCTCACCTGGACGTCTGGCATCTCCGTTTCGAGAAACTCTGGCGAAGGTGGCATGAATGCGCATCGCGATAACACAAACCTTGACTCAGGGGTTACTCCCGCGCGCCGTTACTATCGACCTGCTCGCAGACTCAGCTCGAGAATACCGACTCACCAAAAGGTCGGTGCAAAGCAACAGCTTTATCCAGCGCAAGGCGCCAAGGACTTGCCCAATCGCAAGCTCCAACAACTCACCTTGAGGCCTGCTCCTGGTTCTCCATGAAGGCGAGCTCCCACTTGCTCACGCGCTCCATCGCCGCGTACCCGCCCGTCGCGAACGCGCGCAGCAGGTTCAGCGTCGCCGCCGCCTGGCTGTACGCCTTCACCAGCCGCTGCGGGTCGGGCACGCGCGACTCGGGTGTGAAAGCGTCGCCGTTGATGTTGTCGCCGCGGTACGACGGCAGGCTCACGTCGCCGCGCGTCTCCAGGGGGTCGGAACGCGGCTTGGCGAACTGCCCCGCCATGCGCCCAACCTGCCCTCGGAAATGGCGCGGGGGGAGGTGGGGGGAAGGGGGAAGGGGGAATGAGGAAGGGGGAAGGGGGAGGGGACGGGGAGGAGGGGACGGAAAGAGATTCTGGATTAGAAAGGGGACAGCGAGGAAGGTGGGGCAGCGACAGATTGGGAAAAAGGTACAACTTCAAATCAACTATAAGCCCATGCAGTGTACTAGAGGTATGATGAGTCACGAGAAGGCCGCTGCGATGTCCGCGGTGCTGCCCACGTGACGGCACGAAAACGCGACGACCGCGTGAACGTGAGATAACCGAAGCGGGAGCGCCGAACCACCAACGGAGAGTGACTAGGGACAAACGAAGGGCTGCAGACAACGTTGGGTTCTCTTCATATTTTCGATTCACCTCGCACGCCTTTGTCTTTTGCTTCTCCGCATCATTCCCTGACAACGAACATCCACGCGCTTTTCTTGCCAACTTCCGTCTCTGCACAAACGACCGTCCTCTACGCGCGTCTGACACTGCTGGCCGTTATCTGCGCGAGCCTGACCTTGATGACTTTACGACGGCATCTCACCTTGACAACGACATCTGCGCGCGCCGTAAAAGATGACGGAATCGCAGCTTGATGACGTCAGCTCACCTCGGTGACGTCAGCTCACCTTGATGACGTGAGCTCACCTTGATGACGGGCATCTGGCCGCCGAAGGTGAGGACGACGGCCATCTGCAGCAGCACGCGGAAGGTGTCGCGGATGTTGTCCGCGCGGAACTCCTTGAAGCTCTCCGCGCAGTCGCCGCCCTGCCGGAGGAACGGGGAGGGGAGTCAATGAAGAGGGGGAGGGGTAAGTGGCGGAGTCGAGGTAAGGCGAGCAGTCACAAGAGGGAAACAGAGGAAGCGGGAAGCGATGGGACAACGACGGAGATCCAAAAAGGAAGGAAATATGACACCTTTGGCTGATTGACACTTTCAAAAGAACGTGACGGATCGAGGGTGCTGACCAAAAGAAAAGACGCGGCCTTTGACAGTAAATCCCTGCTCAAGCTCAAGCTCGCCGACTCGCGGTCGCCAGTCACGTCCTCACCTGCAGCAGGAACGCCTTCCCCAGAGCCGCCTCCCCCAGCTTCTCCTCCAGCGCGCGCGCCTCGCCCGCGAACACCAGCGGCGGGCACCGCTCGAGCTCCTCGAGCGCGGCGGCGAGCGCCGCCTTGTCGGGGTACTCGGGCTGCTGCCCACGCCTTGCGCGTCTGCCAGCTGCCCGGCGACCACGGCTCCGCCGGGCTCGACGACGCTTTAGGCACCGTTAGCGGCGGTTCGGCCGCCTGCACGCATCGCGGCGCGAGTTGCGCGTGCGATGGAGCGCGAGACGCGGGAGACCTAACGGGCAGCGACTGTGCAATGTGCGACTTGCTGCCGAGGGCCCGCGGAGTGAGCGCCGAGATTGATGCGGAGGCGGTTGCCGCCTTGGGCAACAGAACAGCGTTTAGACTGGCCATTGCGCGCCGCGGTACAGTACACCTGACAGCTCGATGGAAGTTATGGCGCGACAAGCCAAGGTTGGATGAAGGGAAGGTACGGTACGGATGTGAGTACGTCTATTCAGGCGGATGGGCTTGCCTCCGCATGAAAGAGTGATGAGGGGATATGGAAAGTGAAAAGCCCGAGGCGAGGACAGAACAGTTATTACAGACCTGGCGTGGAATCGAGAGGGCTTTACGGAGGTGAATGGGGGGTTGGATGGGAGGGGGAATTCCCCCAGTTATTCGTGACAGGGGCTTCGACTGGAATTGGCCTCTCAACCCAAACTGCAGCGCCGCTGCCTGCGCGCCCAAGGGCGCACCACCTCTGGCGGAACGCGCTCGAGGTTGGCAGCATGGGCGGGTTTCCTCCGCACCTCGGTGCTACACCCGCACCCTTCCCCCCACACCCTCAAGCATTGGGTTGGGAAGGGAAAGGTGTCTTGTACAGCAGCATCACACCCGCAGAACTCCCTCCCGTCCCAGATCTTTCCGCAGCAGATTGTTTGTCGGGGAAGCTCAAAGATGCCAGTCCGACGTGGACGCCTGCAGCCTCGATGTTGGGCCAAGGGTGGGGGAAACGACTGCCAACGAGCCAGCTAGTCACGATCCCGTCTCCACGTGTAGGCGCCGGAGCTGCTTTCCTCCAGAAAAGCGCCGCCGAGGCTGTCCCTCCTGGGACTTGGGATACATAAGAGCTCTCCCTAATTTCGGTATGGGAACATTCCTTCCTTCGCGTCACACTTCCTACCGCGTACAAGTCTAATCCCTCCACTAAACACACAACAGTAGTCTGTTACCCACCTCGCGACATTCGCATCTACATTGCCCGCCATCGCACCCAAACCACCCGGCTCGGATGGTAACACGCGGCCGGCCCTGCGCCTCGACATTTTCCGCACCGCAGCGCGAGTGTCAAATCATATTTACGTATATGCTAGACAAGTTAGGCCACCGTGAGGTACATAGTATAGTGTATAGTATTTATCTCGACATTCTTACTTGCACCCTTTTTCAACCATTATAATCATTTCGCTAAGTGCTACTTTGAGCTATTAACATCGCTAGTTAGTATTTAGGAACCTAACCCACCGCTCGGTCCGCCTTACTGTCCTTAGCGCGCATGTCGGCAGCCTCTCAAATTACCCCAGTGGGTCCCCCGGTTTGCCCCTTTTACGACCCCCAGGGGTCCCCTTGTCGCCCTGTAGACGACCCTCGAAGGCCCCTTGATTCGCGCCCCGAAGGCCCCCTCCTTTTCGCGCCTCGAAGGCCCCCTTTCGCGTCCCGTAGGGCCCTCGATGTGCGCCCCGCACGTCCTCTGCGGCCCCTTGATTCGAGCCTCGCATAGCCATCGCCGTGCCGTTTGTCGCGCTCCTGCCATCTGTCAAGTTTGCGTTCGCTCGTCGCGCTACTACTGCCTAATGCATCGCTGCCTTAGGTCGCTGCCAGCGGCTAGTTTGCACATACGCCAGCTATGCGCGCAGCCGTTGTGATGCGCCAGTATCTAAGTTAGGCCACCGCTAGCGCGCACGCAGCTGCAGCAGCACGCTGTAATACGCCAATAGCAAGTTAGGTTTCCGCCAGCGCGCTAGCAACTGCAGTGGCCGTTGCCCCTACTTACGCTGCCCCTACTACTGCCTCACCTCGCGCGCCAGCACCAACTCCCGACGCATAGCAGCAGCTAGCGCGCGGCCTCCGTAGCCACTGCATACCAGTGCAACCAGCAGCAGCAGCAGCAGCAGAAGCTAGCGGCAACGCACTAGAGCCGTCAACAGCCACCTACTACCACCCACAGCTGCATACTGTCACAGACTAATGAGCAGGAATGACTGCATTGAATGAATCGTGGGTACAAGTACTAACCCTAACATTGGGTTGTATCCCATATGGGCTACCCCACTATAGCCTACACAGAGCTAGCACAAATATAGTTTGACACACCCCCATAGGCAAAGTGGGGGAGAAGAAGGGGTCACAAGGCCAGTAAAAAATGTTGGGCTGAGGAAAAGCCCTTAGGATCTTTCAAGGCTAGAACTCTCCGTAGGAATATTGTAACTGCGGAAACGTTTAATGACAAATGTTGAACCACCTTGCGCTAGTATGTGAGGGCAAAATAGATTGATTATAGAAAAGTAATACAAGCTTTCATAGGATTACAAGGAATATGAAGGGATGCAATAACCGCTTTACTGTTGCTGTTGCGGTTCGATACAGTGACGACTCAGGCAACTGCTCAATAACGAGTCAGTTGTTTGTCCTTGCTGTCGTGCTGTATTTGTCGCTTGACCTTTGACCTTCGCGTAACCTCTAGCAGTTACGTTCTGTCAACCTCTTTGGTTGACTCACCGTTGCTTCGTTGTAGTTCGCTTCGTTTTCAGTTCGATGTTCCGACCCATCAGGAGCGTTTAAGTTACTTGCTTCCAACACTCCCCTTCGCTTCTGGAGTGTCGTTGTTGGTGACGTGGCCTTGTCCGGTCAGCAGCATGCAGTACTTGAACTTCTGCTTTCCGAGCTTCTTGGTCAAGTAACCGGCTGCCATCTCAGACGTGGGGCAGTAGGACAGCTCGAGTCTCCCCTTCTCGATCTCGTCTTTCACGAAGAAGTATCGCAGGGCGATGTGCTTCGTCCTGTTCACGAATCCGTTATTGTTCGCTATGCGAATTGCTGACTGGTTGTCGCAGAACAGGGAGAAGCTGGGTAACTGGGCTAGCTTCGCTTCTTCCAGCAGTTCGCGAAGGTACAATCCTTCTTTGGTGGCTGAGCAGAGTGCGATATATTCTGCTTCAGCTGAGGAGAGAGCGATTAGTTCATGTTTGTTCAACTGCCACGAGATAGGTCCGATAGGCTCGAGTCGGTAGATGTAGCCGGTGCTGTGAGCGCCTGTTGTCAGAATCGCCAGCATGATCAGCATCGACGTAGCCGATTAGCTTGGGCGTCATGGTTCCGGTCTTGTGGTAGGTTAGGCCGATTGTTGGGGTGCTGACGAGGTAGTGGAGTGCGCGGTCGAGCTCCGCCATGTGCTCTACTTCAGGTTTCTTGAGGTAGGTGGTGAGTTGGCTTGGTGAGTACGATAGACCCGGTCGGCAGGTGACGGCTGCGAAGAGGAGGCATCCCAGCTTTCGCTGGTAGTCGCGTATGCCGGCGGGCTTGAGCGGAGCAGAGGTTTCCTTGTGATTTCCGGCGGTGTAGCGATATGGCGTGGAGATATCGGCGGGGTTAGTCCGAAGCGCTTGACGATGGTGTTAGCGTATTTCGCGGCGCTGAGGTAGATCGCGTTCTCCTCTTCTTGTATGTTGAGCCCGAGGTATTGCGTCATGGTAGAGGAGACGGTGAGTGTGAGATCCTGCTGCAGCTCCCCTTCGAACCAGGTTGTGATGCTGTCGGTTAAGCCGATGTAGAGCAGATCGTCCACATAGACGATGAGCAGAATGTAGTCGCTGCCTTTAGTGAGTCGGTACATACCCTGGTCGTGCGGTAGTTGGCGGAATCCGATCCGGATTAGTCGGATGTGTAGGTACTGCTGCCACAACCTCGGAGCTTGCTTGATGCCGTACAGAGACTTTAGCAGCTGACAGACTTGGTTGGGGCCTGCGTTGGAAGCCGTGCAGTTGCTTGACGAAAATCTCAGCATCGACGTCGATTTGTCGGAGCTTCTTCCGCTTCATGGCGGCTATCGTGAGGAGAATCCGCAGTGAGGTGTGCCGGCTGACCGGTGCGAACGTCTCGGTTAAGTCTCGTCCGCGCTTTAAACTTGTCGATGGTTCCATCTGCCTTTGTTTTCACGCGGAAAAAACCATTTTCCGGTGAGAATGGTCTTAACCTGTGCCACTTTGATAGGTACGACCTTCCAGGTGTTGCGTTCTTCCTGTGCCTTGAACTCCTTATCCATGGTGTGAGGATCTAGGATCGAGCTCAGAAAAGAGAATGAGAATTGAGTCGAATTGAATGATCACCTGGGTACAACACGAGGCTATATATAGGCTCGACACAAGGCCCCGTAACCAGGTGTTACGCGAAGGTTCCGCGGGTCGCGTAGCGTCCCGAACAGATCCTTACCGAATTCGGTAGAAGGCAATTCGGTGGCAACCGAAAAGGCCAGAATTCGGTGCACGTAACCTAGCTCGATGCTATAACTATAATAAAATATAGGAAAGCACCTAGCCTAGGAAATCAAGCAATTCATGCATGCATATGATTATCCTATGCTAGAAATAGCATGATAAAGTAAAGGCAAGCAAATATAGCTGGCAATAAGCCGTCGTACTCTCACACGTCCCCCCCTCAAAGCTGGGTGGCGTGAGAAACACCCTGCTTGACAAGATAGTCCTTGAGAGCACGGCGTGCGTTGCCCATATCAGCTTCTGCAACCCAACTGTCCTCAGTGGGGTCGTATCCCTTCCAGCGTATCAGGAACTCGAGGGTCTTGCCGCCGCGGCGCCGATGAGAGAGAACGCACTCGATCTCGTACTCGGGTTCATCCTGCACAAGAACAGGCGGAGGTGGCGGGTAGCTGCCGTCCCTGGAACTGTTGGTTGGGGTCCTTGTAGGGTTTCAGTAGCTTCACATGGAAAGCATTGTGAAGCTTCCAAGTAGTAGGTAAGCGCAAGTGGAATGTAACTGGTGTCACCTGTGCCTCTACGAGAAAAGGACCACAGAAGCGAGGCCGGAGTTTGGGTGGGAGGTGAGACAGGTTCAAGTTGCGCGTGTCAAGAAGCACCTGATCTCCGACTGCTACTGAGTGATCACGTCGCTGACGATCGGCATACTGCTTCTGGGAGGTCTGCATCGTGGTGAGTCGTCGCCGAGTCTTTTCCCATAGCTGCTGCATGGTGGTGACGAAGTCATGTGCGGCTTGGACGTGTGCCGGTGTGGTTGGCTTCTGTGGTGTAAGTGGAACCCGTCCGTAACACAGGAAGAAAGGAGTTTTCCCTGTGGCCGCATGTGATGCGTTATTGTAAGTGAACTCTAGGGTCGGTAACTGTGTGTCCCAGTGGTTGACGTCGTCCTTGCAAGCTGTGCGCAGTAACTGTTCAACCACTTGATTGAGTCGCTCGGTCTGTCCGTTAGTCTGTGGGTGGTATGCTGAGGACATCGCAAGTTTGGTCCCTAATAATCCCATGAGCTCCTTCCAGAACTTACTCATGAATTTGGGGTCTTTGTCTGAGATGAGTGTAGCGGGGATGCCGTGGATGGTGATGATGCGGTCGAAGAAGAGGCGAGCAGTTGCTTCAGCTGTACCTGTGGCGTTGGTCGGTATGAAGTGACCCATTTTGGAGAACTTATCGATGACTACGAGGATGGAATCGTGCCCCCGTGAGGTCGAAGGAAGTCCTGTGATAAAGTCGAGGCTAACGACCTGCCATGGCTGCTCCGGTACGGGTAGAGGCTGAAGTAACCCTGCTTTTTTTTGCTTGCTAGTCTTCATCCGCTGGCACGTGTCGCAAGAGGTGACTAACTGCTGCACGTCTACTGCCATCCCGGGCCAGTAGTAATACTTTGCTATCCCTGCTAACGTCTTGTTGCTCCCGAAATGTCCCGCGTATGGTACATCGTGAAACTCCTCCAATAGGATCTGCCGTAGCGGGGCGTAATTCGGTACCCAAATCTTTCCTAAACCCTTCCTTATAGCTAAGTCTTTCTCCCACTGTAACAACTTCTTGGTCTGTGCTGTAGCGATCTCTGCGTCCACGGAGTACCCATGTTGGAATAGACCCTTGAGCAGAGGGTTCATCCCGTCGAGCTGGATGCCTGCTACATGTCCGGGGCGGCTCAATGCGTCTGCTTTGATGTGTAGCCCGGGCTTGTAAACGATGTCGTAGTGGAAGTGAGTTTCCAGGAAGTCCACCCACCGCACCTGTCGTCGTGAGAGCGTCGGCTGCGACCTCAGGTATTTGAGACTGCAGTGGTCAGTATAGACTGTAGTCTTGGCTCCCTCTAGGTAACACCTCCACGCCTTGAAGGCTATGACTATCGCTAAGGCTTCCTTGTCGTGAATGGGGTAGCTTAGTTCTGCTCCGGGTAGTTTCTTACTGAGGTAGGCGATAGGCTGTAAACCGCGTCCGTGATCCTGCATCAGTACTGCTCCGACTGCTTGGTCACTAGCCTCTACTTCCACCACGTAGTCCTTGTCTGGATCCAGCAAGATGAGTACTGGCGCTATAGTCAGTGCTGTCTGTAGCTGCTCCATGGCTTGCTGATGAGGGGTATCCCATTTGTAGGGCGTATCCTTTTCAGTAGTTCGGTCAGTGGCGCTGCTATCTTAGCGTACTGCGGCACGAACCTGTTGTAGTAGTTGGCAAAGCCTAGGAACTACTGCAACTCCTTCACGTTCTCCGGTACTTTCCACTTCTTGACGACTTCGATTTTCCGCGGGTCCACGTGTACGCCCTCGGCACTCACCATGTGCCTGAGAAACTGCACCTTCTTCAGGGCGAAGTCGCTCTTCGACAGCTTCACGTAGAACTTGTTTTTCCGCAGGATCTCGAACACCTTCCGTAGATGCTCCACGTGCTCCTTCATGTTCTTGGAGTAGATGAGAATGTCGTCCAGGTACACCACCACGCATTCGTCCAGCAGGGGTCGTAAGATGTGATTCATCTCCGCCTGAAACGTTGCTGGTGCGTTGCAGAGTCCGAACGGCATCACCAAGTATTCGTAGGAGCCGTATCTGGTACGGAACGCCATCTTGTGGATCGAGTTGTCCGCCATCTTGATCTGCCAGTAACCCGACCGTAGGTGCAGCTTCGAGAAGACTGTTGTCAGAACATTATAGCTTGTGCTTTTGTGTAGGTTGTAGTGGGGTAGCCCACATGGGGTACAACCCAATTAGGGTTAGTACTTGTACCCAACAGTTTCATAGTTGATTCATTCTCGTTTCTTCTCATGGTATCGAGCAGTTTCCCTCGTGGGAACTGTTCCTAGGGCCCACCAAAACGATATTTTATTTTTCCTGCCCGGGAGCGCACTTTGCTTAGGCCCGAGTCGCGCCTCGTGTGCCCTCTCTACCGTCGCGCCCGTCCTAGGCCTCCTTCGGCCCCGTCGTGTCGCCCCTAGCGGCCTCCCTCGCGCCGCCCTTACTCGGCCCGTCGCCGCCCCTTCGCGGCCTGACGCCGCCCTACGCGGCCCGTCGCCACCCTCAGCGGCCCGTCGCCGCCCTTCCGCCGCCCTTCGCTGCGGCCCCGCCACCTTACCTGCGGCCCCGCTGCCCTTACCTGCGGCCCCGTCGCCCTCACCTGCGGCCCCGCCGCCCTTACATGCGGCCGCGTCGCCTGCTGCTTGCGGCCCCGCCACCTTACCTGCGGCCCCGCTGCCCTTACCTGCAGCCCCGCCACCTTAACCTGCGGCCCCGCCACCTTACCTGCAGCCCCGCCGCCCTTACCTGCGGCCCCGTCGCCCTTACCTGCGGCCCCGTCGCCTGCTGCTGCGGCCCCGCCACCTTACCCGCGGCCCCGCCGCCCTTACCTGCGGCCGCGCCACCTTACCTGCGGCCCCGCCCCCTTACCTGCGGCCCCGTCGCCCTCACCTAAGGCCCTGCCGCCCTTACCTGTGGCCCCGACGCCTGCTGCTGCGGCCCCGCCACCTTACCCGCGGCCCCGCCGCCCTTACCTGCGGCCCCGCCACCTTACCTGCAGCCCCGCCGCCCTTACCTGCGGCCCCGCCACCTTACCTGCGGCCCCCGCCACCTTACCTGCGGCCCCGTCACCTTCACTGCGGCCCCGTCGCCTGCTGCACCGCCGCACCGCCCTGCAGCCGAGCCGCCGAGCAGCCCAGCTGCCCAGCAGCCGAGCTGCAGAGCCGCCCAGCCGCCGAGCCGCCCAGAAGTCGAGCCGCCCGGCAGCCGAGCCGCCCAGCAGCCAAGCCGCCCAGCAGCCAAGCCGCCCAGCAGCCGAGCCGCCCAGCGGCCGAGCCGCCCAGCAGCCGAGCCGCCCAGCAGCCGAGCCGCCCGCACCGCCGAGTCGCTCGACCCGCCCTGTCCGGTAAGAGCAGCGCCTCTGTCACTGCACTGCCCTCACCCTACTGTTCGTGCTGCTAGTCTACTACTGTTATGGCTACCCTTAGTGTCCTCGCTTTTGACGCTGAGGGTCGGGCCATTGACTTTGACGTCTGGATAGATGACCTGCAGCTTTTCTTACAGTGCGATAGGGCGGACGGTCTCTCTCTCTTTTTGACCTCACCTCTGGTGCCTCTCCTGCCCCTGCTGCTGATGCTGACGCCACTGTTCTCTCACAGTGGGCCGCCGAGTCGCCGAGCCGCAGTTGCTGCCGACCCGCCGTACCGCTGAGCCACCCGAGCCGCCCGAGCCGCCGAGTTGCCGGGCCGCCCGAGCCGCCCTGTCCGGTAAGAGCAGCGCCTCTGTCACTGCACTGCCCTTACCCTACTGTTCGCGCTGCTGGTCTACTACTGTCATGGCTACCCTAGTGTCCTCGCTTTTGACGCTGAGGGTCGGGCCATTGACTTTGACGTCTGGGTAGATGACCTGCGGCTTTTCCTACATTGCGATAGGGCAGACGGTCTCTCCCTCTTTGACCTCACCTCTGGTGCCTCTCCTGCCCCTGCTGCTGATGCCGACGCCACTGTTCGCTCACAGTGGGCCACGCGCGATGCTGCTGCACGTCTTGCTGTGCGTCGCCACCTGCCTACCTCTGAGCGTGCGCACTTTAGTCAGTACAAGAGTGCTCAGACCTTGTACGACGCTGTAGTTGCACGCTACTCCTCCCCTGCCATTGCTGCACTGAGCCGCCTCATGCTACCGTACCTCTTCCTTGACCTTACTGCCTTTCCCACAGTCGCTGCCCTCATTACGCACCTCCGCACTAGTGACACTCGCTACCGCCGCTGCGCTTCCTGCTGAGTTCTGCGCCAAGAACCCCCCCCCCCCCCATGTACATCACTCTCTACTACTTAGTCACCCGCCTCCCTGACTCCCTTCGCGTAGTCAGGGACCACTTTCTCTCAGTCTGTCCCACCACTCTCACTGTTGACCTCCTCGAGAAGGCCCTTCAAGCAGCGGAGAAGAGCATAGTCGCTGTGGGGGCCTCTCGTGGTGACCCGCGCACCCCCATCTTTGAGGGGTGTTCCCCCTCCCCTCTTTTGCCCTCTGTTGCCTCTGTTGCTGCGGCCGACCTTGTTGGTCTGGAGTCGGTCGGTGCGGCGTCTACCCCTAGTGGGAAGCGTCGCTCTGGCAAGGGAAAGGGGGGCAGGGGCGCTGGAGGAGCTAGCGGGGGCGGTGGAGGCGGCAGTGGAGGCAGTGGAGGGGGTGGGGGTGGTGCAGGGAGTGGTGGCGGTGGTGGAGGTGTCGGCGGCGGCAGTGGAGGCGGAGGCGGCGGAGGAGGTGGCAGTGAGAGCGGAGGTGGTGGAGGTGGCGGAGGTGGAGGAGGCGGTGGCGGAGGAGGAGGAGGAGGAGGTCGTGGCTCTTTGCAGAGGAGTGGCTCCGGTGGTGGTCAGCGCCAGCAGCAGCAGCGCAGTCGGGAGACCCTGTCCCCTCAGCAGCTCCGTGAGTGGTACGCTGCACGCCAGCGGGGTGGGGGTACTGGTCCGTGCACCTACGTCCTGCGCACCGGCGACCGTGCGGGTGAGCAGTGTGGGGGTGCGCACCCCACCCAGCGCTGCTTTGGCCGCCTGACGGACGCTTTGCGTCACCAGTTCCCGGAGGCCACTGAGATCCCTCGCTGGGACGAGCTGTCTAGGGCAGGGGTTAGCTATCTTTGACCTTGACTTCGATGCTATTCTTGCTGCTATGTATACTGTGTCTATTAATGAGGAGAGTGACTGTTACCGGTGTTTCCCCGCCCGACCCGGGCATTGCGACTGCTGCTCTAGGTGCTGGTGAGGCTGCTGCTCTTGGTGCTAGGCGAGGCTGCTGCTGTAGGTGCTAGTGCGTCTGCTTACTCCGGTACTGGTGAGTCTGCTCTCAGGTACTGCGTCGGCATCGGCCTCCCACACCTTCACACTTGACTCGGGGGCTTCTCCTCCTTCTTTCGAGACCGCACCACACTCACGCCGCTTAGTCGGCCAGTTGCAGTCTCCCTGGCAGACCCCTCTGGGGGGTCCTGTCCTTGCTCACTTCTCCACTGTCCTCCCGTGTCCGACGGCCCCCTCTGGCACCCTGTCTGGTCTTTACCTCCCCTCGTTCTCTACGAACTTGGTGAGTGGTGCTGACCTACAGGATGCGGGGGTTCACCAGTTCACTCCTGCGAGTCAGCGGGTGACCCACTGCACGGACGCTCGGACAGGCCTTCACCTGGCCACGTTTACACGTCGGCCGGGGTCGAGCCTGTACACACTGACCACTGCGTCTCCTCCAGTCCCTGCGTCTTGTCAGGTAGCTGCGTCGAGTCAGGTGTTAGCTGCAGCGTCCAGGTCTGGTCCTGAGTCTGCCCCCTGCTCGTGTCGCCTCCTGTCTCACGAGACTCTCCTCTGGCACCACCGCCTTGGTCACCCCTCCCTGCTTTGTCTCCGAAGCATGGCCTCCCGTGTCCTTGTCTCTGGTCTTCCCCGGTCCCTCCCTCCCCTTCCTCCGGGCCCTGGCCCTACCTGCGTCCCCTGTGTCGAGGGGCGGCAGCGGGCTGCCCCTCACTCCTCCCAGTTTCCCCCGACAGAGGCCCCGCTGCAGACACTTCACATGGACGTGTGGGGCCCAGCCCGCGTCCGTGGACAGGGTCACAAGTGCTACTTCCTGCTAGTGGTTGACGATTACTCGCGTTACACCACAGTCTTCCCCTTGCGCAGCAAGGGTGATGTCACTGAGGTGTTGATCGACTCGATCCGCGCAGCTCGTCTCCACCTCAGGCGGAGCTTTGGCTCGGACTTTCCTGTCCTGCGTCTGCACTCTGACAGAGGCGAAGAGTTCTCCTCTGGCCTTCTGCGAGCCTACTGTCGTGCGCGAGGCATCCGCCAGACCTTCACAGCTTCCGGACTCTCCACAGCAAAATGGGATTGCTGAGCGCCGCATTGGCATGGTCATGGACGTCGCTCGTACATCCATGATGCATGCGGCTGCCCCCCATTTCGTGTGGCCGTTTGCGGTCCGATACGCGGCGCATCAGATCAACCTTCATCACAGGGTCTCCATGCCGGAGACCTCCCCAGCTTTGCTGTGGACGGGGAAGGTTGGCGATGCGTCTGCGTTCCGTGTCTGGGGGATCTCGGGCGTTTGTCTGCGACTTGTCTGCGGACAAGCTGTCCCCTCGTGCTGCTTCTTGCGTCTTCCTGGGTTTCCCCCCTGACGCGCCAGGGTGGCAGTTCTACCACCCCACCTCTCGCCGTGTTCTATCCTCCCAGGACGTCACGTTCGACGAGTCGGTCCCCTACTACCGCCTCTTCCCCTAGCGCACTCCGTCCCTCCCCCCGCCACCGCTCTTCCTTGTGCCAGGTCACCCCCTGGTAGACCCCCTCCCCCCCTCAGGGTCCTGCCCCTTCAGGTGTGTCCCAGGTAGACGCTGTTGAGCCTGTCGAGGTCACTGGTGACTCTGGTGCAGCTGAAGGTGCTGAGCCTGGGGGTGCTGACTCTGGGGGTGCTGAGCGTGTGGGTGTATGTTTGGGGGTACTGAGCCTGAGGGTACTACGACTGGGGGTGCTGAGCCTGGGGGGTGCTAAGTCTGGGGGTGCTGAGCTTGGGGGTGCGGAGCCTGGGGGTGCTGAGCCTGGGGGTGCTGAGCCTGGGGGTGCTACGCCTGGAGGTGCTGAGCCTGGGGGTGCTACGCCTGGAGGTGCTGAGCCTGGGGGTGCTACGCCTGGAGGTGCTGAGCCTGGGGGTGCGGAGCCTGAGGGAGCTCGGCCTGCTGGTGCTGTGCCTGGCGGTTCTCCGGGTGCTTTATATCGCCGGGAGCCACTCTCTCCACAGGAGCTGCGTGAGTGGTTTGCCCGGCGCTGGAGGCGAGGTGCTGGAGCTCGAGGTGCTGCGGGTATTGGAGGTTCTGTTGCTGCTGAGGGAGCTGGTGCCACGGGTCCCGGAGGTGCTCGTACTGGGAGTACTGGAGCTGCTGGGCCTGCGGGTACTTCTGGAGCTGGAGCTGCTGCGGGTGTTGGCCTGGCTACTGCTGTCGGTCCTGGAGGCGGTCCTACTGGAGGTACTACTGGTACTGCTGGAGGTACTGGAGCTGGAGCTGCTACTGGTGCTGGTGCTGCCATTGGGGGTGCTGGTGCTGTCCCTGCTGTGTCTGGAGTCGTCGCGCGGCCTCGGCCGTACTTTGTTCCGCTCCTTCAGCAGGTTCTTGGTCTCCCGTCTTCTACTGGTCCTCCTCCTCCCTTAGAGTGTCCACAGCCTGTCCCGTCGCAGTTACAGTTACAGCCGGCCTCCCCACTGCCTGCTCCGTCTCCCTACACCCGGTCCTACTAGAGGTCTTGCTAAGCGTCGTGAGCCTGCGTCTCGCCCTGCGTCGCCTGTGCGTGCTGCTCGCACCAGTGGTCGCGGTTCGCGTCAGCGTCCTCCTCCTGTCCCTCGCACGCACCGGATGTCCTCTGCGTCCTTCCACTGCTCCTCTTCGTGCCCCTTTGCCTTCTCCTCCTGAGTCTTCTCTTCCTGCTCTTGCCGACCCGGAGTCGGACTCTCTTTCGTGCTGCCAGTCCTACTGTCACGCATCTCCTTGCTACTGTTTTCACAGACCCTTCCTTTGAGTCCACTGCTGCGTCTGCCCTAGTTGCTGAGCTCGTCGACTTTGCTGCTCACTGTCGTCTAGACTACGCTGCTAGTCTTGTTGCTGAGTCTGCGTCTGTCTGTCGTCCGTACCGTCGGGGGTGAGTGTGCCCTTGGCACGGGACGTCCTTGAGGACAGGCAGGAGGAAGTTCCAGTGTCTAGCTGCTGCTTCACCTCATCTTGTGTCCGTACTGCTTACCCCTGAGGGAGACCTGGATGCAGTTGACATCCCGACTCCGCGTTCTTACGCGGAGGCGATAGAGGGTCCCTACTCCTCTCAGTGGCAGGCAGCTATGGACGCAGAGATGGCTTCCTGGAAGTCCACAGGCACCTATGTTGACGAGGTTCCCCCGCCTGGGGCGAACATCGTAAGTGGCATGTGGATTTTCAGGGTGAAGCGGCCGCCATGCTCTCCGCCTGTCTTCAAGGCGCGGTACGTCGCTCGTGGCTTCAGTCAGCGGCAGGGAGTTGACTACTTTCAGACCTTCTCTCCCACCGCGAAGATGACCACTCTTCGGGTGCTACTGCACATAGCCGCTCAGCGCGACTACGAGCTTCACTCTCTTGACTTCAGCACTGCTTTCTTGCAGGGTAGCCTGCACGAGGAGATCTGGCTGCGCCGCCCACCTGGCTTCACTGAGAATTTTCCTCCTGGCATCCAGTGGAGCCTCCGGCGGCCAGTCTACGGTCTCCGCCAGGCACCGCGTGAGTGGCACGACACACTGAGGACTACGCTTGCGGCTCTTGGGTTTGCTCCCTCTACCTGCTGACCCGTCGCTATTTCTGCGCACCGACACTTCTTTGCCGCCGTTCTACATCCTCGTGTACGTCGACGACTTGGTCTTTGCCACAGCTTACACTACTAGACTCGCCCACGTGAAGTCCGAGCTGCAGAAGAGACACACGTGCACAGACCTGGGTGAACTGCGCAGCTACGTTGGCTTGCAGATCACCCGGGACAGAGCACAGCGCACCATTACCCTGACTCAGTCACACATGGTGCAGCAGGTCCTTCAGCGCTTCGGCTTCACGTACTCCTCGCCTCAGGCCACTCCTCTGCCTACCCGTCACTCGCTCTCAGCTCTGCCTTCGGATGAGTCCGTAGAGTCGAGTGGCCCGTACCCAGAGCTTGTTGGCTGCCTTATGTACCTGATGACCTGCACTCGACCTGACCTTGCATACCCTCTTAGCATTCTCGCACGCTATGTTGCTCCTGGGAGACACAGACCGAAGCACATGGCTGCAGCGAAGAGGGTGTTGCGCTACTTGTGCAGTACGTCTGGGCATGGGGCTTGTGCTTGGAGGGCGGAGTCCAGTGGTCCTCACTGGGCACGCAGACGCTTCTTGGGCGGACGACCAGGCCACACAGCGGTCGACACAGGGTTACACCTTCAGCCTCAGTTCCGGCTCTGTTTCGTGGCGGGCTACCCGCTCGTCTTCTGTTCTCGGCTCCAGTTGTGAGGCTGAGATCTACGCTGGGGCCATGGCTGGACAGGAGCTTCGCTGGCTCACCTACCTGCTGACTGACCTCGGAGAGGTGCCTCGTTCTCCTCCAGTGCTGTACGTAGACAACAAGGCCATGCTGGCCTTGTGTCGAGAGCAGAGACTGGAGCACAGAACGAAGCACATTGCTCTCCGCTACTTCCTTGCTCGTGAGCTGCAGCAGCATGGTCAGCTGCGTCTTGCGTACGTGGCCTCTGAGGCCAACACTGCTGATATCTTCACCAAGGCACTTGCGCCTTGTGATCATCAGCGCTTCTGTACTCAGCTTGGTCTTGTGCCTGTCTTGCCTCACTTGCTCACCTCTTGACCTTGCTTGTACTGTTACATATATATACACCTGCTCTTGCTTGTTTAGCTTTCTATATATATGTACTCCTGCATGTGAACTGGCCTTGTGGCCTTGAACTTGTGCTTAGAATGTGTGGTGACTTTGTGATCCACCCAGAGCTTGCTCTGCTTTGCTTTGCTTGACTGGTCTTGTGACGGCTTGTTCTCCCCCACTTTGCCTATGGGGGTGTGTCAGAACATTATAGCTTGTGCTTTTGTCTAGGCTGTAGTGGGGTAGCCCACATGGGGTACAACCCAATTAGGGTTAGTACCTGTACCCAACTGTTTCATAGTTGATTCATTCCCGTTTCTTCTCAACTGTTGCACCACGTAGTTGGTCTAGTACGTCGTCGATGCGCGGAATGGGGTATTTGTTTTTAACTCTCTGTTGTTCAGTGCGCGGTCGTCGATGCTTATCCGTAGACTGCCGTCTGGTTTTGGAGTGAAGAGAACTGGTGCACCGTAGGGAGAGGTGGATGGGCGGATCAGTTGTCTGTCCAGTAGATACTCTATCTGTTTTTTCATGTCTGTCAGTTCAGTCGGACTCAGTCGGTATGGTGCATGTGAGACGGGTTTCGCACCTGGTTCCTCCACGATCTCGTGCTCGTGGGTGCGTGCTGGAGGTATGCCTGCAGGTAGGATCGTCGGGCATTATATCCTCGTATTGCTCCAAGACCTCCTTTACTACTGCAAGTAGCTCGGAACTCAGCTTCTCCTCCTCTGCTGCTGCCATAACCAGTGCTAGGTAACCCGTGTTACTCTCGTTCACCGTCTGTTCGAACCGTGCCAGTGTCGTTTCAGGTACGTCCCCTGTATCCGTCCAGCTTTGCAGTGCTATCCGCTTCCCGCTGTTGTAGATGCACACCTTGCTGTTGACCCAATCGATCTCGGGGTTGAAACCGCTTCAGGAAATCTCGCCCCAAGATAAAATCTAATCCTTTGATGTTGGTGACTGGTAGCTTCGGCTTCCACCTCAATGCACCTATATGCAGTTGCAGTGATGCTTTGCCGTGGATAGGAAGCTTCGTATTGTCCACCATGGTTGCTGAAAACTGGGTCTCTTCGCCTTCTCTCCAATTTTCTCCAATGCTCCGCGGTCACACACCGAGTGAGATGCACCGCTGTCCACCAGTGCCTGGAGGCGTCGCCCATTGCATAACACCTCGAGGAGTAGTGATTTCTGCTGCGCTGAGTAGCCAAAGAGGGTCTCGTTAATAGGATCATAGGGTACATCAAACTTAATACCTTCCCTTTTTCCTATACCCGACTCAGCGCTTTCCAATTTCACCTGAGGGTAGGAGGTGTCAGTAGATCTGCACTGTGGATGCCCGATTGATCCTGGAGAGGGTTACAGGCGCGTTCGCCTGGGGGGTTATGGGCGCACTGACCCGCTACTGAAACAAGCCCTTGTTATCCCAATGGTCTAGTGGTTGGGATTCTGAGATGGTATCAGAGCGGTCTCGGGTTCGATTCCCGGTGCATGCACATGTAGGCCGTTGCCGCTGTGCTTAGTGCTGGGCCTCCCAGTGTGGGGGGGTGTCAGTAGATCTGCACTGTGGATGCCCGATTGATCCTGGAGAGGGTTACAGGCGCGTTCGCTTGGGGGGTTATGGGCGCACTGACCCGCTACTGAAACAAGCCCTTGTATCCCAATGGTCTAGTGGTTGGGATTCTGACAGGAGGATTTTTCCGAGGCTTGTATAATTTCTCCTGAGCCTGGATGTCTCCTCTAAGCCTTGGCAGCTATGTAGGCTTCACCTGTGGGCAACGGGGAGCCTTCAGACTGTGCTGCGGGGAGAGAATATTTACGCCACGGAACGCACGACCCTTTTCTACGCTCCGTAGTACTTTGCCCAATTTCCAGGTACCTGAATAATTTCTAAAGGCTTTTTCTTGGCCTCTAAACCTCCCCTGAATTTTTTGAAGGCTTGAAAACCACGAGAAGCAATATTCTTCGTTAGAGTATCTTTATAGGATACTTTTAAACGAATTCTTACTTTCGTGGGTGTTAAGCTGGAGTTTCGCGGGTCTGGGCAGAGTCTTTTTTCGCGGAGCCTCCATTCGCCTCGGCGATTTCCCCTGATGCCGGGCCGGTCATGACGTTTTAGATTCGCGCCATCATTTTCTCCTTTTTTCACCCGCTCCGAAGTCGCCACGTCGTCGCCTTTTCCTACTTTTCGGATCTTTACGCGATCGCCAGGTCGATCCGCGGCTACTGGCGATTCCCGTTTTTTTACTTTGGGGGTGCTCCACTGTTTCCGTCCCGGAGTGCCGCACGTGCTTCTTCATTTTGTAGCACGACAAAAACTGATGTCCTGCTGCGCCGCAAATTCGCATTTTGTCGGCTGCTGCTTCGCGTCGTATTTGTCGATATCCATCGGTTCGGCGAACGTGGGGGGTGCCGATCGCTCCGTGCCGAATGTACGGTTCAGCGTGAAACGTCGTGTTTCGGGTTGACCTCGAGTCAGCGCGTCGTATCGCTCGGCAGCAACGCACGATGTCTCTGTAGCTGTTGTAATTCGCCGCAATCACCTGCCACCGAATCTCCATTTTTAACCCTTCGGTGTACGCCTGGAGTTTTCGCCTTCGGTCAGGTCGGTGATGCGGTTGAACAGTAACTCCATCTGCTGCGTGTACTGTGTTACACTACTGTATTGCTTGTGTCGGTGTATCTGTTGTCGCGCCATGTAGGTTGTATTAATTGGTTCGAAACGCTCGATTAAAATCTGACCGAAACTGCTGCCACGTTTTCTCACCGCGGGCTACGTCGGTGTAGTAAATCCATTCGAGAGCCGGACCACGTAACAGTGTCGCTGTGAGCCGAATCCTTGCTGCGTCGTGTTGCGGGGTCGAACAGCCAATGGCCTCGAAGTAAATTTCGAGGGTGGCCACGAATGACCGGACATCGGATCCCTTCGCACTTGGATCGAACGCCTCCGGGAGCCTCGGTCGTGCTGCTTCGAGGTTCGGCGACAGTGGTGCCATTTGTCCGTGAAATGTCGGTGTCGCCACTGCTGCTGGAGTTGTCGGTGCTGCAGTCGCTGCGGTTGCTGCTGCTGCGGGTGGCGAACCCTGGTTGGCTTGTCAGAAAAGCCTCGAGTCGACGAAGCGTCGCCTGCGTCTGCTCCATGTCGGTGCGGAGGCTCGCGATGTCGCTCGTAGTCGCGTAGTTGTTGCCTTGGCTCTCCATGCCTGACATCAACGCGTCCGAAAAAACCGAATCGAGGGGGAACGAAAAACACGGAACCAGCCCCCGGCCCCGTCGCGCCACCTGCGACCCTTGTCCCGTCGCCATACCTGCGGCCACCGGCCCTAGCCCCGTCGCCCTACCAGCGCCCCGGCCCCGGCCCCCGTCGGCCCTAACCCTGTTGACCCCGCCCCCGTCGCCCTACCTACGGCATGTGCACCCCCCCCCCCCCCCCCCCCCCCCCCCCCCCCCCCCTCCTTTTCCCGTCGCCTGTCGAGGCGACCTGAGGGGCACCTGGGGGGTGGCGAGTAGGGGTTGGCGAGTATGGGGGTGGCAGCTGTGCATTCCTCCCTTTGCTCCTCCTCCTCCTTCGTCTCCCACTGCTGCAGCTGACGCAAAGGGGGGTGGATGAGTGGGAGACTGGGGTTTAGGGTTTAAGGGGGGTGCGTGGGAGTGGAGCTAGCGGTGTAGCAGTGGGTGTGTGCCAGGGGGAGTGGGATAGTTTGGGGAAGCTGAATGGAGGTTGCCGTCGTGTCGCCAGCAGCACCTGTATTCCGGGGACTTCGTCCGGTAGCCCAGTCGTAGCCAGCTGTGCCAGCCGCCCGTGGGTCCGTTGCTCGTCTGCCGCTACTTTAGCCGCGGGGCCAGTTACTCCAGTATTCCGGAGCATTGTTCCGGTAGCCGCTGTGCCAGTGTGCCTCTTGTTGCCCGTGTGTCTGCAGCTTCATCCGTCGCCTCCTATCTCCTCTCCTCTCACTCTCTCTCCTCCTCCTCACTTGCCCGTTGTGACTACCACTAGCTTTGCTCATAATTGTTAACTTTAAACTATTGCTTCTTGAACTTGTGCTCAGAATGTGTGGTGACATTGTGATCCACCCTGAGCTTGTACTGCTTTGCTTGCTCTGCTGATTACACCCCACTTTGGCTATGGGGGTGTGTCAGAATGTTATCTTATGCTCTAGCCTGTAGTGGGGTGCTCTATAGCGAGTACAACCCTTCTAGGGTTTCCTATTTGTATCCCCATTCTTGCTAGTGCAGTTCTCTTCTCTCAAATTCATTCTAATTTTCACATTTTACGTACCCGAAATCGATGTTTGACTGCGTCGCCCCCGCGGTTTTTGAAGACTGGTTTTTAGCGGTCGAAAGAACTTCGCGTGTAAACGGGCTCTGATTACCAAGTGTGCGGATCTAGGATCGAGCTCAGAAAAGAGAATGAGAATTGAGTCGAATTGAATGATCACCTATATATAGGCTCGACACAAGGCCCGTAACCAGGTGTTACGCGAAGGTTCCGCGGGTCGCGTAGCGTCCCGAACAGATCCTTACCGAATTCGGTAGAAGGCAATTCGGTGGCAACCGAAAAGGCCAGAATTCGGTGCACGTAACCTAGCTTGGTGCTATAACTATAATAAAATATAGGAAAGCACCTAGCCTAGGAAATCAAGCAATTCATGCATGCATATGATTATCCTATGCTAGAAATAGCATGATAAAGTGAAGGCAAGCAAGCATAGCTGGCATAAGCCATCGTACTCTCACACATGGCTTCGCGCCATTTTTCCCTGTGCTCCTCCCCCCAAGAGCCTGGTGGATCGTGGCAGGCTCCTTAGGCGGCGCTGAACCGTGGACTGCGGTGAAGAGGCCAAGTATTTGCAGTCCGCTCTGTGTGTAGCGAGGAGAGTTGTATCCTCGGGATAGACTGCTTCGTCTCCCGCTTTTGGATAAGGTATGAAATTAGGTCCTACGTGTTCTGCTTCGTCGGTGTTGACTTTGCGTGGGTGTAACGTATGTGAAAATAGTGAACGCGAATGAATGAACTATGAGTGAAGAGGGTACAAGTACTAACCCTAATTGGGTTGTACCCCCTATGGGATACCCCACTATAGCCTACACAAAACATAAGCAATAATGTTCTGACACACCCCCATAGGCAAAGTGGGGGAGAACAAGGGGTCACAAGACCAGTCAAGCAAAGCAAAGCAAAGCAAGCTCAAGGTGGATCACAACGTCACCACACAGTCTGAGCACAAGGTCAAGGCCACAAGGTCAGTTCACATGCAGGAGGAGACATATATATATAAGTCTAAACAAGCAAGAGCAGGTATATATATATGCAAGAGTACAAGTAAGGTCAAGAGGTGAGCAAGTGAGGCAAGACTGGGACAAGTCCTTGCTGAGTGCAGAAACGCTGATGATCACAAGGCGGAAGTGCCTTGGTGAAAACATCAGCAGTGTTGGCCTCAGAGGCCACGTACGCAAGTCGCAACTGACCACGCTGCTGCAGCTCACGAGCAAGAAAGTAGCGGAGAGCAATGTGCTTCGTTCTGTGCTCCAGGCGCTGCTCTTGACACAAGGCCAGCATGGCCTTGTTGTCTACGTACAACACTGGGGGAGAACGAGGCGGCTCTCCAAGGTCAGTCAGCAGGTAGGTGAGCCAGCAAAGCTCCTGAGCAGCCATGGCCCGGCGTAGATCTCAGCCTCACAACTGGAGCCGAGAACAGAAGACGAGCGAGTAGCCCGCCACGAAACAGAGCCGGAACCAAGACTGAAGGTGTAACCCTGCAACGACCGCTGAGTAGCCTGGTCGTCAGCCCAAGAAGCGTCCGCGTGCCCAGTGAGGACCACTGGACTCCGCCCTCCAAGCACTAGCCCCATGCCCGACGTACTGCACAAGTAGCGCAACACCCTCTTTGCTGCAGCCATGTGCTCTGGTCGGTGTCTCCCAGGAGCAACATAGCGTGCCAAGATGCTAAGAGGGTATGCAGGTCAGGTCGTGTGCAGGTCATCAGGTACATGAGGCAGCCAACAAGCTCTGGGTACGGGCCACTCGACTCTACGGACTCATCCGAAGGCAGAGCTGAGAGCGAGTGGCGAGTAGACAGAGGAGTGGCCTGAGGCGAGGAGTACGTGAAGCCGAAGCGCTGAAGGACCTGCTGCACCATGTGTGACTGAGTCAAGGTAATGGTGCGGCGTGCTCTGTCCCGAGTGATCTGCAAGCCAAGGTAGCTGCGCAGTTCACCCAGGTCTGTGCACGTGTGTCTCTTCTGCAGCTCGGACTTCACGTAGGCGAGTCCAGCAGTGTCCGCTGTGCAAAGACCAAGTCGTCGACGTACACGAGGATGTAGAACGGCAGCAGAGAAGTGTCGGTGCGCAGAAACAACGACGGGTCAGCAGTAGAGGGAGCAAACCCAAGAGCCGCAAGCGTAGTCCTCAGTGTGTCGTGCCACTCACGCGGTGCCTGGCGGAGACCGTAGACTGGCCGTCGGAGGCTTCAGTGGGTGCCAGGAGGGAAAGTCCCAGTGAAGCCAGGTGGACGGCGCAGCCAGATCTCCTCGTGCAGGCTACCCTGCAAGAAAGCAGTGCTGAAGTCAAGAGAGTGGAGCTCGTAGTCGCGCTGAGCGGCTATGTGCAGCAGCACCCGAAGAGTGGTCATCTTTGGGGTGGGAGAGAAGGTCTGAAAGTAGTCAACTCCCTGCCGCTGACTGAAGCCACGAGCCACGTACCGCGCCTTGAAGACAGGTGGAGAGCCCGGCGGCCGCTTCACCCTGAAGATCCACATCCCACTTACGATGTTCGCCCCAGGAGGGGGGACCGCGTCAACGTAGGTGCCTGTGGACTTCCAGGAAGCCATCTCTGCATCCATAGCTGCCTGCCACTGAGAGGAGTAGGGACCCTCTACGGCCTCCGCGTAAGAGCGCGGAGTCGGGATGTCTAGTGCATCCGGGTCTCCCTCAGGGGCAAGCAGTACAGACGCGAGATGATGAGTGAAGCAGCAGCCAGACACTGAAACTCCTCCTGCCTGTCCTCAAGGACGTCCGTGCCAAGAGCACACTCACCTCCGACGGAATGAGGACAGACAGACGCAGACTCAGCAACAAGACTAGCAGCGTAGTCCAGACGACAGCGAGCAGCAAAGTGGGCGAGCTCAGCAACAAGAGCAGACGCAGCAGTGGACTCAAAAGAGGGGTCTGTGACGACAGTAGCAAGGAGACGCGTGACAGTAGGACTGGCAGCACGAAGGGAGTCCGACGCCGGGTCGGCAAGCGCAGGAAGAGAGGATTCAGGAGGAGAAGGCAAAGGGGCACGCAGAGGAGCAGTGGAGAGACGCAGAGACATCCGCTGTGTGCCAGGGACAGGAGGAGGATGCTGACGCGAACCACGACCACTAGCGCGAGCCATACGGACAGGCGACGCGGGACGAGACTGAGGGTCACGACGCTCAGTAAGACCTCCAGTAGGACCAGTGTAAGGAGAGGGAGCAAGCAGTGGGGAGGCAGACTCTAACTGTGACTGTGACAGGACAGGTGGTGGACACTCTACAGGAGGAGAAGGACCAAGAACCTGCTGCAGGAGCGGAACGAAGTACGGCCGAGGCCGCGCGGCGGCACCAGACACAGCAGGGACAGCACCAGCACCCTCAGCACCTCCGGCAGCACCAGCACCAACAGCACCTCCAGCGGCACGACCTCCAGCAGCACCAGCAGCACCTGCAGCACGACCACCACCAGGACTGAACAGTAGTAGTCTCAGAACCAACACCCTCAGCTGCTCCTGCTCCAGGCGGACCCGCAGGCCCAGCAGCTCCGGGACCGGCGGCACCAGCAGTACGCCTCCAGCGGCCAGCAAACCACTCACGCAGCTCCTGTGGGGAGAGTGGCTCCCGCCGAGACGAAACACCCGGAGAACCTCCAGGCCCAGCACCGCCAGACGCCACAAGGGGAGGTCCAGAGGTCGCAGGCTCCACACCTCCAGGCTCAGCAGCTCCAGACGCAGCACCCCCAGGCTCAGCACCCCCGCGCGCAGCACCCCCAGACTCAGCACCCCCAGAGTCAGCACCCCCAGGCTCAGAACCCCCAGAGGCAGCACCCTCAGGCTCAGCACCCCCAGGCACAGCACCCCCAGACTCAGCACCCCCAGAGTCAGCACCCCCAGGCTCAGCACCCCAGGCTCAGCACCCCCAGACTCAGCACCCCCAGAGTCAGCACCCCCAGGCTCAGCACCCCCAGGCTCAGCATCCCCAGCAGTACCTGAGTTACCAGCAACCTCGACCGGCTCGACTGCATCTACCTGGGACACACCTGAAGGGGCAGGACCCTGAGGGGGAAGGGGGTCTACCGGGGGGGACCTGGCACAAGGAAGTGCGGTGGCGGGGGGAGGGAAGGAGTGCGGTAGGGGAAGAGGCGGTAGAAGGGGACGGAACACGACGAGAGGAGGGGTGGTAGAACTGCCACCCTGGCGCGTCAGGGGGGAAGCCTAGGAAGACACAGGGAGCAGCACGAGGGGACAGCTTGTCCGCAGACAAGTCGCGGACAAACGCCCAAGATCCCCAGACACGGAACGCAGACGCATCGCCGACCTTCCCCGTCCACAGCAGAGCTGGGGAGGTCTCCGGCCAGGAGACCCTGGGGTGAAGGTTGAGCTGATGCGCCGCATACTGAACCGCAAACGGCCACAGAAAGTGGGGGGCAGCCGCATGCATCATGGACGTACGAGCGACGTCCATGACCAAGCCAATGCGGCGCTCAGCAATCCCATTTTGCTGTGGAGAGTCCGGAAGCGTGAAGGTCTGGCGGATGCCTCGTGCACGACAGTAGGCTCGCAGAAGGCCAGAGGAGAACTCTCCGCCTCGGTCAGAGTGCAGACGCAGAACAGGAAAGTCCGAGCCGAAGCTCCTCCTGAGCTGGAGACGAGCTGCGCGGATCCAATCGATCAACACCCCAGTGACATCACCCTTGCTGCGCAAGGGGAAGACCGTGTGTAACGCGAGTAGTCGTCAACCACCAGCAGGAAGTAGCGCTCGTGACCCTATCTACGGACGCGGGCCGGGCCCCACACGTCCATGTGAAGCGTCTGCAGAGGAGCCTCTGTCGGGGGAAATGGGAGGAGAGAGGGGCAGCCCGGAGCCGCCCCTCGACACAGGGGACACAGGAAGGTCCCTGGCCCCGAAGGAAGGGGAGGGAGAGACCGGGGGAGACCAGAGACAAGGACACGGGAAGCCATGCCCCGAAGACGAGGCAAGGAGGGGTGGCCAAGACGGTGGTGCCACAAGAGAGTCTCGTGAGACAGGAGGCGACACGAGCAGGGGGCAGACTCAGGACCAGATCTGAACGCAACAGCAAACACCTGACCCGGCGCAGCTACCTGGCCAGACGTAGGACTGGAGGAGACTCAGTGGTCAGGGTGTAGAGACTCGACCCGGGCCGACGCGAAAAACGTGGCTAGGGTCGGCCTATGCGGGCGTCCGAGCAGTGGGTCCCCCGCTGACTCGCAGGAGTAAACTGGTGAACCCCCGCATCCTGCAGGTCAGCACCACTCACCAAGTTCGTCGAGAACGAGGGGAGGTACAAACCGACAGGGTGCCCGAGGGGGCAGCCGGACACGGGAGGACAGTGGAGAAGTGAGCGAGGACAGGACCCTAGAGGGGTCAGCCAGGGAGACTGCAACCGGCCGACCAAGCGGCGTGAGTGAGTGTGTGCGGTCTCGAAAGAAGGAGCGAGAAGCCCCTGAGTCAAGTGTGAAGGTGAGGGAGGCCGAAGCCGACGCAGTAGACCTGAGAGCGCAGCCTCACCAGTACCTGAGAGTGCAGACGCACTGGCACCTAGAGCAGTAGCCTCACAAGCACCTAGCGCAGCAGTACCAATGCCCGGGTCGGGCGGGAAACACCGGTAACAGTCACCCTCATCACTAATAGTCACAGCATACATGGCAGCAAGGATAGCATCAAAGACAAGATCAAAGATCGCTACGCCAGCCCTAGACAGGTCTCCCCAGCGGGGAATCTCACTAGCCTCGGGGAAGTGCTGACGCCAAGCGTCCGTCAGGCGGCCAAAGCAGTGCTGGGTGGAGTGGGCACCCCCAGACTGCTCACACCCGCGCGGTCGCCGGAACGAAGAACGTAGGTGCACGGGCCAAGACCCCCACCACGCTAACGCTGCGTGTACCACTCACGGAGTTGTTGAGGCGGGGGGATGTCCCGAGAACGCTGCTGCTGCTGCTGCTGCTGGCGCTGACCACCACCAGAGCCGCTCCGCTGCGGGGCACTACCCCGACCGGCTCCACCTCCTCCACCACCGCCGCCTCCACCTCCGCCACCACCGCCGCCTCCGCTCCCACCGCCGCCGCCGCCACCGCCGCCGCCTCCGCTGCCGCCACCACCACCACCACCCCCACCACCACTCCCACCGCCACCCCCACTCCCTCCGCCACCGCCACTGCCACCTCCACCGCCCCCGCCAGCTCCACCCGCGCCCTTGCCCCCCTTGCCCTTGCCAGGGCGGCGTCTCCCGCTAGGGGCAGACGCCGCACCGACCGACTCAAGACCAAGCAGGTCGGCAGCAGCAGCAGAGGCAACAGAGGGCAGCAGGGGGGAAGGAAGGAGAACACCCCTCAAAGATGGGGGTGCGCGGGTCACCACGAGAGGCTCCTACAGCGACTATGCTCTTCTCCGCCGCTAGGAGGGCCTTCTCGAGGAGGTCGACAGTGAGGGTGGTGGGACAGACTGAGAGGAAGTGGTCCCTGACAACGCGAAGGGAGTCAGGGAGGCGAGTGACTATGTAATAGAGAGCGATGTACATGGGGGGGGGGGTTCTTGGCGCAGAACTCAGCAGGAAGTGCGGCGCGGTAGCGAGTGTCAGAAGTGCGGAGGTGCGTGATGAGGTCGGCGACTGTAGGAAAGGCAGCAAGGTCAGGAAAGAGGTACGGTAGCATGAGGTGGCTCAGTGCAGCAGTGGCAGGGGAAGAGTAGCGCGCAACTACAGCGTCGTACAAGGTCTGAGCACTCTTGTACTGACTAAAGTGCGCGCGCTCAGTGGTAGGCAGGTGGCGACGCACAGCAAGACGTGCAGCAGCATCGCGGGTGGCCCACTGAGAGCGAACAGTGGGGGCAGCATCAGCAGTAGGAGCAGGGGAGGCGCCAGAGGTGAGGTCAAAGAGAGAGAAAGACCGTCCGCCCTATCGCACTGTAAAAACAGCTGCAGGTCGTCGACCCAGACCTCAAAGTCAATGGCTCGACCCTTAGCGTCAAAAGCGAGGACACTAGGGGTAGCCATGACGACAGACTAGCAGTGCAAGCAGTGGGGGAAGGGCACGCAGTAGCAGTGGGGCTGTGCTCACCAGACAGGGCAGGTCGGGCGGCTCGGCAGTAGTGCGGCTCGGCTGCGGGGCGGCTCGGCGGTCGGTACTGCGGCTCGGCGGCCCGGCGGCTCGGCGGCGGCTGCTGGGCGGCTCGGCTGTACTGCGGCTCGGCGGCCCGGCGGTCGGCGGCTGGTGCTGGGCGGCTCGGCTGAACTGCGGCTCGGCGGCCAGACGGCTCGGCGGCTGCTGCTGGGCGGCTCGGCTGCTCCGGTACCGGGCGGCGTGGCGGGCGGCTGCTCGGGCGGCTCGGCAGGAGGGGAGACCGGCGGGGCCGCGAAGGTGTGGGCGGCGGGGCCGTGACGTGAGGGCGCGGCGGGGCCGCGTAGGAGAAGGCGGCGGGGCCGCGTAGGCACGGGCGGCGAGGCCCGCGAAGGTCAGGGCGGCGGGGCCGCCGCATAGGTGAGGGCGGCGGGGCCGCGAAGGTGAGGCGGCGGGGCCGCTACGTGAGGGCGGCGGGCCGCGAAGGTGAGGCGGCGGGGCCCGC